>CM058042.1:14726614-15242942 GCA_030169165.1 Centaurea solstitialis
TAATAAAATAATAATATATTCTCTAAGGTAAAAACATGTTGGAGATGCCAAGAACATCGTAGTTGTAAACCCCTTCAAAAATTCATGGTTTTACCAAATCATTTTCTTTTTCATTAAGGATTGCATAAATCTTTAGTCTCAATCATTGATTAATACATGGTTTCTATACAGAAACAATAATAATTTAATGTTTGACAAAAAAAAACAATAATAATATAATGTTTAAATTTATTTAATATAATCTATATATATTAAATAAAGGTTTTTGCTGATTTCATTATTATGAAATTGAGCCATTTGATTGGCCAATTAAAAAAGAATTATGAAATGATGATGTCATCAATTATTTTTATTATTTCAATACCATAATTATCTTTATAATTTACATTTTTTATCCTTATAATTATTTGATTAAATTATTTTTTATCCATTAGTTTCTCATCTTTCACTTTACATCCTTATCATTTTAAGATAATAATATATATTAATTAAAATGTATTAAAATTTTTGTTTTTTCTTTTTAATAAATTATACCATTATAATCATCCCGACAATACCTTCAAAATGAGTTTAATATTGAATATTTTTTTAATTTAACTACATTATTAAAATTAGATATAAATTAATTGGTTTAGATTTTATTACAATTCTATTCTTGATATTCTTGAAATTTAAAGATTTTATCTTTTTAACCTAAGTATTTTTATAGATTATTTATAAGTAATTAAAATTTATTTTATTTAAAACTCCATTGTTGATATTCTTGAAATTTAAAGATTATATCTTTTTAATCTAACTATTTTTATAGATTATTTATAAGTAATTAATTTTTTATTTAAAATTCTACAAATAAAAAACACTACGTATTTTATTTTTGAATTCCTCCCGTTATAAAAATAGATATAAATTAATTTGTTTAGATTTTATTACAATTCTATTCTTCATATTCTTGAAACTTAAAGATTTCATCTTTTTAACCTAATTATTTTTATATATTATTTATAAGTAATGAAATATTATTTTATTTAAAACTCAATTGTTAATATTATTGAAATTTAAAGATTTCATCTTTTTAATCTAACTATTTTTGTAGATTATATATAAATAATTATATTTTATTTTATTTAAAATCCTACAAATCAAAACACTACACATATTTTATTTCTGAATTCCTCCAATTTTAAAAATCATTCACGAAATTCAAATCTTTTGACAAAAGAATAATAAATTTTCAATTTTTAAAATTTTAACAGCTATTAGATAACTAAAATATTTATTGTAATAAACAATTATAATGGCAATTGTCATATAACATATAATTTACATAAGTATTTAAATGGTAATGACAATTGTCATGTAAATGTCTATTCTTATCGAAAATTAAAATAACATGTTTCAAATGCCTGTATAATATACGGGTCATTAACTAGTTAACATTATATGAAGTAAAAAGGTCAAACCTTAAGGCTGTGTTTGGCAAGCATAAGCTAGCTTATAAGCTAGCTGATAAGCTAGCTTATAAGCTAGTCCATCCAAACATGTACTAAGAAGCTAGCTTATCAACTAGCTTATAAGCTAGCTTTTTGAAACGCTACTTTGAGTAGCTTATGAGGAGCTTATTGTAGTTTTTTCCAATTATACCCTTATTAATATTAAATTATTAAATTCAAATATACTCTTTTTGGTTATTTTACATACTTATAAGCTAGTTTTTGCCAAACATAATTTGTTCAACAGCTAGCTTATCAGCTACTAACAAGCTTATCAATCAACAGCTAGCTTATCAGCTACCAGCTAGCTTATACGCTTGCCAAACATAGCCTAATTGTGAACGAAGAATAATGAACAGTTGACAAAAAAATATTAAACGACTATTCAATGTATCGAGAGAAGAATCTTGATTACTTTCATAAAGTGATAAAAAATAAGTATTCCATAAAATTTGGTTGGATTTTTCTATTCATCACATTGTGAGTTTATATTTATTATGTGATTTCAACAAATTCATATAGTAATTTTGGCTGTGATCCATATCGTGAGATGGTAAAAGTTTGAAATTTTTAAAGATTAATATATGTGATATAAAGTGATACAGGTAAATTTTTTTATGGGTAAAAACAAGGCAATTAAATTGTATAACTAAAAGTTGAGAATTAATTTGAATAGGTCTGAGAACTAATTTGTTTAAATAATTATTTTCTTAAAAATTATATTTACATTTAAAATAAAAAGTGAAACGTTGGAATTAAAATATATGTTAAATTCATTTCAAATCTTATAAAACAAACAACAAAATTTTAATCCAAATTCTAATATGAAATCCAATCAATTTTTTTTTCATTCTTGCAAATTAAAGGGACCCTAAAAAACAATTCTATAAGAGCATTTCTAACCGCTTTTCTAAAATGAAGAAGTGACAAAATCAAAGTCTCAAAAAATATCACTTTTATCTTTAATAGATTCTTCATTTTAGAGATAACCCAATTAGTTATATAATATATTATTAAAATATTCAAAAAAAGTTATAAATTATTATTTCTTACCAAAAAATTTTAATTTAAAACAATCTCATTGATGGAATGAATTTCTCTCTTATAAATTTCTTTGGTAATGTTTTTAAATTTAGAGATTGTCGATATCACTTCCATATTTTTAATTTGTTTTAGAGAAAGTTTCAAAAAAATTGTTGAATAATAAATTCCCAAAAATCTCCATTTTAAATAAAACTATTAGGCTGCACGCACCGCAGGCGTGGGTTGGCAGCGGCTCAAGCCGCTGAACCCGGCGGGTAGGAGGGGTAACGGTGCGCAGCTTCGTAAGCCGGCGGCTTGAAGGCAACAACGGGTTGGGAGAGCCGTTGTCAAACGGCTCTCCAACGGATATATTTTTTTTTATTTTTTTTTCTTTTTTTTTTCTTTTTCATTTAATACCTTCTATATATATATATACCCTCCATACACAACATATACACATACCCAACCAAATATCTTACACAAATTTCTTCAACATTCAACCAAATTTCTTACCACTACTCTCTTCGACATACATCCACAATGGCACAACCCGATTATTTGAACGATTCATCATCCACGGATACCGACGAAGACTGGGAACAAGATGCGCAAATGTTTGCGCATCTTGTCCAACAAGCAAACGCATCATCATCGATTCCTCGTTCGAAGGCCCCTAACATAGACAGGGGTCGGGTAGAAGCTAACGCAAGGCTAATGGCGGACTACTTTGACGATAACCCGACGTACCCGGAGAAGACGTTCAAGCGACGTTTTAGGATGTCGAGAAATCTATTCACACGAATAGTCTATGGTTTATACACACGGTACCCATATTTCCAACAACAGTACGATGCTACGGGGTTGCCGGGTTTGTCCACACACCAAAAGTGTACAGCGGCAATTCGGCAACTGGCGTATGGAATAACCGGTGACGCATGGGATGACTACGTCCGCATGGGAGAGTCAACGGCACGCAAGTGTCTAAACCACTTCGTTGAGGGAATTATACAAATGTATGGAAACGTATATTTACGCAAGCCGACTTACGAAGATATTCAGCAGTTGTACGTCGCGCACGAAGACCGTCACGGATTTCCCGGCATGCTCGGTAGCATTGACTGCATGCATTGGGAATGGGCGATGTGTCCGGTTGCATGGCAAGGTCAATACCATCGAGGCGATAAACCACATCCGTCAATCATTTTAGAAGCGGCGGCCTCCCAAGACGCATGGATTTGGCACGCATTCTTTGGTTGTCCCGGTGCCATGAACGACCTAAACGTGCTCAATCATTCGCCCATCTTCGAAGATGTGTATAACGAAAGAGCACCCGACCGAACTTTTCAAGTAAATGGGGCCACCTACAAGCACGGATATTATCTCGGGGATGGGATATATCCGGAATGGGCTACTTTTGTCAAAGCGTTTTCCTATCCGGAAGACGATAAACGAATTAAGTTTAAGGGAGCGCAAGAAGCGGCACATCCACTTTCAACGATACGTTTGTGGATACATCCACTTTCAACGGCTTCCCTTCCGTCCCTAATCCGATGTCTTCAAAGGGGAAAGGCAAAGTTTGGTATCCATCGAAAACGTACTTGATGTCCTGGTTCCAGTAAGGAAGGGTGGTGTCATGGAATCGCTTAAGCGCTGCATCGATTTCAGGGGTTATATGATCGAAATCATTGTACCCCCAAACAGCAAACACCCCGTCTGGTTTCCGTAGGACACGGTTGACGATCGAGTAGAATCTAGGGAGGTCGAACCAATGTACGGCTTGAGCAACAGTCACCAGATCTACAGAATTTTCACCACCGATCAGCTTGATCAGGTCATCGTCAGACAAGGAGAGTGGGGTGTGAAGGTATCGAACACGAGGATGAGGATTGGCGAGTTTCAATTGAGCTTCGGTTATGTCAGTCCCGATCACTTGCTGGTAATGCTCAGCTACCTGGATACATAGATAGATCATAGATATAATTTCAGAAACATATGAGAAGCTGGTGATTTTTATGAAATTGGATAGGAAAGTAGTAGTACTGACTCCGATAGCGGCTTGACCGTTGCCGGTTCCGACATCCCAAGCAAGAGAGTGAGAGGATGTTCGATCGGATAACATGGAATACCAATCAGCGGGATAAGTTGCTCGTGCATCCAAGTATACCTCCGTTTGCTTATCGAACAATCCAGCCATGGCTTCCTAAGGAGTTTTTGCACTTGATTCCTGCCTGCCTGTGTTATATGTAATTTAGAGTATACTAACTAGTAGTATTTGTCAGTATGTTAATCCAATATATGTTGGGTTTTTGGTGGCCTCGGACCAAACTGGTACGAGTCACGGTTCGAAAAACAAACTGTTAATTCGAACATCAAACCAAACTGATTTGATTAGCGGAAGCATAATTGTGTAAAAACCCGAAAGCACATGATCTTTTATTGTTTATCTAAACAGTCATATAATCCGGGGTTTAGAAAGCTTACCTGAATTGCTTGAGCTTGATCCACCCGTGATGAACCTTACGAACGACCTTCTAGCCGGTTACAACTCCAAATTCCCGAACACCCGAACAGAACCCGAACTTCCTCAGGATTTGTGATTGGCGTCGATCAAGGAAGAGAGAGAGGGAGAGTTTTTCTGGTTTCTATGGTTGGGAGTGAATAATGAGTTATCAATTCAATGAATGAAAAAGGTTTAACCATAGCTGGATATATATATAACTGAATAAACACAATCTGTATCATATTCAGTTTCCTTTTTCTATAATTATCCATAAATAAATCTTTCTTCTTCACCAAGAAAGATTATTTCCATATATACAACTAATATATTAGTCAGGATAATTACCATATATATATATTTAACTAATATATATATTTACCATATATAACAAATATTAATTAAAACCAGTTATATATTTATTTAACTAATAAATATATAATCCCTGTTTAATTAATAATAGAAACCTTTAACTTTGGAGTTTCTTACAGAAAACACCCAATAGATTTATAATTGACTATTATAAATCTTTTCTCTCTATACTGGAGTTATTTTACTTGTTCGTTTTACAGGTCTCACAAGTGTGACCCTCAAGTGTCTTATAACATTGGATGTGTAGTCTGGTTTGTCAACTTCTGCACATAATTACTAACAGACTCCCACTTGTGCAAGTTGGCAATACCGGCTTGACCACACGGACCTAAGGAGGCCCCTAGACAGGCACTTAGGCTAACCAGGTTATAAGCACTCTTATACCCAGGTAGGTGATAAAACGTCCCTTAAAGAGAATAACATTTATGAAACACACTGTTCATAAATCGGGTATAACTAGGCTTTTCCTTTTGCAACACGATATTTCAATTTTGAGTATGAGCATGGATAGAGTCAACTCAGAATACTCAAGATTATGTTCATGACTATCCGACTTCCAACTGATTGGTAAACGACAAAGAACAAATCAGTTCGTTTGGGCATGGCCATGCACTTCATCAGTTCTTGTAGTCAGTCAAGGGGCCCGGAAATATCTCTCTTCATAGAAGAGGTGCAAATCCCATCTTGCATATCTGCATTTGTCACCACGACTTCCGCTGAATCTAGTTACGCCCCGTATGACCACCCTGTTACGGTGTGATGTTAGAACGTACTAAGTATCCAGTAGTCCCCGTGATTCCAAACCAGATACCTCAGGTATTGAGGACAACCTACTGTGAGATTTACTTATGACAAAATCCATGAAGTAATCTCAACCAGCGGATCACATCCGATATTCGCTGCTCTATCGAATATCCGTGCAGTTTTTGGTCTACATCGCTTGTAGCTGTTATTCAACACTCTGTTTTATAACTACCCAAAAACTCACGATGACTTTAAAACCCTATCAGGTTCCCACCTTGATAAGTTGTCACGGATAATTTCAAATAAAACTTATACTAGTTTTATTCCCGGATCAAAAACATGCTAAGTATAAAAGAAACCAAGAAACTAATTTTGTATAGTCCATATTCCACTCTGTAATAATAACAAAATTAATAGCACTTCTAAGTTACTTTTACGGTGTCTATTCAATGTGTACTTTATACTTGGTTTAAATGAAGTATCACCTTCCTTCAATTTAAACCCTTCGATTAGTGTTTACCATCCTAATCAAAGAAATAACCAAAACAACGCAAGTTATTAAATAATAATTTTTAACTTGGTTCTGCTAGTTTTGTTTTGCAAACACATTTAAACAAAATCTAGACTTTTCTTTACCATATTGCCTAAATCTTGGAGATACTGGAATAACTCCAAGTTTCTTGAATATGTAAAGTCAACTCCGCAACTTTCCTTAGTTGCTGTGTAGATAAAGATTTCTACCTGAAATCTGAGAAAATTTCCATTTACCAAACTGGTAAATTCCAGGAAATTTATCCTAGTGTTCTACAACACTTGATGGTCTAAAAAGGATACTTGAATATCTTTATTACAACACATATAATTATTGATTTTCTTAAAGTCAAAACTTTGACTTTATTGTTTCGAGACTTTGAAACTCTTGATCTAACTTTTTGACTTAAAAGAATAGATCATATTTCTCATGAATTCTTATCCTCTCTGGATTATGAATTCCTAGAAATACAAATCAATAATATAACTTTTATTCTTTATCGGAAGCATAGATAGAGAATAAATTGGGCTCCCACTAACCTATATGAAAACTGACTATTACTTAAATTTGACACTTTATTGACTCAGTCAAGACTTGACTATTTAGTCAATTTTATTTTAAGTAATAAGTTTGATACTATAAACTTGAATTTTACTATTCATAAAACTTAACTGGATCTTATTAGATCCCTAATTCCAAAACTTGGAATTTACTAGTTTTATAAATACTGATATTATCAACGTCATCTGTGATAATATCCTAAATTCCCTTTTTAAAACATATGAGTAATTTGAACTTGACTACAATATACTTGTTATAATCATATTACTCGTAAATGTTTTATTCCAAAACACATTCCTATAAAATAGTACTTCGTGTGTTTTTGACAGTTTTCATATATTACTTCGAATTACTAAATTTTGAAGTATATTTGTTAGTGTGGTAGACAATATCTAGGATCAACAAACTGAATCAAGTCTACCTTGACTTAGATTCAAAATAAAATTAGATATATATAAATCAAGACAATAATTTTAAATTTAAAATACCAAAATCCATAAATTTAAATCAACCAACATTTCAAAATATCCAAAATAAAATGTCTTAAAATAAGTTTAAAATGTCTTGATAATATCTAAAAGAAATCTTGTCTGATCCTCAGGACCCGGGTACTTCATTTCTCCTGATCACCTGCAATCATACATTTGCTCTAGGTGTCAGTTAACTTGTAAACTAACAAGTAGTAATGATAAACTGAAGCGGTCATAAAACGTCCTAGGTGTTTATACCTGTTTCATGACGCTTCGGGCAATTGTGTCTCCAATGTCCGACCTCATGACACGTAAAGCATCGATTCTCGGCCTTCGCTTTGTTGACTTTGACCTTTTTGCCCTTGCCCTTGCCCTTTCTATTGTCAACGGCCTTTGGTACACTCTGGCTGACCTGAACCTGGTCCTTGCCCTTGCTGGTGTTCCTTTGCCCTCTTTTCTTCTTCACTCCACCATCCCTGACCATCAGAACATCTTTGGTCTTGGTCCCCGTTCCCATACTTTGTTCAGCAGTTTTTAACATGGAGTGCAATTCAGCTATGCTCCTTTCCATGTTGTTCATATTAAAATTCATCACAAACTGCTTGTAATCATCAGACAATGAATTAAGTATGGTATCCGTTGCCAACTGCAACGGAACTGGGTGACCTAACCTCTCTAGGTGGTCAAGTAGCCTCTTCATTTTCATAACGTGGGCACTGACAGAGGTCCCCTTGGCCATTTTGCACGCGTTTAGAGCCCTCGTGGCATCATAACGCTCTGTGCGAGCTTGCGTTTGAAACATGTCCCTCAGCTGGCGGATCATGTCGTAAGCATTAGTGTTCATGAGCCCTGTTTGTAGTTCTGGGCTCATAGTCGCAAGCATCAAGCAGCCAACATCCAGCAAATCATCCGAACGCTTTTGATAAGCATTTCTGATTGCCGTACTGGCATTTGCTGGTGGGGCCTCACCTAGAGGTTCTTCTAGGACATACCACTTTCTTTCGTGTCTGAGCACAATCTGGAGATTGCGCTCCCAGTCGAGAAAATTTGGACCAGTGAGTTTGTCCTTTTCTAGGATCGAGCGAAGAGAAAGGTTATTGGTGTTGGTAACCGTGTTTGCCATCTACACATTTAAAAACTTGGTTTTAGTACCTTTGAATAAACGGTTCCAAATAAATATCAATAAACCCTAAAATGATAATTATCGGACTAGGATCCTTATTTCATACGTCCTGATGCGCGGTTTGCTCACGCCCCACCAGGCCGGTACTATTTCGGTAGGTAAGGACTTTTACCAATCATATCTAACTGACATGACTCCTAGATCTTTTCGGGACATCGGATAAAACCGTACATGTTTTAGTCCCTCTTAGTGCTCTTTGGCCTGGTACCACCCGGTGAATTGTAACAATTACCAAAATAGATCTCACCATTTTGAACTGGATGTACTCTGGTCGGTACCACCCGATATCGCAGAGTCTTTTCATCCCCTTCAGTTTGGGGTTTGAACGTGGGTGCTAAAGGTTCGACTCCTTCGAGCCCCAACGTACCTTACGCCAAAGGTGTCCACAAATGGGTTGCACTACTGATCTATGATTTTATGGGTTTTAACTAAGTTTTTTGAAAAACTTTAAATTTCCAGTATTTTTAAAATCGCTATTAAAAGCTGATTGTCTTAAAAGACATTTGTTGTTCTAAAACTAACTGTTTTAAGAAACAACCGATGTTTAAAACTAACTGTTCTAAAACTTACTTGCTAATAAAACTAACTGTTTTAAAAGCATGCCTCTTATAAGAAAATAATCTTATAATGGTTTTAAAAATAATTTTACCATCTAAAAATGTTCATAAAATGGTAATTTTAGGTTTTTAAAACCAACCTCGTGATATAACTAGTTTTATAAAATAAGACCTAATTTTAAAAACATTTGATAAAACCTAAGCATGTAATATCAATAATCACGAGCAAGCATAATAATCACAATCATGCAGTTAAAGAAATAAAAACAAGCAATTATTGATTTGCCAATTAATTCCTAAAGGACCAAAAATGACCTAAAACTATTTTCTTCCGATCTCCCCGCGTAGCTCCGATCTCCTTGCGTAGCTCCCACTGGCCTCGGCATCTCTTGACGGAACTCCGGGAAAAGAAAAAGAAAAATCTATCCTAAAGGTCATTTTGCAAGTTTCCAGGGTTGAAAGTGGCATCCAGGTTTCTCCAAATAGATTAAGTGTCTAAATTGGCATTCTTTATAATTACTATATATATATATACTAAGCAGATATATATATATTAACATTTAACCACGCAAGTTTTAAACAATCCTAGATCCGTTAAAATTATTCTGTTTATCATAAACCATGGTTTTAACTGATTTATAAAACAAACTGTTTTATAAACCAAAACTGATATTTTAAATCTGAAAATTGATCTTTTATAAAATCTCCAAGATTTATATACTATAAATCTTATTTCATAAAACACAACCAATTTTTTTCTAAAATACTCGCTTTTAATTATCCTGTTTAAACCAACCGTTCCGAACGAACTTGTCGAAACATTAAACACTAGCCCGTGAATCGTGTCATTTATTCGATCAGACAGTCGAAAAAGACATCGGGCCAATTTGACCAAAACTGGTCAAAACAAATTGGTTTTTAAAAAAAAAACTCAATTTTATAAATTTGTTAAGAATTAAATCCCTTAAAACAATTTTACGAAATTAGTCTTGGGAAAAAGCCTAAAACCCGATAAACCTTATTGGGCTTAGAACGTGGCCCAAAAGTCCATGGTTTAAGCCCATTATCGAAAACGACAAGTTTTTGGGCTTGGTTACCGCAAACCCGGTGACGATTGGCAATACCAAAGTGCCGCCATCGCCATACGTGATTTGGCCGCCGAGCAACCATCGTTGGCCAATGATTGAAATGAACAAACCACCGCCGCCGCCACCTAGGGTTTGCCCAAGGCGGCCGGCGGTCGCCACCGCCGCCGCCACCTAGGGTTTGCCCAAGGCGGCCGGCGGTCGCCGGGTCACAACCGCCCCAGCCGTGCCCCAGTCGGCGATTGAAAACAACAACACCATCACCGTTCACCACCGCTGCAGTCGCCATCAGGCGAGAGGGGGCTTTGGCCTCATCGGCCGCCGCCGCCGTTGGTGGTGGCGCACGACGACAACAGCAACACGCCTTCATCGCCGCCGCGTGCTCTCGGTCAGCCACCGCACACCATCGCCACTTATGTGGCTTCGGTGGTTCCGGCTTCATAACAAAAACGACCACCGCCACCGCTAGGCGTGGCCGTGAGGCAGCCAGCCGTGGTTGGTCTCGGCCGTCGATTGTCACCGCCACCATCACTGATGCGGTTCCTGGTGGCTTTGGTGCCAAAACAAACGACCACGCGCCACCGTCGTAGCGGTGCGACGACAACAGCGGCAAAAAACATCCCACCACTGTCGCCATTCGCCGGGGAACGATCACTACGGTGGCTTTTCGATGCCACCGCCGTCGATTGCCGTGACCACCACCGAACTGGTGGTTTGGTCGCGGTTCCGATTTTCGGCAATCGAGTTTTGGTTGCGATTCGTGGTTTTAAAAAATCCAATAATGCGATAAACTGATAAAGATAAAACTTTGAATCTGATAAAGATGAATTCTACCTAAACTGATAAAAATCCAAACTTTATACAAGCTAATAAAATCAATCTTGATACAACACTGATAAAGATTAATTTTAAACTGATAAATATCAATCTTTATGCAAACTGATAAAGATTAATTTACTCAAACTGATAAAATTTTAATTCTTAAACGAACTGTTAAAAATTAAAACTTTATTCAACTAAAACAATTATAACGGATCTCAAAGATTTATCAGATAAAGCTATTTTACATGAACAGATAAAAATCAGGATTATCAGATAAAATTCAGGATTATCAGATAAAATTCAGGATTATCAGATAAAATTCAGGATTATCAGATAAAACAATTTTATACATAAACAGATAAAATTTAGCAAACTGATAAAACCTAAAACAGATAAAGGTTTAATCTTTATACAAAAACTGATAAAAGTTAAAGCTTTATACAAACAGATAAAGATTTAATCCTTACCCAAAACTGATAAAGATTAAAACTTTATACAAACAGATAAAGATTTAATCCTTACACATAAAATGATAAAGATTACAACTTTATACAAACAGAAACGAGATAAACAATAAGAAAAACCAATGGCTCTGATACCACTGTTGGGTTTTTGGTGGCCTCGGACCAAACTGGTACGAGTCACGGTTCGAAAAACAAACTGTTAATTCGAACATCAAACCAAACTGATTTGATTAGCGGAAGCATAATTGTGTAAAAACCCGAAAGCACATGATCTTTTATTGTTTATCTAAACAGTCATATAATCCGGGGTTTAGAAAGCTTACCTGAATTGCTTGAGCTTGATCCACCCGTGATGAACCTTACGAACGACCTTCTAGCCGGTTACAACTCCAAATTCCCGAACACCCGAACAGAACCCGAACTTCCTCAGGATTTGTGATTGGCGTCGATCAAGGAAGAGAGAGAGGGAGAGTTTTTCTGGTTTCTATGGTTGGGAGTGAATAATGAGTTATCAATTCAATGAATGAAAAAGGTTTAACCATAGCTGGATATATATATAACTGAATAAACACAATCTGTATCATATTCAGTTTCCTTTTTCTATAATTATCCATAAATAAATCTTTCTTCTTCACCAAGAAAGATTATTTCCATATATACAACTAATATATTAGTCAGGATAATTACCATATATATATTTAACTAATATATATTTACCATATATAACAAATATTAATTAAAACCAGTTATATATTTATTTAACTAATAAATATATAATCCCTGTTTAATTAATAATAGAAACCTTTAACTTTGGAGTTTCTTACAGAAAACACCCAATAGATTTATAATTGACTATTATAAATCTTTTCTCTCTATACTGGAGTTATTTTACTTGTTCGTTTTACAGGCCTCACAAGTGTGACCCTCAAGTGTCTTATAACATTGGATGTGTAGTCTGGTTTGTCAACTTCTGCACATAATTACTAACAATATATTCTTATTCCCGTTCCATAAGATTACGTTTATGGTTGGTGGTTTTTATTTATCTCATTTTCTATTTTTGACCTGTATGTTGCATTTCAACAATTTTCCTTAAAATAGAAAAGAATTGGATTTTCAATTGCTAAAATGCTTCAACAACTTTGTTAAACCATTTGCTAAAATGTAAAATTTTAAAGATTTCTTTAAACACAGAGAGTACTATAAAATCTTTAAATAGAAAGATAGAAACAGTTATTTAATATATTTTATCAATAGTATAATTGATTCATCGTTTAAATGATAGTAAAATTTTCTTTTATTAAAATACTAGATTTATTGAATATTTTAATAATATAAATAATAATGGATTCTCTAATGTAAAAACATATTAGAGATGCCACGAACGGTTGTAAACCCCTTAAAAAATTCATGGTTTTACCAAATCATTTTTTTTCCTTACAGATTTCATAAATCTTTTAGACATTTAGTCTTAATCATTGACAATGATAATTTAATGTTTGACAAAAAAAATAATATAATGTTTAAATTTATTTAGTATACGAAGTAAAAAGGTCAAACATTAATTGTGAAAAAAGAATATTGAACGGTTGACAAAAAATATTAAACGACTAATATTCAATGTATCAAGAGAAGAATCTTGATTATTTTCGTAAAGCGATAAAAATAAGTATTCCATAAAATTTGGTTGGACTTTTCTATTCATCACATTGTGAGTTTATATTATTACCAGGTGGAATTAAAATATATGTTAAATTCATTTCAAATCTTATAAACCAAACAACAAAAAAGTTCTAATCCAAATTCTTATATGAATTCCAATCAATTTTTTTTTTTCATTTTTGCAAATCAAAGGGACCCTAAAAAACCAATCGTATAGATGCATCTTGTAACACCCGTGTTTTTTAATAAGACGATTTCGGGTTTGAGTAGAAAGTAACCTTTTAAGGAAATATGAGAAATATCATTTTAGATCAAATCCCAGATTTCATAGTATAGTTGGATGGGAAATTGAATTACGAATCCAACGGTTCTTCCGGAATCGAAATCGGAGCTATAACGAAGAAGTTATGGCCAAAACAAGATTTCACCTATGTTCAGCTCATTAGCGATCGCTAGGCCCCACTTTAGCGATCGCTAGGCACTTAATTTGAAGGTTCTGTTGGCCATCTGACACTTAGCGGTCGCTAAGGCATCCTCTTACCGATCGTTAAGGGCCTGTCAGACCCGAAAACGGGTTAAATAGCTCATTTCTTCATTTGGGCATATCTTTCTCATCCGAACTCCGTTTCTCTCGATTCTTTTTGCGTTCTTCCCCTCTTTCCAAGCTCTTCAAGACTACAAGGATGGATTGGTACCTCAAGTTAGCAAGATTGGGTGGCTAGATCTCCTCTATCCTCATCTTCTTCACCTCACCTTCCACCTCCATTGTTGCTAGGTTTGAGTTCTTCAAGTTCTAGGGTTTTCTACTCAAGATTTGGCTAGGTAAGCTTATCTAAACCACTTGAGGTTTGTTAATCCTCATAATAGGAGTTATGAAACTAACCTAAGGTTCGATTTGCTTGATTTTAGGTTGTTCACATATTTTGACCTAAATCTTGGATTTGGGAGTTTTGGGTGTAAACCTCAAGGTGAGCTCTCTATATAGTTTTTAAAGTATAGATCTAGTCTTATACGTCGTAGATCTAGAACTAATCCAAGGTTTTAACTCCTTATCAGTTTAGGTGTTTACCCGAGCTTTAAGCTAGGGTTTTGATGAAAATTGGGGCTTTTGGCTTTACAAGCCTCAAGGTGAGTTGCTAAAACCGTTTTGTTAAAACTGAGAGCACATCATCTTGTTGACTTTACATGCCCTTCTTGGTATTTGAGGATAAATATGATTGTGAATAAAATGCCTAAATTTCTAAGTTAGGATTGGCTATGAATTGAATAAATGACGAATCTGGTATGAATGACTTGGTTGGACTATCGTATACATGGGATAGTTTATCGTATGCCACTAGTGTATGAGTTAAGCCCATGTGATTACATGTTGAATGTGTTTATGAGAAATGCGTGGATTTATGCATGCTATGGATTGATGCAAAGGAATTGAATCCCGAGCATATTGACTTACATGAAATGAATGAAATTATTGAGACTTTCAATAATGCTTAAATTGTATAACTAAAATGTTATGGAGCACCGCTAGTCAAAAAGTGGGATGCTATTGGTCACTAGTCAAAAAGTGGACCGGGATGTCATTAGTCAAAAGGTGAGTACCCATGTTTTTACGCAATATAAATTGGACAACGTGGCACTAGTCAAAAGGTGTACACTATGTCGTTTTTGAAATGAGATTGATTAAAGTGGCACTAGTCAAAAGGTGTGCACTTCAAGTTTACACGAGTTCGACTCAGTCTTGGGTGGCACTAGTCAAAAGGTGTGCACCTATGTCCCTCGCCATTCGTGTGGCCGCGCATGTGCCTGGCCTCTAAGGTTGCCTATTTGAGTCTTCGTAGGAGGACGGCAACGGGGTGTCTCGACTCTGAGGTGTAACTTGCTTGGTGAAAGTGGGTCGCTCCCACGGCTTTCAAAAATAAAAGATAAACCGGTTTAACATGGTGCATTTTGTTGTTAATACACTTTCGTATATCTTACATGGCTTAACATGCTTTTATATGTATGATGTTTATTTGATACAACTCACTAGGCTCCTTTAGCCTAACACTTGCTTGGTGTCGATGTGTCTCTCAGGTACAAGGGACGCCGTTCCTAAGTAGGTGCCGGGATTGAGAGTGAGCTTTGGGGAAAGTGTGAAGAGACCGGTCCTTTAGACCGCGCAGGCATTGACAGATTGACAACCCTTTTTGTAGTCTCTTCCCTAGATAGGATTAAGACTAGATGGTTGTCACATTATTTATTTAGATTACAAACATTGTAATTATACACTACTATTATACCCCTGTTTTTGGGAAGAGTTCACGCTTTGGCGTATATTTGTACTAACACCTTTCGTAAATGAAGGTTTTTGTTTACTCCAATTTTTGGGGTGTTACAAGTTGGTATCAGAGCTTTAGTTTAAGGGAACTAGGTAATCACTGTAGTATGCCTAGACTTAAACTCGACAAGTTAGTGAATATGACGCCTACCGTGGGTAGAATCTTAGGTGGGGAGAGTGATAGGATTACGAATTCACGTTTATTCGGAGTTATGATGATAGCAACGAGAACGCTTAGGTACGATTAGTTCATAAATCACCTAGCTACTGATCTATGAATGCGTTGTACGCGAGTGTTTGAGTAACTATTATTATGAGGACGATAAATGCTGTGATTCGTAAAGTAGTCTATTCTTATCCTATTCTCGTGTGTTTGTGTGACAGATCTTTATGGCGAACACTCGTAGTCAGGCGGGTACCGCACGGGGACCACCCGATCAAACCGCGTCAACCGCCGACCATCATGCGCGAACCGATGTGATTGAGAGCCCACCGAGGCTTTCGGTCCTAGGTAGGAGGAAGGAGTTTATTCCAAGGGTCAACCTTGAGGATCGAAACCCGGTAATAACCGAGGTAACTCCGTAGATGAGAATCTTCGATAACGTGATGAAGGCCGTTACTGAGGCCATGTCTAAGCAACAAGAATCGTTCGCCAGAATGTTGGAGGAGCGAGACGCTAATCACCGCCGCCACGAGGCGGTGGGAGAGAATGCCGGTATTGGGTCGGGGGACGCGGCGGTAGTGGTGGTCACCGAAGAAATGCGGATGACCGGAGATAAAGAGAAGGCGAAAGGGAAGGGGTGTTCTTACAAAAACTTTTTGGGATGCAAACCCCCGGAGTTCCGCGGATGTAACGAGCCAATAACATGCTTGTATTGGCTTCGAGAGATGGAGATGGCATTCGAGGCAAGCGAGTGTGATGACTCCCAACGAGTCAAGTTCGCTTCACACCTTCTCAAGGGTGAAGCCCTAACATGGTGGAACTTGACTCGTACTTCTCTCACACCGGAAGTGTTAGCCGTACTCCCGTGGAGCAAGTTCAAGAAGAAGATGCTAGAGAAGTATTGTAGCGAGCGCGCTCTCGACAAGATCGAAGATGAGTTCCGAGGGATGAAGTGTAACACCCCGCTAAAGCGGAAACACGAGGTGCGACAGCTAAGATTTCAAGGCGATAGGAGATAACAACATCAACCATTCGTTCCAAAATATCCAAAGTTTTTAAAATTTAAATTGTATTACAACCAACGGAAGTTTGAAATTACAAACATAACAAAATAAAATACTAAGTCTTGATTGATGTCTACAAGTGCTCAAAACTAAGCTTTCTCATTCACCTTCTGATTTCCTGAAAAGCATGTTAAAACAAGCGTCAACTACGAGAGTTGGTGAGTTCACAGGTTTTCATATGCACAAAACAGTTTAAATGCAACAATTTTAGTGAACCTTTTTATTCACTCAACTTTTCATAAACAAGGTATAGTGAACCCGTTCATTCACTAAATTTTCATAAACAGTTATAGTGAATCCGTTCATTCACTAAATTTTTATAAACAGTTAGAGTGAATCCGTTCATTCACTACCAACATGTGAGTAAATTTCCCGGGTCATGTTAATCGCATGGTATTTATTCTTTGAGCCACTACTAAACCTAAAACCAATTTGCCCTAACGATCTACCTCAGAGGTGGTTGCGAACCACATGGGTAGAGCGTTCTCGCGAACTACCTCAACGGTGGGACTAAAACCCCACATGTGTAGACGCTGCACTACCTCAGCGGTGGGACTAAATCCCACATGTGTAGTACCACATATGATTACGTGCACCCTTATACTCGTCAGTAAACAAGGGTGGGTCCACTCTACCAAATAGCGCTATCCACAATAACCATTGGCTCGAAACGAGTTAATAGTAGTGTATTCAACATGGGACTTTTACTCAATATATCATGCCGCATAACATTTCAAATTTAGCTCACAATACATTTCATTTCATTTCATTTCATTTCGCAATAATTTCACAATTTTTCACATTCATTTATAAACATGCTTTTCACCCCAAAACTCGTAAAAACGGTAAAAACGGGGGCTGTGAATACTCACCTCGAGCGTTTGATGCGGGTCGGTAAGTGATGATGTGCGGTAAAGTCCCGGTCCGATACTATTCTCACCCTAAAAGACACAATAGGTTTATCGTAAGTTCTAAGCTTAACGGTCCCTAAGTCATAATCACATCGATATCCATATAATGCCAGTATATTATTTTACGATGTCTCAAATAATAAAAATTCATCTTATTGCATTTTGGTGTGTTCCCCACATTTTGGAAGGTTTAGATTTTATGAATTTGGTTTCTCAAACAATTTCCAGAATCTGCCATAGTTTTTAGGTTGCAAAAATTACCATTTTGAACTTAGGTCCTCCCAATATCAAGTCCTTAAATTTTTACCCCTTGTTTTAGGGAATGTTAGGAACAATTTCACCAAATTTCATTATTTTTAGAGAATTTTTACTATTTTTAAACATTTTTACAAAATCAGTGGTATCATCCTACTTTCCAGAATACCTTTCAGTCCTTGTTTTGTTCATAAACAATTCTATACACCACTTTATCACGAATTTCCAAAGAGATTTTCTAGCTAAAACATATACCAAACTTTTGAGACAAGTTTCATGTCATAAGGATGATTTTTGAGGGAGATATGACCTTTTCAAGTGGTGCATGTGTAATCTGCCATAAGAGGACAGCCTACACCACCAACTTAAACTCATTGGTTGAAGTCTCAAAACTCCTCTAAATGACATGATCTTGGACTTTTTAGAAAGCTAACTCAAAGTACTTGAGTTTAGAATCAAGAAAATCGTGCTTTAGATAAATAATCAAGCAGTTATGCTAGTTTGAAGTTGACCAAAATTTCTGACCAAACACTGTTGCACACAAAAATGTTTTATGGTGGTTTGGGTTCAAATCTTGGTGTTTTTGCACCAATCCAGTGGGGTTTGAACCCTGACACTTTAAATATCATCCCATAAAAATTTCATGAAGAAATAAGTTCAAGAAAACCCTTTTTGGGTCGTGTAAAGTACATGCATCAATATTGACAGAATCTGTCCAAAATCTAACACCCATTATGCTACCAAAACACATAAAATCATACAATTTCGGGGTTTTTCTTGCTATTTCACCCACAACTCAGATTATTCAAATGTAATACAACTAATATATGCTTTCATACCATCCAAACCCATGCATGAACTATTGATAAAGTTTAGCACAAGTTTGGTGGTCAAGAACATCATCTAAACGATTTTTGATTCATTTCTTGTGTTCTTATGGGGAAATCATTGATTTTCACCTTCATAGATTGTTATACAACATTTCCTAAGGTTAAATCTCTTTCCCAAACACAAGTTTCTTTCTTGAATCAAAAAGGGGTTAAAACCCTTGAAAAAGAAGAAGAAAAACTCACAAATGAGTTGAAAATCGAAGTAGAAACATCCTAACTTTGCTTACCTTTGATGAACACTTAATCTTTATCTCAAATAGGTTGTTAAAACCTTTAAAAATCTGGATTGAAGATGTGTTCTTGGCTGAGTTTTAGTGAGAGAGTAGAGAGAATTAGAGAGAGAGATGAAGATTTGAAAAGTGAAAATGAGATTGTGTTGGGAAAGTGAAGATATGATGGTATTTATATGAGAGAAATAAAGAAGAAGAAAGATGATTGGAGGAGGAGGGAGGTGGCCGGCCAAGGGGGCCCACCCACCTCTTTCTTTATATTTTTTTTTTTATTTAAAACAGTATACATTCTACACTGTTTGTTCGACGCGGTACCGGGTTTTTGACGTTTTTTAGCAAATTCCGACTTTTCGAAGGTGGTTTTAGGTTATCTAGGTTACTTTACACATATTTTAAACATTATAACTTAAATTTCCAAAATTATCTTAATTTTGGCATTTTAGGATTATCGGGTGATTTCGGGCCGGTTCGGGCTTTTTCGGGCAGTTTTCGGAACTTTTAGGATTTTAACCTAACTTTTTCGCACAAACTAACCTAGATTATTTTAGTAACTTAAACAACTACCTTTTTACCTATGGAGACGCTACTGAGTGATTTTCAGGCCGCTAATCGGAGAGCCGAATTTTGTCGGTTGTCACATTTACCCCCTGTTGAAAGAAATTTCGTCCCGAAATTTACTATTTGCCCTAACTAGGAAGGCTCATTTGTAAACAGGTGAGGGTACTTGCTCTTTATACAAGCTTCTCGTTCCCAGGTAACTCCAGTCCATACTTTGAGTTCCACCAGACCTTGACAATTGGTATCTTACTATGCCTTAACTGCTTGACTTCTTGGTCAAGAGTTTCAATTGGTTCCCCTGAAATGCGTAGCCGCTCATTGATTTGAACTTCCTCTAATGGTAGAACCACTGTTTCCATGGACAGTCTTTTTCTTCAGATTCGAACATGGAAGGTATCATGGATGGCACTGAGTTCCTAAGGAAATTCCAATTTGTATGCAGCTAGTTCGGCTCGCTCTTGCGTCTCAATTGGTCCAATGAATCTAGGACTCAGTTTTCCTTTCTTTCCAAACCCTAGAGATCCTTTCCATGGTAATACTTTCAAAAGTACCTTGTCACCAACTTGCAATTCCAAAGGCTTCCTGCGATTATCAGCATAACTCTTATAACAATCCATGGCTGCTTTTCAGCCTTTGCTGTATTGATTTAAATTTTGTCCGTCGTTTCTTGAACGATGTCGGGCCTAGTTAGTTGTCGTTCTCCAACCTCTAACCAACTAAGTTGTTGTAGGTGATTTCAGTCAATGATAGATGGTTGTTCCAACTTCCTCCTAATTCCATCACGCAGGCACACATAATGTCCTCCAGCGTTTGTATGGTTTCCTCTGTCTGTCCATCCGATTGAGGACGATATAAGGTGCTTAGGTCTAATCTTGTGCCCATCACTTTGTTTAATGATTGCTAGAATCGTGAAGTAGAACTGCTGTCTCTATCGGAGATGATCAAGATTGGCATTCCATGTCGCATAGCTATCTCATCGACATACAATTTCGCGAGTCTAACAATGCTGTAAGTTTCCCTTATTGGCAAAAAGTGCGCAGATTTCGTGAGTCGATCAACGATTACCCAAATCGAATCATGCCCCTTTTTAGTCTTGGGTAACTTGGTCACGAAATCCCTTGATATCCGCTCCCATTTCCATTCTGGGATTTCCGGTTGCTGCAGGAGTCTGGATGGCTTTTTGGTGTTCTACCTTGATCCTGGCACAGGTCAAGCATTTGCTCACATGCTAAGCTATATCCTTTTTCATCCCAGGCCACCAGTAGGCTCTTATAGTCCTTTGTACATCTTGTTAGATACTGGGTGTATCGAGTATTTCGTCAAATGAGCTTCATCCATGATCGTTGACCTTAACTGATCGACCTTTGGTGACCACATCTTGTCCTTAAAATAACGTACTCCATTAGCTTTCACCTCAAACTCTATTTCTATCTGGTGAAGAGTTCCTTTCTTCAGGTTTTCTACTTTCAATGCTTCTTCTTGAGCTTCAAGCATTTGATTTTTCAAACTCACCTGCACTACCATTCCGTGACTCGTGCTCTTGAAGGTTTCACCCTTTTCTTTCCTGCTCAGTGCATCAGCTACCACATTTTCCTTTCCTGGGTGATACTTTATCTCACAATTTTAGTCATTGAGTAACTCGACCATCTTCTTTGCCTTGAGTTCAACATCTTCTGATCGAGGGTGTGCTGAAGGCTCTTGTGATCTGTGAAGATCGTGCACTTTGTACCATAAAGGAAATGCCTCCAGACCTGAAGTGCAAACACCACAGCTCCTAGCTCAAGATAGTGTGTGGTGTAATTCTTTTCACGAACCTTTAATTGTCTCGACACATAAGCAATGACCTCCTTACTTTTCATTATCACACATTCTAAGCCTTAATGCGAAGCATCGCAGTACCCCATGATGTTATCTGTTCCTTCAGGTAACGCCAAAAGGAGTGCATTGCACAAGTTATGCTTAAGTAACTGAAACGCTTCCTCTTGTTTTTCTCCCCAAATAAACTTCTTGTCCTTCTGCGTTAAAATTTTCAAAGGTTGTGCAATCTTGGAGAAATTAGCAATGAATCGTCGGTAATAGCCTGCCAGACCGAGAAACTGTCGAATTTCTGTCGGCGTCTTCAGAGTTTCCCATTTCTTTATAGCTTCAATCTTGGCTGGATCAACATGTATTCCTTCTTTATTCACCACATGACTTAAAAGTGCATTTCACGGATCCAAAATTCACACTTAGAGAATTTTGCGTAAATCTCCTCGGTTTTGAGCAACTCCAGTATCAATCTTAGATGTTGCTCATGCTCCTCCTTACTTCGCGAGTGGATTTGGGTGTCGTCTATGAAGACAGTCACAAACTTATCCAGGTATGGTCGACATACTCTGTTCATCAAATCCATGAAAACTGCTGGAGCGTTCGTCAAACCAAAGGGCATGATCAAGAATTCGCAATGACCATAACGAGTTCTGAACGCTGTCTTGGCAATATCTTCCTCTCGAACTATCATCTGATGGTATCCGGATCTAAGATCGATCTTGGAAAGGTACGTTGCTCCTTGAACTAGATCAACATGGAACTCTATCTGTCTATGCAGGGGTAGTCCGGGTAACTCCTCCGGGAACACTTCTGGATACTCTCTTACAACTGGAAAGTCCTAAATTTGCTCCTCCTTTACCTCTTTATCTACACATGCGCCATAAACACCACGCAATCCTTTTGCAAATGGCTTCACATTTTCATGTAGGGTACTATACTGGATCTTGGTGTGCCTCTTTGGTTCCAATTGCGAATGCCCTTCCTTGAGCCTTGCATCCTTAATCTCTTTGATTTGCTTACGTTGCTTTGTTCATCCTCTTGGTGCTGCTTAAGCCTTTATTCAGCGTGAAATACCTATCTTTAGAGTGGTTTAGGGTTGCGTACCCTTAGCCCCCTTTCCGGTCCTTCTGACCTTCCTTTCCTTTCTATAGTAACGAGTAGTGTAACCGACTAGGTTGTCCTTGGTACCCCTAATACAAGCTCCTGGGTGATTGCAGTTGTAGCTATTACATTTTGGATGAGAGTCCATATACTGCCTTGACTCATAGGTCTTTACTCCAAATTTCTTTTGACTTTTATTTGACTGACTTGAGTTGTCTCCTCTGACTGGTGCCCTACTTTCCTTTATTACCATCTTTCCATTCGATGGGTACTATGACTTCCTTAATTCTCCTATTTGCGACAAGGTCGGTTAGTAATTTGAGTGACTAAGGTAGGTACGACTTCCTGGACTTGTTGGGCTATCAGTTGCGCAATGTTGATCACTTAACTCCTACGGTTCCCTTTCTAGCTATGTGTGTTTCTTCTAGGAAATACGGTTTTAAATCATTTGTAAAATGTATGTTTGAGTAAAAGTTGTCTTTTAATAAATGTTCAAAAATATTTGTATTTTATTTATGAGGATTTCTTTACAATAAAATCGGAAAGAACGTCTTGGTGATTAAAGAAAGGTTAGTTTCATTGAAACTTAATATATATCTGAAAGGGGTCAAAATTTGATGTTAATACATCATTAAAATATTTTACTCACCCAAACTAAGGTTTAAATGGGATAACCAAAAGTACACTTTGAAATTCCTTCAAAATTCACGAGGGTTACAACCGAAAGGATCAGTTTTGCCAACAGTATTACCGCAACTTGTCCGCCCAAGTCAACTTTCCTAGTCGTCCTTCTTGTCTTCCTAGCATTTTCTACAACTTTGGTGGTACATTCCTCCAATAGATGCACCAATTTTGTCGACTTAATCATGGCCTGATTCTATCTTGATGCCCTGCTTCGACTATTTTGCAGTCCGCCGGCGAGTGTTTGCATAGTTCGAGTCTCTCCTTGTGCCATACTAATATTATGAGCGATCAATATCCCCGAAAGGATATGAAATGATCTTGCATTACCCCAATGGGTTATTGCCAATCCACTCCGAAAGGTTGCCGTAACTGTCTTCTGAGTTGTCTCGTTTGAGGTGCTGGGAGGTTCAGGTTGGGCGTAGGAATAACTGGGGTAGGTTCAGGTAGGACACTTGTTGGGGTCATCGAAGGTGGATTGCTTAAATATCCTTACTTGTTACTCTAATGTCGGAATCATAATGCTTAGACGGGTCCTTCTCCGAAGTCTAAGTAGTAGTGTTCGACATAGTGGTTGTAGTGCCCGCAAGACTCATTAACACGCATTCAAAATACTAGTGACATCCTAGCGCTAACGCAGGAGTGTTCAACAGTGACGTTACCTTTCTTAACGCGTAAATGCTATAGTAAATATCAACATCATGATATGCTTATGTGAACTCACACAGTTTTCGCTTTTCAGGAAATTTTTCGAAGGTTTCAAATTTTTATTTTCTAACAATACGCTTAGTTCATAAGTCCTATCCTACTTATATCATAGCTAAGCGAAGGTGATCAGGCTCCGCTTATCTATGATATATCAGAATAGCACCTATCCTAATCGTATAAGCATTTGAATTCTCCTATACTTCAAAATCTATGTTTAAAAGTTTTAACTTATCTTAGAAAAAGGTTGGTTATAGTACTTGGTTTTTATGAAAAACCGATGTTCTCTATAACCTATGGCTCTGATACCAAATCTGTAACACCCCGCTAAAGCGGAAACACGAGGTGCGACAGCTAAGATTTCAAGGCGATAGGAGATAACAACATCAACCATTCGTTCCAAAATATCCAAAGTTTTTAAAATTTAAATTGTATTACAACCAACGGAAGTTTGAAATTACAAACATAACAAAATAAAATACTAAGTCTTGATTGATGTCTACAAGTGCTCAAAACTAAGCTTTCTCATTCACCTTCTGATTTCCTGAAAAGCATGTTAAAACAAGCGTCAACTACGAGAGTTGGTGAGTTCACAGGTTTTCATATGCACAAAACAGTTTAAATGCAACAATTTTAGTGAACCTTTTTATTCACTCAACTTTTCATAAACAAGGTATAGTGAACCCGTTCATTCACTAAATTTTCATAAACAGTTATAGTGAATCCGTTCATTCACTAAATTTTTATAAACAGTTAGAGTGAATCCGTTCATTCACTACCAACATGTGAGTAAATTTCCCGGGTCATGTTAATCGCATGGTATTTATTCTTTGAGCCACTACTAAACCTAAAACCAATTTGCCCTAACGATCTACCTCAGAGGTGGTTGCGAACCACATGGGTAGAGCGTTCTCGCGAACTACCTCAACGGTGGGACTAAAACCCCACATGTGTAGACGCTGCACTACCTCAGCGGTGGGACTAAATCCCACATGTGTAGTACCACATATGATTACGTGCACCCTATACTCGTCAGTAAACAAGGGTGGGTCCACTCTACCAAATAGCGCTATCCACAATAACCATTGGCTCGAAACGAGTTAATAGTAGTGTATTCAACATGGGACTTTTACTCAATATATCATGCCGCATAACATTTCAAATTTAGCTCACAATACATTTCATTTCATTTCATTTCATTTCGCAATAATTTCACAATTTTTCACATTCATTTATAAACATGCTTTTCACCCCAAAACTCGTAAAAACGGTAAAAACGGGGGCTGTGAATACTCACCTCGAGCGTTTGATGCGGGTCGGTAAGTGATGATGTGCGGTAAAGTCCCGGTCCGATACTATTCTCACCCTAAAAGACACAATAGGTTTATCGTAAGTTCTAAGCTTAACGGTCCCTAAGTCATAATCACATCGATATCCATATAATGCCAGTATATTATTTTACGATGTCTCAAATAATAAAAATTCATCTTATTGCATTTTGGTGTGTTCCCCACATTTTGGAAGGTTTAGATTTTATGAATTTGGTTTCTCAAACAATTTCCAGAATCTGCCATAGTTTTTAGGTTGCAAAAATTACCATTTTGAACTTAGGTCCTCCCAATATCAAGTCCTTAAATTTTTACCCCTTGTTTTAGGGAATGTTAGGAACAATTTCACCAAATTTCATTATTTTTAGAGAATTTTTACTATTTTTAAACATTTTTACAAAATCAGTGGTATCATCCTACTTTCCAGAATACCTTTCAGTCCTTGTTTTGTTCATAAACAATTCTATACACCACTTTATCACGAATTTCCAAAGAGATTTTCTAGCTAAAACATATACCAAACTTTTGAGACAAGTTTCATGTCATAAGGATGATTTTTGAGGGAGATATGACCTTTTCAAGTGGTGCATGTGTAATCTGCCATAAGAGGACAGCCTACACCACCAACTTAAACTCATTGGTTGAAGTCTCAAAACTCCTCTAAATGACATGATCTTGGACTTTTTAGAAAGCTAACTCAAAGTACTTGAGTTTAGAATCAAGAAAATCGTGCTTTAGATAAATAATCAAGGAGTTATGCTAGTTTGAAGTTGACCAAAATTTCTGACCAAACACTGTTGCACACAAAAATGTTTTATGGTGGTTTGGGTTCAAATCTTGGTGTTTTTGCACCAATCCAGTGGGGTTTGAACCCTGACACTTTAAATATCATCCCATAAAAATTTCATGAAGAAATAAGTTCAAGAAAACCCTTTTTGGGTCGTGTAAAGTACATGCATCAATATTGACAGAATCTGTCCAAAATCTAACACCCATTATGCTACCAAAACACATAAAATCATACAATTTCGGGGTTTTTCTTGCTATTTCACCCACAACTCAGATTATTCAAATGTAATACAACTAATATATGCTTTCATACCATCCAAACCCATGCATGAACTATTGATAAAGTTTAGCACAAGTTTGGTGGTCAAGAACATCATCTAAACGATTTTTGATTCATTTCTTGTGTTCTTATGGGGAAATCATTGATTTTCACCTTCATAGATTGTTATACAACATTTCCTAAGGTTAAATCTCTTTCCCAAACACAAGTTTCTTTCTTGAATCAAAAAGGGTTAAAACCCTTGAAAAAGAAGAAGAAAAACTCACAAATGAGTTGAAAATCGAAGTAGAAACATCCTAACTTTGCTTACCTTTGATGAACACTTAATCTTTATCTCAAATAGGTTGTTAAAACCTTTAAAAATCTGGATTGAAGATGTGTTCTTGGCTGAGTTTTAGTGAGAGAGTAGAGAGAATTAGAGAGAGAGATGAAGATTTGAAAAGTGAAAATGAGATTGTGTTGGGAAAGTGAAGATATGATGGTATTTATATGAGAGAAATAAAGAAGAAGAAAGATGATTGGAGGAGGAGGGAGGTGGCCGGCCAAGGGGGCCCACCCACCTCTTTCTTTATATTTTTTTTTTATTTAAAACAGTATACATTCTACACTGTTTGTTCGACGCGGTACCGGGTTTTTGACGTTTTTTAGCAAATTCCGACTTTTCGAAGGTGGTTTTAGGTTATCTAGGTTACTTTACACATATTTTAAACATTATAACTTAAATTTCCAAAAATTATCTTAATTTTGGCATTTTAGGATTATCGGGTGATTTCGGGCCGGTTCGGGCTTTTTCGGGCAGTTTTCGGAACTTTTAGGATTTTAACCTAACTTTTTCGCACAAACTAACCTAGATTATTTTAGTAACTTAAACAACTACCTTTTTACCTATGGAGACGCTACTGAGTGATTTTCAGGCCGCTAATCGGAGAGCCGAATTTTGTCGGTTGTCACATGAAGAAGGGTGATTCTCCCGTTGCGGACTATGCAAAGGAATTCTTAGAAAGGTTGGGGATGGTGGAGCACTTGGCCCCCGATGAAAAGGCGAAAATAAAGGCTTACGTGCGTGGGCTACCGGCCGAGATGAAATCGGCGGTTAGAATCGCAAGGGTTACTACCTTGCACGAAGCTATTGAAGAGTCGTTGAGAGTAGAAGACGATATCGCCCAAGCCCGAGCGGAACACTACCAAGCCGGGCAAAAGAGGAAAAGAGAAGAACCGACGGAACAGCCACGACCAACTAAAACGACTAATGATGAGAGACGAGTGGAGCCTCGTCGCGATTTATGGTGGTGCTATAAGTGTCGGACCAAGCATCATGGACCATGTCGCCGCGAACCTCCATCAGACCCTATCAGTTGCAGTAAATGCGGGAAGCGGGGCCATATGGCTCGAGATTGCTCCATCCGGGGACTAGTTTGCTTCGAATGTAAAGAACCGGGGCATTTCATGAGAGATTGCCCAAAGCTAATGAGAGGACAGGTCGGAGCCTTAAGCGAGCCTAATGCAAGAAAAGACAACCAATCAAGGGCACCGAGTCGAGCATTTCAGATTTCTGTTGATAAGGAGACGGAGAGGACTGATGTAGTATCGGGTAACCTTCTTGTTAACTCCTTGCATGCGTACATTCTAGTTCGTACGAGTGCCGCTCGTTCTTTTGTGTTAGGTCCCTTTTTGCAATTTTTCCTACGTTTGTCAATACCTTCACCGATGTTTTAGCCATAAGAGTAGCAATCGGGAAGCAAGTAATATTGGTGGGTAGTGCCTTGATAGGTGTATTGATCCACGGGGGAGCATGCTTTGGTGAATATCTAAAGTGTCATCTTTAGGTCGAATGGATTAGATAACTATTTTCTTGTCCTATAGATTGTGAAAGACTAGGACGTGAGACGGTCTAATAGTTTAATCATGGAACATGAAGGGTACAACGGTCATAAGGGGATTAAGTGTTTTAGCAAGAACAGTATAGGTTGAACAAAGGGTGCAAGTGAAATGTGGTGATGTTGGCTTAGGAAGAAACTTTTATAAGGATAAAGGGGTTTGAAAGCACTACTTATAGTCGAGTCGATGCATGATGGAAGTCTCATAGGTAAGATAGTAACATCTTGTGCCAAATAGGCGTGCAATTCATTTTTATAATGAGAAGTGCGATGCGGTTAGATAATGCACCCAAGTAATGAATTAATTTGAGATTTGGTGGAAATCTGTGCTCGGAAGTCGAGATTAGATCATCCGAAGTGATGAGTACGACTTTGTAGGTGCTAGAGTGTTTGGAAAACTATGATTGTGTTTACTAAGTGACTTTCCAAACCTCGATCATAGAGAGCATAGTCAAATAGTGATTTCATGGACGAAATAATAGTTGTTATGTATGGCTAAGTATCGAGAAAACGTCACCTTTAGTGCAAGAGTGATGATGTTGTGAATTACTAAGGGTATTGCATGTTGAGAAAGGTGCAAGATACCGATATGTTAAATTGCCATAGAAAGATAAGCCTTTTAAGAGTGAAACATGATCTCGAAAACGTTGCCCATAATTGATTTAAGGGGGAAATTGGTACTTAGAAATTCAAGAATTAGTCACCTAAGGCAAAGTTAGAACCGCGTAGGTGATTAGACGAAAAGAAGCGATGTGATAGTACGTATGTGGAAATTTATGGAGTAGTGGAAATTAGCAAAGGGCTAAGTGAAGAAACTTAACTCCCTTATGGTGTTTATAGGCGAGTAGACGGAATTTTTGAGGTTCTTTGAGAATTAATGGCGACGGCTAGACACCGTTAGTAAGAGTACGGAGACATTCCTTGGTAGTAAAGTGACTCTTAGTAGTAAAATGACTCTTAGTCGAGTGATCGACTTTAATAGGAGGCGAATGAGGTATGGTACCCTGAACCATGGAATTTAGTCGACTTGTTTTGGCTAGATTATACAAAGAGTTAAGGTTGCGTGTTCAAGTGGTATTAACTTTATAAAAGTGTTATATCCTAAGGATAGGCGTAAAGTAATGACTTGCAATGTTTTGATAAACTACCCTTAAGTTAGAAGGTTATATTGGTGCTTTCTTGGAGTACATAATCAAGACTAGTGTTAGTCTAACCGACTGGTGCGGAGAGAACATGATCACCTAATCTTGGCAAATGGTAGGACGAGGTTATCAATTGTGGTCCGGACAAGGAGAAATTTCGAGGACGAAATTTTAATTAGGTGGGGAGGATTGTAACACCCGTGTTTTTGAATAAGACGATTTCGGGTTTGAGTAGAAAGTAACCTTTTAAGGAAATGTGAGAAATATCATTTTAGATCAAATCCCAGATTTCATATTATAGTTGGATGGGAAATTGAATTACGAATCCAACGGTTCTTCCGGAATCGAAATCGGAGCTATAACGAAGAAGTTATGGCCAAAACAAGATTTCACCTATGTTCAGCTCATTGATCGCTAGGCCCCACTTTAGCGATCGATAGGCACTTAATTTGAAGGTTCTGTTGGCCATCTGACACTTAGCGGTCGCTAAGGCATCCTCTTAGCGATCGCTAAGGGCCTGTCAGACCCGAAAACGGGTTAAATAGCTCATTTCTTCATTTGGGCATATCTTTCTCATCCGAACTCCGTTTCTCTCGATTCTTTTTGCGTTCTTCTCCTCTTTCCAAGATCTTCAAGACTACAAGGATGGATTGGTACCTCAAGTTAGCAAGATTGGGTGGCTAGATCTCCTCTATCCTCATCTTCTTCACCTCACCTTCCACCTCCATTGTTGCTAGGTTTGAGTTCTTCAAGTTCTAGGGTTTTCTACTCAAGATTTGGCTAGGTAAGCTTATCTAAACCACTTGAGGTTTGTTAATCCTCATAATAGGAGTTATGAAACTAACCTAAGGTTCGATTTGCTTGATTTTAGGTTGTTCACATATTTTGACCTAAATCTTGGATTTGGGAGTTTTGGGTGTAAACCCTCAAGGTGAGCTCTCTATATGGTTTTTAAAGTATAGATCTAGTCTTATACGTCGTAGATCTAGAACTAATCCAAGGTTTTAACTCCTTATCAGTTTAGGTGTTTACCCGAGCTTTAAGCTAGGGTTTTGATGAAAATTGGGGCTTTTGGCTTTACAAGCCTCAAGGTGAGTTGCTAAAACCGTTTTGTTAAAACTGAGAGCACATCATCTTGTTGACTTTACATGCCCTTCTTGGTATTCGAGGATAAATATGATTGTGAATAAAATGCCTAAATTTCTAAGTTAGGATTGGCTATGAATTGAATAAATGACGAATCTGGTATGAATGACTTGGTTGGACTATCGTATACATGGGATAGTTTGTCGTATGCCACTAGTGTATGAGTTAAGCCCATGTGATTACATGTTGAATGTGTTTATGAGAAATGCGTGGATTTATGCATGCTATGGATTGATGCAAAGGAATTGAATCCCGAGCATATTGACTTACATGAAATGAATGAAATTATTGAGACTTTCAATAATGCTTAAATTGTATAACTAAAATGTTATGGAGCACCGCTAGTCAAAAAGTGGGATGTTATTGGTCACTAGTCAAAAAGTGGACCGGGATGTCATTAGTCAAAAGGTGAGTACCCATGTTTTTACGCAATATAAATTGGACAACGTGGCACTAGTCAAAAGGTGTACACTATGTCGTTTTTGAAATGAGATTGATTAAAGTGGCACTAGTCAAAAGGTGTGCACTTCAAGTTTACACGAGTTCGACTCAGTCTTGGGGTGGCACTAGTCAAAAGGTGTGCACCTATGTCCCTCGCCATTCGTGTGGCCGCGCATGTGCCTGGCCTCTGAGGTTGCCTATTTGAGTCTTCGTAGGAGGACGACAACGGGGTGTCTCGACTCTGAGGTGTAACTTGCTTGGTGAAAGTGGGTCGCTCCCACGGCTTTCAAAAATAAAAGATAAACCAGTTTAACATGGTGCATTTTGTTGTTAATACACTTTCGTATATCTTACATGGCTTAACATGCTTTTATATGTATGATGTTTATTTGATACAACTCACTAGGCTCCTTTAGCCTAACACTTGTTTGGTGTCGATGTGTCTCTCAGGTATAAGGGACGCCGTTCCTAAGTAGATGCCGGGATTGAGAGTGAGCTTTGGGGAAAGTGTGAAGAGACCGGTCCTTTAGACCGCGCAGGCATTGACAGATTGACAACCCTTTTTGTAGTCTCTTCCCTAGATAGGATTGAGACTAGATGGTTGTCACATTATTTATTTAGATTACAAACATTGTAATTATACACTACTATTATACCCCTGTTTTTGGGAAGAGTTCTCGCTTTGGCGTATATTTGTACTAACACCTTTCGTAAATGAAGGTTTTTGTTTACTCCAATTTTTGGGGTGTTACACATCTCTAACTGTTTCTCTAAAATCTCTAACCGCTTCTCTAAAAATGAAGAAGTGACAAAATCTAAGTCTCAAAAGATATCACTTTTATCTTCAATAGATTCTTCATTTTGGAGATAGCCCAATTGGTTATATAATATAATATTAAAATATTCAAAAACTAGTTTGAAATTATTATTTCTCACCAAAATTTTTTAACTTAAAACAATCTCATTGATAAAATGTATTTCTCTCTTATAATTTTTTTTGGAAATGTTTTTAAATTTAGTGATTTTCTTTATCACTTCCATATTTTTAATTTATTTTAGAGAAAGTCTCAAAAGATTGGTTGAATAAAAAATTCCCAAAAATCTCCATTTTAAATAATACTGTTAGAGATCCTTTAAAAAAACCTACTTTTTATTATGTAACTTTATATTTATGTTTGGCAAACTAGCTTATAAGCTAGATGTTGGTTGATAAGCTAGCTAGTAGCTGATAAATTAGTTAATGAACAAATTATGTTTGACAAAAACTAGCTTAAGTATGTAAAATGATCAAAAATGTTATTTTTGAATTTAATAATTAATATTAATAAAGATTTATAAAAAAAACTACAAAAAGCTCCTAAAAATTACTCAAAGTAGCGTTTTAAAAAGTTAATTATAAACTAGCTTATGGTACATGCGCTTTATTGTTATACCCTTTGTTCATGATAGTAAATTAGTAATGGCTGAAAATCATAAGGAATGTTCAACAAAGGCGGCTCTTCTATTAATATCATATTTAAACTAATTCTATAATTAATAATTAGACAAATTTTTATATCAGTTAAAAACTTAAGCTATTCTCAATTATTGTGTTTTCCAGATTAATATATCTCCATTTTTTTAGTTTTTCCAAACAAAAAATAATACTAGAAGACCAATAAACAACAGCGTTTTTCAGTAAAATATTGTTATACAAATCAAATAGTTGGGAAAAGTGTTGTCTTTTACCATAGTGGCTTTTTAAGGTTTTCAAAAAGTTGCGGTACTGAATATAAAAATTCGAAGCATCTCATTCTCATGATTGAAAAATTGGCATTATGTTACCTAATGCCTTTCGTAAAAAATAAAATCAGCTTGGGGGTTTATGGAAAACAATTACGTGCCAACTACTAAACACTAAAACATCTCCAATATGAAATTTACTTCATCCAAATTCCAAAATAATTTTGGAATATTAGAATAAATTAGATGATCTAAGGCATCGTTTGGTAAAAATAAGGTAACTTATAAGTCACCGTATAAGTCAGGTACATGTTTGGATGAACCATAAGCTCGACTTATAAGTTAACTTATAAGCTAACTTTTTGAAAAACTACTTTAAGTAGCGTTTTAGCGACTTATTGTAATTATGACAATTATTATCTTTTTTATTCCAAATATACCCTTCCACTTTCTACATTACTAATTTTCAAGTATATCATTTTTTGTCCTTTTACAGTCATAAGCTACCTTATCAACTAGTTTTTGTCAAACGTAACTTATTCATCAGCTACCTTATCAGTCACCAGCTACCTTATCAGTTATCAGCTACCTTATCAGTTATCAGCTACCTTATCAGTCATAAACTACCCTATCAGCTAGTTTGCCAAACATAGCCTAAGTATATTAGATGGTGAAACCCATATCTATAATTTGAATAACTATGATAAACTAATCAAAAGGGTTATAAGTAGGGGATGAATGTTGAGAAAAATTATCAAACTTTCCTGGTCAAGAAACAAAATATAGATATGTGAACATGTGAAATAAAATACCATAAGGTAAGACCAAAAAGAAGAAAAACACAAAAAGCAATAAGCCATTACCTCCGACTCTCCGAGTTCAACAAATGGTTAAAAGAGAATTTAAATGGGACAATCAATCTATTAGAGCATTGTAACAGTTTTGCTATATTTTTTTTCTAGAATAGAAGATTAAAATTTTATTTATTGGAGAGTTTATCATGGTTTATATAATTAAAATATACATTGTATTTATTATTCCAATAAAATTTTTAAGGGCTTTTAAACAATAAATTATGTTATTGGTTGAATATATTTAAATATGATTTCTCTCCTATCATTTAGAGGTTTTGGAGAAATCTTTACATCTAGAGAAAACTTCAAATTTTTTTATTTTAAAAATGGTTTAGCAATGTTGTTGGAGTAGTTTGGGGCTAACAATTTATGAAGAAAAAACCCAATTTTTTTTGTATTTTAACAATATCATTAGAGATGCTCTTATAAAAAAACAATGTCAATCAATTAATAGAAATATATAAATACGGTGTTATATAATACCAAATTCTTATTCGAAGTCTAACTTTTTAATATTAAAAAAAACATATCCCATTAAATATTTTTGGGACGATTATGAAAGGGTGATGATAAATATACCCCCTTCCCTCACAGATAATTTTTTACTATTTTTCTATTTAAAATATTACACTTTATAACCTTAAAGTTTTATGGTTATTTACTTTTAGACCTTTTAGTTTCTATATTTTATTTTGCATTTTTATTATATTAACACATATAATAGTCATTTGTTAAAATACATTAATAATATACGTTTTAATTTTAATAAATTATATCACTATAATCATCTCGTCGATACCTTCGAAATGAGCCCAATATTGAATATTTTTGGATTTCGTTATCTTATAATACATCTATTAAATTGTTTAATATTATGATATTATATTATATAATTTTTTTTTTTTGATAAAATTGTTTTATATTTTTGTGTTTTTTAATAAGTTACACCATTATCATATTATCGTCGATACCTTCAAGATGAGCCAAATATTTTATATTTTTTTATTTAGCTACTATATAGGCCCCTATAGCGTATTGGTTAATCGTAGTAAAACATGTTAAAAAATACGTTTGAGTTTTAACAAGTTACATCATTAAAAAAATATTCAATATTGAGGTCATTTTGAAGGTATCAACGAGACGATTATACATAGTTAAATCAAAATGGTGTTTAAAATTGAACTCATTTCGAAAGTACTGACGAGAAGATTATAGTAGTATGGCTTGTTAAAATTAAAATTTTTCATCAAAATAAGAAAAAGAAATCAATTTCATCGGGAAAATCCTTGAAAACATTTTGGCTATGTTTGGTCAACTGTATCAGCTGTTGACTGATAAGTTAGTTGATGGCTGATAAGGTAGCTGGTGACTGATAAGGTAGTTGAAGGCTGATAAGGTAGCTGGTGAATAAGTTGCGTTTGGCAAAAGCTAATTGATAAGGTAGCTTATGAATGTAGAAATGAATTTCATCAGGAAAATAATTGAAAACATTTTATTTTTAAGACCATCTCCAATTGGGTCATCAAATCTTACACTAAACACTAAATTTAGTGTAAATGTTACTATTCATATCTCCAATGGGGTAACTATTTTTCACACTAAATTTAGTGTGATGAATAGTATCACACTATATTTGGTGTAACACTATTTTTAACACTACTTTTCAATGTAAAAAGGATTTGGTGTAAAAAATAGTGTTACCCATTGGAGAAGATTTACTATTAACACTATTTCTTACACTACTTTTGACATTTGGTGTAAAAAATAGTGTTACCCATTGGAGATGCTCTAAGAAAAGAACACCAAAATATGAAACAATTTTGTTAAAAAAAGTTATTTAATTTAATTTAAATATATTAAACAATTTCCTTATGTATAATAAGAAAATAAAATCAAAAAATATTTAATATTGGGCTCATTTGGTGTAAAAAATGTGTTGTTGTCTTGGGAGACCAATGTTTACTTATGAAACCCAATCACTCCTGTCCACGACGATATAAGATATGCCTAAAATGTTACAGTTTACACTCATACACCATTGGACACGTCATCGTCTTAAAGAGGCAAGCACATGGATTGACTCATACCGACGTAGATTTGATATGTATGAAGAGTATATAGATCGTGTCCATACTAGTGATTACATGGATGTTGGTGAATAACCAATAGGAATTATATAATATAATTTAATCATATTAAACAATTTTATTATGTATAATAAGATAATGAAATCCAAAAATATTCAATATTGGGCTCATTTCGAACGTATCGACGAGACGATGATAATGGTATATAAAATTGATAAGGCATGTGCCATTCCCACTTGCCCTGGGAATGGGCTTATATAAAAATGATTTTAAAAAAATAATATCCCAAATGTCTCGTGTCCATCCTATACTTTGTGTGAGTTCTTTTTACTCTAAAGCTCGTGTATAACGTGAACTAGAACTCTATTAACCTTTTGCTTCTCTATTAGCCTTTCGCTTTTGAGAACGTCCTTCCTTTTTAATGTCCGAGCATTCATTCAATGCATTTTTTTCAATCTTGTACCCAAAAAGCTGTAATTATTTAGTTTTTGCCTTGTATAAAGGCGTGTCTAGTGATGGCCAAAAACCGGGTTCGGGCCGGGCCGGGCCGGGCCGTTGACCAACCCGGTTTGCTACAGTAAAAGTCAAACCCGGGTTTGGTCAAACCCGGGTTGAGTCGGTCCCGGGTTCCGGCCGGGCTCAGGCCGGTTTCCGGCCCGGGTTCCGGCCGGATTCGGACCGGGTTCCGGCCGGATTCGGACCGGTTTCCGGCCCGGGTTTCGGGTTCAACCCGGGTTCGCCGGGTTCGGCCCGGGTTCCGGACCGGTTTCCGGTCCGCGGGCTGAGACCCGGGTTTGACCGGGGTTCGGGCCGGGTCGGGTTGGTCAACGGGCCGGGTTCGGGCTAGCCCATCGGTTCGGTTCGGTTCGGTTTCGTTTGGCCATCACTAGGCGTGTCATTAATTAGTTTTTAGCTTATGCTATCATTTTCACTGCTTTTTAAACTTTTTGTAAAACTGTAACGTCTATATTATTATGATTTTAGTTCGAAATTAATACAGATTCTTCTATTTAGACGAGTAATATCACAAAAAATGAAATATAGAATATCATTTGAAAGCATAGGGAAGAGCAATCTTGAATTGGCACGAGATTCTTAATTGATTAAACAAATATATATTTTTAAAAGCATAGGGAGAAGTCATAACTACCACCCAAAAATAATTATCTTTAACGAAAAGTAGAAAAGTACCACAGAATATTCAAAACACCCAAAAAAATAATAATCTACATATAATAAATAAAACCATCATTTTCACATCAAAAAGCTTGACGAAATCCAATAATATTCTACGAAACCAATTACCAGGAAAAAGGAAAAGAAAAGAAGAAGCTACACAAATTTTAATTAATAATAACAAACGAAGAACTTAATAATAATAATAATAATTAATTTAATTGGAAGACGATGGTTCAATTTTCCTCATGGGTATACCAAGTTTCTGATCATCATCATCATGATACACATACGCAAAACCACCATGTCGGGTCATATCCATACCCGCTGTTTCATCTTCAGCCGATATCCTTAACAACTTCAGCTTATTCAATATGAGAAACAGTGGACCCATGGTTGCACTCACGAACCCGAATATGACCAGAATCTGGATCACATGGGCCGCCAGCAACTTCCCACCTCCACCCATAAACAACCCGTATGGCCGACCCGGTTTTCCCGGGTACACCTCGTTCACGTACTTCTCCTTGGCGAACAAAGCCGTGAAAATGATCCCCCAAGCGCCGCAACCGCCGTGGAGCTGAGCCGCCTCCAACGGGTCGTCGTATTTCACCTTCTCAGCCAGCTTATTGCAGCCGGTCAACACACAAGCTGCAACGAACCCGCAAATCACGGCGGCCCATGGATCCACCACGGAGCATCCGGCAGTTATGGCGGCGAACCCCCCTAACAATCCGTTGCATACGTCCGTTACGTTCCAGTGACCCGAGAGTATCCGCTTACCAAATAAAGTGGTTAGAGCCGCCGTGCAACCGGCTAGGGTTGTGGTGACGGCCGTTCGACCCACGGCGCTCCATTGACCGTAGTAATGACCCGATTCGTATGGGCTTAGGATCTTGGTAAACGAACCCGGGTTAAACCCGTACCATCCGAACCATAACAGAAAAGTTCCCAGCACCACGAGTGATGCGCTATGGCCACGTAAGGCAATGGCTCGACCGCTGTGGTCAAAGCGTCCGATTCTAGGGCCTTCGATCAATGCACCGTACAATCCGGCAATCCCACCCACCATATGGACCACACCGGATCCGGCAAAGTCGATCACACCCGATCCGAGAAACAGGTTATCCAGATTGGTGGCGCTGGCCCATCCGTCCACCGACCAGAACCAATGGGAAACCACCGGGTAGACGAATCCGGTTAAGAAAGCGGAGTAAATGAGATAGGCGACGAACTGGGTCCGTTCTGCGATGGATCCGGATGTGATACCGGCGGCGGCGATGGCGAAGGCCCATTGGTAGAGGAAATAGCTGTAGTCGAAGACGGAGGAAGGGATGGATTTAAGGGCGAAGTTGTGTTTTCCGATGAATCCGTTGGAAGGTGTTCCGAAGGCAAAGGCGAATCCGAAGAGGTAGTAGAAGAGGCCGCCGGCGGCTGCATCGAGGACGTTGGTGAGCATGATGTTCATGGTGTTCTTGGCTCGTACGGAGCCGGCGCAGAGCATGGCGAAGCCGAGCTGCATGGAGAATACGAGGTAGGCGGAGAAGAGAAGGTAGGTGGTGTCGACGGCGTATGTGGTGTCGCTGAACTTGGTGGAGACGGTGTTGAACTGGTCGCAGATGAAGGCGGCTGCGCCGGTGGCGTTGGTGGTGTTGGCGCCGAACATGGCTGCCAGTGTATCGGCGGAGCATGTCGGCGAAGCCATGGTTCCGGCGATATGGGAACTGAGAATTATGGTTGCGGAGTTAAGGATTGTTGTTATATAAAGAGGCGAAACACAAGGGAAATGGGGATCTCAACGTTTTTGACTCTTGACTTTTTCTTTTCCAATATTCACATTTTACACCCTTTCTCTTTTCAAGAATGTGCATCAAAATTATACAAATTACATATTTGGTCTATAAGGTATTACTGGTGTCTTGGTTTAATCCTATATAACTTTCTTTGTGATTCCTAAGTTTTAGGGAGCGTTTGGTTGAGGGTATTAAGGGGTCACAAATGAAAATGATAATAAAAACTGTTGTTTGGTTTGATATTATATAATGAAATCATTCCTACATATCCATTAATTTTCATTCCTGACTAAATTAGAGGGAATAAAATTTTTATTTCAACGTGGTTCTTTTTTCTATGCATGTTTCATCTATGGATATTAAGTGAAACATCTTTTGTATTTTCAAGTTGGAAAAATATATATTTTTTTTAATTTGAAACAATTTTTCATTGATTATATTGGGTTAACCAAACAACAACATCTCTCTAAACGCAACCACTAAACCCTAAATCTTCTTATCGCCGCCTCCATTGCTCCGGCCGCCGGCGTAAGCCGGTGGTCCGGAGCACCTTCCCCCTTCTCTTTTCATCATCTTCTTCTTTATCCTTCCTCTTTTTTCCTTCTACGTCGAGTTTCCATTTTTTTTGCTACGGTTGTACGGTTGAAGAGGTTTTGGTCGCGAGTTTTGCTAGTTGAGGTTGCATTAAGTCGCTAACGAGATCGAGTTTCAGATGAGAGGTTTGGGTGCGGTTCGAAGTTGATAGGGTCCGTCGTTATCAGCTGTGGGTTCGAGGTCAGAGATCGGGCTCCTTGCTACCCTCGTTGATCGAGTTTTTGATGCCGACGTTCATATGTCGTAGATCGAATTGTCAAGCCATTCGAGTCCTCCAAACCGTTCGTGTTTTCAGGTCGTAGATCGAGTCCTTGTTGCCGCCGGTCAGATGTGGGTATGGTAAAAGGTAAAGGGTAAAAGGTAAAGTCGTTTTCGAGGTTCATGGTTCATGGCTTGAGACTTGTTGGCTCGTGAGGTTTGGAGGCTCGGCAGCTCGGCTGTCTAGTCTTGTTTCGTTGGTATGGTAAACCGTAAAGTGGCTTTCGTGGTTTGCGGCTCGTTGGCACGTGAGACTCGGCGGCTTGGCTACTTAGTCTTGCTTCGTTCGTACGGTTCGATGGCTCACAGGTTCCCTAGCTTGGTGGATCGTTTGGTTCGAGGTTCGTGGTTTGTTTGGTTGCGGTCTGTTGGTTCGTCATGTTCTTTGGTTCGTGGCTCGGTGCCTTGTTTGTTAGGTGACTTGTTAGTTTCGGTTGCTCGTTGGTTAGTTGTTTGGTTCGGAGGGTCGTTTTGGAAGATTGGCATTGTTCTTTTTTGGTAAGGTTCGAGGAGTTTCGTTAGGTTCGATGGTTGTGGGTTCGGTGTTTTGTAATGGTTTGTTTGTGTTGTTCGAGGTTGCTTCTTGCGACCTTAGAAAGTTTTTTGTGTTTTTCGTTGGTTTTCGTTTTAATAAAATTGTTGCCGTTCAAAAAAAAACCAAACAACATCAATGCAATGCTCATTCCTATTCTCATTCTCCTGCATTCTCATTTTCATTTTCATTCACATTCCCTACAATGAACCAAACGCCCTCCTTAGCCTTGCATTGTTATTTATTTTTTTAAATAGAAAAATAAAATTTTATCTAGGAAAAGGCCAAAATTGTAACACCCGTGAATTTTGGACAATGCGAGTTCGAGTCTGTGTAAAACTTATCTTTTAAGAAAATATGAAAAATAGGATTTTTAATCAAAACCTAGATTTTATGGTCTTGTTGGATGGGGAATTGAAATACGAATCCAACGGTTCTTCCGGAATCCAAATCGGAGCTATAACGAACAAGTTATGGCCGAAACAAGATTTCCCCCGCGCACAGCTCGCTAGCGACCGCTAGCTCTCACCCTAGCGATTGCTAGGCATGCAAATTTTTGGTTCTGTTGGAGCTCACTATCAGCTAGCGACCTCTAGGCTTGTGTCTAGACAGCTAGCAATCGCTAGGGCTTCCACCTAGCGATCGCTAGGTGCTGTCAGCCCCGAAATCGAGTTAAATAGCCCCCCTTTCTTCATTTGGCATAACTTTGTCATTTCAACTCCGTTTCTCTCGATTCTTTTTGCGTTCTTCTCGGTTTTTCGAGCTCTTCAAGACTACATCAATGGATTTCAAGTATTTGGTGGTTCAAAAACGTTGATGTAAGTAATCTCTTCATCTCCTTCGAGTTTAAGCTTAGATTTCGTGGGTTATTCATCTCCAAACCTTTCCTTCCATACTTGTCTTAGATTGGTGTTGTTTTAGGTGGATTACATGTTTTGGGAAGTGTTGGAGGCTAGATCTACTAGTTTAGAGGGTGGAGATTTCCATAGATTCGTCTTCTTCACCACCTCTCCACCATTGTTGAAGGTTTCTTCGTCTTAAGGTTTTCACCCAAGATCTTGAAAAGGCAAGTTCTATTTATGGGTTTTAAGTGTAGATCTAGTCTTATATGTTGTGGATCTAGAATTAATCCAAGATATTAACTCCTTATCAGTTTAGGTGTTCACTCAAGCTTTAAGCTAGGGTTCTTGGTGAAATTTGGGGCTTTTGGCTTTACGAGCCTCAAGGCGAGTTTCTAAAACCTTTGTTAAAACTGGATACACATCACCTTGCCTGTTTTGACATGCTATGCTTGATTTGTTTAATAAGTGTCATTATGGATGGAGTACCTGAATTGTTAGGCTTGAGATTAATCATGCTTGTATGAGTTTATGATGCTTATATGGATGTATTGAATAGAATGTCGTATGCTTATGATGTGTGAACTAAATCCATGTATTTATATGATGAATGATATATAAGAGAATGAAGGTCATGAGATCTTTGATAGTATGTAACTTGGATATCGTATGGTATATTATGGTCTCTTAGACCGGGTGAAAATACATAAAATGTATGTATAATTAAGTAAATCCAACACATGTTTCCACACCAAACAGTCTTGGGAGGTACTGAAATAGGTACGCACCTATGTCGCCGACTCTCGGGTACTCCGAGGTGTACGGGCCTCAGTTGATGGTGCCATGTTGATGGCATCGAGGGGTTTGGAAGTAAAGAGTGATGGGACTCGTGGCGGATACGCGGCTATATAAATAATGATGGACGATCCAACGCAATATGTCCACACCAAACAGTCTTGGGAGGTACTGAAATAGGTACGCACCTATGTCGCCGGCATCTCGGGTGGCTCCGAGGTGTGCGGGCCCCAGTGGATGATGTCATGCTAAATTCGGCATCGGGGTGTTTGGAAGTAACGAGTGTTGGGATATTGGTTGGTGGAAGTGGGTCGCTCCCACTGTTTCTGAAGATAAAAGATAAAATGTATAAGTATACTTCTTTATGTTCATTAATATGCTCATTTATATACATCGTAAGACTTAACATGATCTTCATATATATTGTATTATGCTTGGTACAACTCACTAGGCTCTTTTGGCCTAACACTTGTGTGGTGTCGATGTGTATCTCAGGTGCTAGTGGCGCCGTTGCTAAGCAATGCTTAAGGAGTCGGGGTGAGCGTGGGAACAGTTACAGAGGCCGGACTGTTAGTCCAATTGTTGGGCCTTAGGATGACAACCCTTGTAACCTCCTCTCCAGGTAGGAATTAGTTTAGTAGGTTGTCCCTTTTGTTTACATTGACTCCGATCATGTATAATTTATTTGCATTATTGATTTCCCCTTTGGGGTTGAGCTCACGCCTTGGCGTTTTTATTTGTACCGACCTTTCATTTGAAGGTTTTTATTAGCTCCAATTTTCGGGGTGTTACAAAAATAGCTTGAATATAACAGGACTTTTAATTGCCGTTAAAACATGTTTTTAAACTAAAACATGGTGAAGATGCATATCAAACATTTGTATAAGAACTAAAACCGTGACAACTATCAAACTACAAGGACCCCATATGTAATCTACTCAAATAACTAAATTGAATTCTTAACCAAAAATAGAATATATATTATTGCCATTGTTTTGAGAAAACTAGTAATGTGAATTTAATGTATTTCCAATTGTGGTTTCTCAATTTATCAATGCAGTCACTACTAGAAAAACAGGCAATTCTGACGGATATTTCCGCCGGAAATATTTCCGACGGATTTCGGACGCATGTTAAGTTAGTCAAACAACGTTGACTTCCGCCGGAAATTCGCCACAAATATTCCAAAAATAAAAAAAACAATAAACAATAAACATTTCCGACGGATTTCCGAAATAATTAATTAACCATTTTTTCAGGCCAAAATGGCTTGAATATAACGGATTTCCTTTGAGGTTTTTTTTTTAAAAAATTTTTTAGTTCGATATAATTAATTAACCATTTCCGACGGATTTCCGATGGATTTTAATTAATTATTAGTTCGATAAAATTAATTAACGATTTCCAGCGGATTTGAATTAATTAAAAACATTAATTTTTGAAGTCCGCCGGAAATCCGTCGGAAATGTTTTCTTTTAAAAAAAAATAGAAATATTTCCGACGGATTTCCGGCGGAATTAAGAAAAAATAATTAAAAAAATTATTTTTGAAGTCCGTCGAAAATCCGCCGGAAATGTTTTCTTTTTAAAAAAAAATAGAAACATTCCCGTCGTGGCAGCGCTGCTCCGGAACAGCTTCCTACGGAAAAGAAACAACTTGGTTTACGTGACAAAGAGTAAACACTTTTCTATTAGCTTATGAATCAAATTTATTTATTGTTGTATCCATATTAATTCAATTACTTATATAAGATGGAACGAGGATGGCACAACGCAACGAGCAACGAAGATCAACCGGAGGTATATTACTATGCCATGGTACACTTGGAGTTGTATCCCTCTCGACGTGATGCGCCAGATGTGGGAGCGTTTTCAGGTTTGTAGCATATATTTAATTTGTTTTATGTTTTCGATAGTTTATATTTAACTAAATCTTTTTGTACAGGCATTCTATACGTGGGATCCGGCTTTGGACGCCAAAATGCAGGAGATTTGGGAAAGGCGATGCTTGAAAAACTACAATGATAATTTGAGTGCTGCTAGGAGTAGAGCCGCCGGATTGTCCAATCGCGCAAGACATCCTTATGATCTGAACGACCCTCGTCGAGATATGAACTTGTTGAAGCCCTACCACCCTGATTGGCTATCTCCAGAGATTTGGATTGCGATGATCGATCATTGGAACAACGAGCATTGGAAGGCTGTTTCCGTGGGGAGTCGTAAGAATCGTATGACTGAGGTGGATGGTGAAATATCAAAGCACACAAACAGATCGAGGTCGTTCGGAGCACAGGGTGCCCTCATGGTAAGACTTTAGGGTGTTTAATTAATGTTTTTAGCGGTATTTTTTTGTATTTTTAGCACTATTTACGTTTTTAGTAGTATTTTCTAAAAAGAAGCTACACAAATTTTAATTAATAATAACAAACGACGAACTTAATAATAATAATTAATTAATTAATTGGAAGACGATGGTCAATTTTCCTCATGGGTATACCAAGTTTCTGATCATCATCGTCATGGTACACATACGCAAAACCACCATGCCGGGTCATATCCATACCCGCTGTTTCATCTTCAGCCGATATCCTTAACAGCTTCAGCTTATTCAATATCAGAAACAGCGGACCCATGGTCGCACTTACGAACCCGAATATGACCAGAATCTGGATCACATGGGCCGCCAGCAGCTTCCCACCTCCTCCCATGAACAACCCGTATGGCCGACCCGGTTTACCTGGGTACACCTCGTTCACGTACTTCTCCTTGGCGAACAAAGCCGTGAAAATGATCCCCATGCGGCGCAGCCCACGTGGAGCTGAGCCGCTTCTAATGGGTCGTCGTACTTCACCTTCTCAGCCAGCTTGTTGCAGCCTGTCAACATACAAGCTGCAACGAACCCGCAAATCACGACGGCCCATGGATCCACCACGGAGCATTCGGCAGTTATGGCGGCGAACCCGCCTAACAATCCGTTGCATACGTCAGTTACGTTCCAGTGACCCGAGAGGATCCTCTTACCAAATAAAGTGGCTAAAGCCGCGGTGCAGCCGGCTAGGGTTGTGGTGACGGCGGTTCGACCCACGGCGCTCCATTGACCGTAGTAATGACCCGATTCGTATGGGCTTAGGATCTTGGTAAACGAACCCGGGTTAAATTTTCAACATAAAAAATAAAATAAAATATATTATAAAACGTTTTTTGGCGGAAAAATCCGTCGGAAACATATTTTTAATAGAATAAAAAAATTATTTTTTAATTCCGCCGGAAATCCGTCGGAAACGTTAATTTAAAAGTTAATTAGTCTTTTTAATTAGCAAAATCTAATCTTTTTTGAAAAATGGTTCCGGCGGATTTCCGGCTCCCAAATCCACCGGAAACTCAAAATCCGCCGGTAATTTGACCGGAAAATTGAATTTGCAGCGACCCGGATTCCGCCGTCCAAATCCGCCGGAAATCCGTCAGAAATGCCAATTCCGACGGATTTCCGACGGATTTGGCCGCTAGAATTGCCAGTCTGTTTTGTAGTGGTTTATTTGTGGATTCAAATTAAATTAGAAAAAAATGAATACCATGAATGCAGAAATAGTTGTCCTCTATTTTACTGTATATCAACTTTTGAATAACTTGTATAATTTTAATTTAAAAATACGTTATGATTTTGTTGTTTTATTTTATAGAAAGCTATCATTACTTTTCTCATTAACTATAATTTATGAAATATGAGAATCTAAAATTCTAAAAGTGAAATAATTATGAGTACCCGACGGACGTTCACACTTTTTAATTCCAAAATCAATAATTAATTATTCAAACACATGCCATATTTGATTTCATCATAAATTATGTTCAAATATAATATAGTAATAAAAACTTGCCAATTATGATTATTATCATCACTATTATTGTTTAATTACTACAATAATGCAATATATATAGAGAGAGAAAGAGGGGTGTTTTTTTTCTAAATCTTAGAAATGCTGTAAATTTTGTAAAACAATATATCGATTGCTTCCAAATATGTCTGACGTAGATTTGATTTCATGAATTTGCCGATTCTTTTTCATATATAAAACATTTATTATAATTAGTGAGCTTTAATTATCTTCTATAAATATTTAAACATAATAAATAAACCTTTATCATTTTTGTAATTACTAGCTTACATGGTTTACAGCTTTTTATAAGATTTACAAAAAAATACATCTCTATATATGGACCAGAGGTTTAAAGGAGAATAGAGTCAAAAATGAAAAAAATACAATAATGTATTCATCATATTTAATTTTAGAGTAAGTTATATCTTGTGGCTCATAGGTTATAGAAGTAGGTTACTTGGATTTGGATGTATGTAATCTGTCATTAAAAAAAAAAATCTTTTTTCAAATAATTATGAATTATAGTTATGTGGTTTGATATTTTTATTGAATCCTTGCTTTTAATTTTGTTAAAACTTTTACGTTAGAGCTTTTCTAATAGTTTTTTAAAATAGATAAGTAAAAGTCAAAATTTCTTTTTAATTTTTCTTGAAAAACAACTTTTACCACAACCACCAAGACGTTTTATAACCCAAGAAACAATACCAAAACAAGCACCACAGACCTAAACCCTACAATCACAACAAACAAACCAGAAAAAATCCAAACAATAGGAAAGCAAAACTACAACATAAGTAGTCTTTGGAAACGAACGTCGAACACCCCACTCGTAAGTTTGCGAGAGGTAAACAAACGAAAACAGCTCCATAGATGTTGTCCTACCACAAACCCGACCAACAAATGCAATCATCCAATCGTCCTTCTCGTGCCTTCACCTAATCCGAATACAATTTGGTTCAACAAGCCACCTTATCCAATTTGCCGATAGAATTTTGCATCACCTTTCAACCCACTTAAAATAGGGTGTTGCTATCTAGACACCTATCTATATATTGTAGACCCACATGGTAAATTTTGACTTAAATCTAATCAGCTTTGGAAATATAAATAACATAAAAGTACATTCAAAACTTATTAAATGCATATCTAATCATCTATATTAATTGTAGTCTTTAAATTGTTAATATATTTTTTTAATTCTTAAACATAATAATAAAAACAATAAGAATAATTATATTTCTACATTATTTTACTTTTAAAGTAATGATTTTGTAATTAACATATTTTTACTTTTATTCGAAAAATATTATTAAATTAGTTTTGTTGATTTAAACATATTTAAGTATTTTTATTTCCATCTCTTAATTTTATTTTCCGTTCTAATAACTGAAAAATTATGTTAACATATTATTTTTACTTTTGATTAATATATAGATGTTTATTACAATTTTAATATGTATGAGATAATTAATATGATAATTGAAAAAAAAGAAATTTAAAATTTCACTATATAAAAAAACTCAAATATTAATTTGTTGGTGATATTATTTACGTTTTAAATTAAAATAAGAAAAATACTTTATAATGATAATAATAACAAAAATGATTAATAATAATATAATTTTTATTTAGAAAACTAAATTATATGAATATAAATATAATGATGACTTATTCTTAAAATATATATATATATATATATATATATATACATAGTAAAAAATAATAACTAGTATATAAAAAAAATTAAGCATTAATGATGGTTAATAAATGAAATAAGTAAAACAACATATGATTAATTAATGATTATACTTAGGTATGTGTCTAAAGCAACATATGATTAATAAAAAACATAATAATTACTAGTAGATAGGTGTCTATCTAGTAAATATATAGGTGTCTCTATAGAATGACCCTTATATCTTCCCTTGGAATTCATAAATTAGATTCGTAACCTTCCCTTTTTCTTTTTTAAACACGATGCTATTTTTATGGGACCAAGTCAAGTATAAACTTGCCCATTTTACTCCCTCTCACAATAACGATCCTACATCCTTATTCTTTGGATGCATCCCTACTTGAAATGATGTTCTGGACCAATTCCACCCCTCTAAGTATTTATGCCACCAATCCCTATCCCTTTCCATAGGCTTTTTACATCCGACCAACTTACCATGGCATGATCCAACGATTCAACAACCTCCCCACATCTTAGACATAATACGGGGTCCAATTCCAAGCCCATGTGATCCAAAATCGATCGACACTAGAGTTTTCCTTTGCTAGCCCTCCAAATAAAAACACAAACCCTTTTTAGGATAATCTTCAACCATTTCGTTGATTCCACTCTTCCGATTGTACTATTTCTGCCATTTTCGATGTCATCCTTTTGCCTTTTTCACATTGAAGCTTCTTGACTCATCAAGCAACCACTCTACTTTATCCTCACGTCCTCATTGGGTTGCACTTCCTATAACCTTTGGCTTATATTCTCCCACTCGCCCATTTCTCTCTCCCACGGTTGTCTTCTCTACGCCCACTTTTCATCAGGAGAAGCCAATTTCTAAAAAATTACTTTCATCTTCAACAAATTCTCTTTTGAAGATTACATAATTAGTTATATTATTAAAGTATTCAACATAACTCAAAAATAATAATTCTTTCATATAAATATTTAACTTCAGTAAATTTTATTGATAGAATGAATAAAAAAATATTTCTCTCATAAATAATCATCTTTGGAGAAATCTCCATTTTTCATTATTTATCTTATATTATTCATTTTGAAGAATGTGTAACTAATGGGCTGGATTACCATAAAATCTTCATGTTAAGGAAAGGGAAAGGGAAAGGGAACAATATAACAGATATGAAGAAATGATCATTACTTCAAAGCCACCGTACACAGGCAACTAGTTTATGTTATTAAGTTGTTTATAGTTATTTTGTATAGTTGACTGTTCAATTATTAATTTTATGTTATTGAAATCTACAAATGAATGCCTTTCATGATAGAGCTTTTGACGATCAAAAAAATAGTGGGTTTAATGGGCCTCTTTATCAATGTTTTTCTTTTCATAGAAAAAGGGCTTTATTATAGTACGACTATTGACTTATGTAATAAATAAAAACACGTTTCCATTTACAATTATTTAGTTTATGTAACAAAAAAATTAGCACTTGAAGATCAATATATTTCAAAAGACAAGTGAACAATTCTTTTATACAATTGAACCCTAACAAATTCTTTTGTGTATATAGTCAAAATTAACGTCTTTTATATGATTTTATTTTGATTCCGATTCAAATAAGACTTGTTTAAAGAAAATATTATTAACAATAAAATATTGAATTGTTAGAGAAATACATATAATTTCAGAAAAAGAGGAAAGGTGGATGTTTGGTGAGTTTCTGGTCAGCGTTGAGGAGACGACTTTGCAGCCAAATTTTGAGACTTTGAATGTTCAAAAGTCAAGTTTAAAATGTGGCCAGGAATCGATATCAATCAATGTTACTCTAGACACAAGCATCAATGACTAGTCAAAGATAAGATTTTGAAAACAAACAATTTCATTCAAGGAATATGTAAACTTTATAAGTAATTTAGAGTAAAGTACGATTCGTTCCATGTAGTTTCCTCCGAACTATAAAATGTATTCTAAAGTTAAGTTTAGCCTGTACGATAATAGTTAGGCTATCACTAACCGAGCCTTCTGAGCCGTCTATCACATCAGTTCTACCATAATAAACCCATTATAAGTTATTTGGAGTCCTCTCTATTAGTACCCAAACCTAAGGGTGTTCATCGAGTCGAATTTCGGGTTTCTCGAATTGTTCGAATCGGGTTGTTCGGATTTGAAAGTTTTTTTAGGTAAATTCGAAACTCGATTCAAATTCGAAATGAAACATGTAAAACCGACTCGAATTCACATTGTCGAATTCAAATCGAATTTGAGTCGAATTCGGATTTATCTAAATTCAGTTGAAAAAATATTCTAGTACAAAATAAGGGGATAAAAACTACTAATTTGATTCAAAAAAAGGGATGAACATCTGCATTACATTTAGCCATTCACTCAAATATAGCATCCTAGTTTGTTTTAAAGATCCCCACCTCCCGTTGCAATCGCCACCAATGGCAGCCGCTAGTAGCTATGTCGACCAAGTGACCACCGTTGTTTATCTCTAGCTCCTCTTCTTATCTTCTACCACATCCACACCCACACCATCCACCTTCGCCACCACTATCATTGTCGACCACAGTCACATTGATCACACTCACATCTACATCGTCTACCACCTTTGGCCGACACCATCATCCCTTCCACCCTCTTGATGTCCTCCACTAGCCACAACCATCTCTATCTTCATGACCATTATCGTTACAAAAATCTTCACTGAACTTCCAAACCGAATAAAATATTCTTTATACGAATTTGAACATCAATTGTATCAGATTCTGCATCCAGATTTGATGCTATTATATATGAACATATTTATTTATATAAAAGTTGTGTAAAAATATTTATAAGTTATTTTGTTTATATCATTTATAACTATTACATTGTATATAAAATCATAAAATAGTACTTAATGATGTACTATTATGTCATAGTTCTACCATCATCTATCCATTTTTGCCTTCTTCTTTCTTATCTTGTACCATTTAATTCTATCTTGTTCAATCCAATCTAATAATACTTAGGTACCAAACACAACCTTCGAGCAGCCAAGTAGGAAGGATAGTTAATTGTTCCATCTAACGTATGATATATAGAAATTACATGACATAGGTTGTTGTGGTGGAGATGGGTATGTATAATGACCTTAAAGGCCAAGGTTCCAATCAGGCCCGGCCCTGGGGCCGTGCAACCCGTGCGACCGCACAGGGCATCAAAGCCTAAGGGGCATCAAATTTCTATATAATGTTATTATTAAAAGTAATTAGTTTTAATAATTTATGAGTTGGGCTCTATACAATTCCCAGGTATAGTATTATATTACATTATTAATCTAGTTGATTTTGATTTAGTGGAATTCTTCGTTATTGATGTAGTTGCTTTTATCCTTCTATGTATGGAGACATCGTTTTAGGTGGTGACTTGTATTTATATTTTGTAATTTGGGGTTTGGGTTCTTATGTCCCCTTTTGTACTCTCTGTTTAGTTAACAAAACTCGGTGTAGAGATGAGCCACGTAGCTTGACTAGGTTCCAAACCCTATAAAAAATCGTATCGTTTATCGTTTCATTTGCTTAAAAATAGACATAGGGGCATAATATTGTATTTTCGCACGGGGCATCCGAAACTCTAGGAACGGCCCTGGTTCCAATTCTTTTTAGTTCAATTTTAAACCCCCTTTCCCTTTTTCATTCCCATATATAACTGTCAAAAAGGATTTAGTTCAAATTCGCTTTTTTATTTAATTATCAATCTTTTATATTTTGGTTTTTAAGGTTGGCTTCCAAAAACTTGTGATTAGTTATTGTTAAAAAGCCAATGGTTATGGAGCATGTTGTTACTTTCAAAAACTTTCGCCGCCTAGTTTTGCTTTAAGGCTCGGTTTCGTTTGTGGTGTAATCAGTCCTTCGTTCTGTTCTTTTTGAACATTTGTGTATCCAGGGCGAAGCCACGAGAAAGGCAGAGTAGGCAGTTGGGCCCCTAACATTTTAGAAAAATTAAAAGTTTTTTTATATATTAGGGATATTTGGGTAATTGTCTTCTTAAATTTTTAGATAAAATAAAATTTTATTTAGTATTTAGAAATCACATTGTTAGAGTCCCACATCGGCTAGACTTGGACCAAATCTTCACTATATATGTTGGAACCCCATTCTCTCCTCAAGGGCTCTTTTGGAGATTAATCCTGGGGTTCCACATATTCTAACACACATAATCACCGTGAGTGTCTTCCTACACTTTTTAGAACTAAGATTGTTATTTAAAGTCCATATTCTAACACACATAATCACCAAGGTTGTTATTTAAAGTCCATATTCTAACACACATAATCACCGTGAGTGTCTTCCTACACTTTTTAGAACTAAGATTGTTATTTAAAGTTTGCCCCCACGCAAAGTAGTTTCTGGCTTCGTCCCTGAGTGTATCTTGTGTTGGTTTTGTTAAAAATTCTTTTGCCTTAAAAAAAATTCAAAAACTTGTGATTAATTATGGAAATATTTTTTAAGCTCCATGGGTTGAAAACTTGAAATTAAATTTTCCAAACCCACTTAAATGATAATATCATTTAAGGGCCTTTAGATAGAGAAGATATTATGTCCCTCTCACCAATATGAAAACGCTTTAAAGTCAAGCCGCCGTCATTATAAAGTATATAACCTACTTTCTGGCAAAATTCTATAAACAAAACTTGTATTACAGTTTTAGAAAATTTTCTTTTTTGTAAATTGTTTATAATTGTGCTAAAAAAACCGACAAATCAATCGATAAACTCAACTCAATGTAAAATAACTTAACCTAAAGTAATTCGACGTTTAAGCGAGTTGCGGCGTTTTGAATCATAAGTATTAAGTTGATATTGGGTTAGTGTCATTTCAACGTAACTCTATCCAATGAATCCGATACCTTTATATTTTTGAACTTAATTTGATTGTTAAACTCCTGTTAATATGTACATTAGACAATTATAAACGTCACATAACCTCTTCATATGCATAAACTTTAAATTTTTTCTCCATTGCTATATAACTCATACATATATATGGTCTGGGTTCAAATACAAACCACTTTTTGGTTGTGAACGTGAGGACAACCCAGAGCGTGCCACGTGTCAATCTGAATTTTTTGCGCCTAAGCTTATTCATACTGAATAACACTATTATTCAGATTGAATAAGCCTAATTTAGTATGAATATAGCTTAGTCGCAGAAAATTCAGTGACACGCGCGACTTGTCCCCGCGACTTAGCCTTATTCAGTATGAATATAGCGTTATTCAGTATGAATAACACTAAGTCGCGGGCTTTATTCAGACTGAATAACACTAAGTCGCGTAAGTCAAAATGCCACGTGTCGCGCTCTGGGTTGTCTTCACGTTCACAACCAAAAAGTGGTTTGTATTTGAACTTTTCTCATGGTCGATAAATGTGTGTGTATATATATATATATGGATGCAAATTAAGAAAAAAAAATGATGTTCCAGTATATTAACCCAACTAACCCAACCCGTATAGGTTGAGTTGGGTTGTACATTGGTTTGGTTGGGTCGGGTTGAGATTTTTCAAACCATAGTCGTTGAGTTGGGTTGTTCAAATGTCTTCATCTCCATCAACCCAGCCCAACCTGTAGACTTTAGGTTGGGTTGGGTCGGATTGAGATTTCTCAAACCGTAGACTTCGGCTTGAGTTGTTCATCTTCATCTCCATCAACCCAACTCATGAGCACCCTTAATCGTACATGGACTAAAACCTTGGTTGAAGTTTATGAAAGTTTCTTCGCATAAGCCAAAAAAATGATGAATTATGGAATGTAAAGTATTCCATTAATTCATGCCGCAAACCAATCATTAATAAAGAATTGATCATTCCAATTTGTCAGGATCGATTTCTCAACAAGATACAAACACTCAGAAAAACAAATTAAAGTATTGCGGAATAAAACTTTAATTGGAATCAAAACAATGAACTGAAAACTTGCTTTACTTCAATACTTTCAATTACAGAGTTACTCACAAAACCTCAATCTACAAGAACAGATCTCTAGTAGACGAGCAATACTTCTCTATTGCTAGGAGAATTCTTGAGGTTCTGATTTTCTCTCAAAAACTAAAAAAGATATTCAGTAATCTATTCTAAATCAACTATAAATACAGATTACACGATAAGCATAAAGGAAAACAAATCTTCTAAACAAATTCCAAGATATTCGGAATCTTTTCCTTATCACAACAAACAGATTGTCATCCTTATCGTCTCATTAGAAGCAGCAATAACAGAGAGAAGCATTAACTACAACTATTAAACTAACTAGCAGTAATAACTACTAGCAGTAATAATAAGAAGCAGTAATAACTTCTAAAATAGTAATAACCATTACTACTTCTAATTCTTCTTCCAGCAGCATTAATGAGCGATAGCAGCGATACTCTTCATTAAGTCTTCTCTTGTATCCATTACTACTGCAGTATTAACAGCCCTTCATCCATGCAGTAATAACTTTCTTCAGCAGTCATAACCAGACTTAAATCTTTTCTTCAACCCGATACTTCTGCTATCCAAAATAACCCAACACAATTCAATTAATTTATTTTTTAATTTTGCAAACCAAATTAACAGTAACAATCAAATCAAAGCTCTTTCTATTTTCTTAGACAACCATGCTAGTTGTAATCAAGCTTAACGAGACTACCTTGAAGGTCACCAAAATATGTGAACCTAGGCTGGTTTCCCACGACCTTTAACTAATGGCCCTATAGGATACAACAAGACGGCAAATATACACATACACATAGAGAGACAATGTATCTTGATGTTTGTTGAAGAAGAGCTGAGCAAGGGTAGTAAATGGAAGTTGTTGTAGCATGGAGGTAAGTTTGGTTAAGATGATTTCTTCTTCTCCAGCTTAAATCTTCATACTTCTAATTCTCTCAATTGGTTCAACAAAATTAACAAACTTGTAAAATAATACTATATTATAAGATGATTTATTAATTGTTTTTGTTACGAAATAGATACTGAAATAATTGAGTGAAGTCTACTAGAAGCCTAGCTATTATGCGATCTTGAAATGAAGCCAAGAATGATGATGTGCACTTTTCGGAAAGCAAAATTATTTAATTCATCAAAATCTTAAATGCTACCAGCTTTCATTTCATATGTTAAGTTCATCCGAATCTAAATTAAAAACTAATTTGCTATTGTTATTGTTTTCCAACTCAGCAAAAATCGAGCATGCCGTATCAGTCATAAAGACTTTATATGGCTTTTCATCAAGCTAAAATATTATTGTGTTGAGTGATATCTAAAGTGTTCTGATAGAGACTATAACCATGTTATTTTGTTTTCTTATTGCTTGTTACTTTCAACATCTCCTGGCGTACACATCACAAATATATACATACCGATGCAATAATCATTTCCCGTTTATAAAAATGAGCTAGCTCAACCCATTTGCTTAGCTATTTCATAATTATTTCATGTTTATAAAAAGCTGGTCTTTAAGTATACTTTATTAACAACATGACATATAAAAGAATCTTCCATTGATAGATTGTTTCATAACAAAATGTAGTTGAAATTTTGTATAGAAATTGTCAAAAGACTCGCACAAAACACACACGACAATGGTCATGATCGGGAATAACCTTCTTCTTGATATTTGTGAATGTAGCCAACAATCTTTCATCAATTTCAAATGTTTGCTTTAAGGATAAAATTTGACACCTATATATAAACTAAAGTATCTTTTAAGTTTATTAAAATAATTCTTGTTTAGACATTATAACCCGTCTTAGTTTTAAAAAATCCTTTTAGTTAAACTTATCGGATTTTTCCCATCTTTTCTAATTATTCTTATTACATTTACATAAATGTCTATTTGTATTTGTTTTTTATATTACTTTATAATTTTATAAGTTTAGCTATTTTTTATCGAAGATGCACAATTAATGTTTTTAGCTTACCACAAAAAAAAACGTAATTTCTTGAGTGAAAATAAAAGACATAACAAGCGATAAGCAAATGGATTGAACCCAAAACGTAGTTCAACCCAACCCGTTACTATTGATTTGGGTCAATTTTTACCAACCCTAAGCTTAAGGTGGGATGCAACCTTAATTATTAATAAATGATATTGTTAGTCCACCTCATAAATCTCAACACTACTTTTACCTTATCTTCTTGAATCTTTAATATTATATTCAATATGAGGCCTATTATTTTGCAAACCTTAAAAATATTATAAACTTAGTAAATCAATCTCAAATAATGTCACTTAGTCTAGCAATTGATTTTATAAATAGGACAATTATTTTCAAATATAAAACATTTATTATAATTAATAAATTTTAATCATTTTTTTATAAATCTTCAAATCATAATAATTAAGTCTTCATCATTCCATAAATATTGAGGGGATGTTTGGTTGGGGGTATTGAGGGGTTAGGAATAGGTCTGATAATGAAAAATGTTGTTTGGTTTGATATTATATAATGGAATCATTTCTGCAAATCCATTAATTTCCAATCCTGACCAAATTGAGGGGGGGGGGGGGGGGGGAATGAAACTTTTATTGCTACTTGGTTCCTTTTTTCATGTATTGTTCCATCTATGGATGTTAAATGAAACATCTTTTGTATTTTTCAAGTTGGAAATACATATTTTTTTTTAATATGAAACAATTTTTCATTGATTATATTGGATTAACCAAACAGCATCAATGCAATGCTCATTCCTATTCCCATTCTCCTACATTCCCATTTTCATCCTCATTCCCTTAAATGAACCAAACGCCCCTGATTTAAATGTTTATAAACTTTATAAAGTTAATTTATAAAGAAATGCCTCTTTATTCAAGATATATTCTATATATAATTTGCGGTTAAACAAAATCGTTGTTAATTTGTTACATCACGGTCAACTACATTCTTCACGAGGCTAATACACCCGAAACTCGCATAAGAGATGATCCGGAGTGGACCGTGATGAAGTGGATTTTTTTGTACATAATCGGGAAGCATAGAAATGCAACGGTATTCTCGGATGTTAAAACCAAATTGGTTGAAGTTGTTGTCAATAAACTTTTAATCCCTTAAACATATGATAAATCAGCCTCAATAATTAAAATTGGTGATGAAATGATTGTAGATATTTTATAAAAATCGGAAAAACTTCGATAGATATTGATCACAAATTAAAAGGCATGAGCGCATGAAGAAGGGATACATGGTCAACAAGCGTGTTTCGACCACTTAAACCTCATTAGCACAAATAAAAAGCATATTAGATAAACTCTATGCCCACCATTTTAATATATAAAGAAAAAATATGTTAATTTACACGTTTCCATTAGACTACTTATTTCATTGGTTATATGGGTTAGGTTTACGTGAGACCAACTGTTTTCGTGAGATTGGTGAACCCAACACTTTTTAGATGAAAATTCACAGCAAAACAGTGTGAAGATTAAAAAAATTCGAACATTCATCATCAAAATATACTAAAAAACACTATCGAGAAAAAAAAATCCAAAACAAGGTAAAAAAACGAAACCTTCACGGCTCAAAAAACTGTGAAGGTAACAAATAAATAATTCAAACTTTCACAGCAAAAATGTCGTGAAGGTAAAAAAATCGAACCTTCACATTAAAAACACCGTGAATGTAACATTTACAATGTTTTTACGATGAATGTTCGATTTTTTTTTAACCTTCACAGTGTTTTGCCATGAAGTTTCATGTAATAAGTGTTTGTCTCACCGGTCTCATGGATACAGCTTGGTCTCCTTTTGAAATAAGCTTGGAATTCTAGTGGTCCTCACATTCACAATGAAAGATATGTTCACATTTGAACCTGACCAGTGACCATATATATATATATATATATATATAGGAAAGTTCAAATGTGAACCACTTTTTGGTTGTGAACGTGAGGACAACCGAGAGCGCGACACGTGGCGGATGACTAGGCGCCACGTCGGCTTTGAGTGTGGTCCCCTCCTTTAATTCAATGCCCTCCCCATGAATCGCGCCTAGTCACCCGCTGTGGATCTGACGTGGCGCCTAGTTATCCGCCACGTGTCGCGCTCTCGGTTGTCCTCATGTTCACAACCAAAAAGTGGTTCACGTTTGAACCCACCCCTATATATATATATATATATATGGGAAAAGGGAGTGTATGGCTGTCATGTACCTAAGCTTAAGTACAATACCAATCAAAACTACGTAGTTTTGATTAATATATAATAAAAAATAAAAAAAAATTAAATCATCCTTTTCATCCAGCAAGATCGACTCGAATCGACACTTCATCCAAAATCGATTTCCCGATTTCCAGCCAAATCCATTTCCATCAATATATATTCTTATTTAACTTTTGAAATAAGCTTGGAATACATATAGTTCGTCATATATCTTTGGTGATATAAACATAAGTTATGTAAAGAACTCTCTTATCCACTTAAACACTTTTGTTGTCCTCTAAGCCTGATTGTCTTGTAGAGATATAGGATATCGTTACTAGAAAATTGAAAGGCATAATAGTAAATCGTAGTTTAATTTGAGTTTTGATGGTTAACAATTAGTGGAACACAAAGATCTTAACTATTCATCAGTGATACCGGGTTGTTTAAATTGGTTATGATACCAACTATAAGTTGTTGTTAGGATTATTGTTACTTTCTATTATATAAAATGATTATTATTAAAACTGTAAAACCACATAAAAGATACATCACAACAAAGAGTAATTTAAGGGACTGTTTGTTTACCTCTTAACAGTTTTTAAAGACAACCTCTTAATCGTTAAGAGGTAAATCTTTTAATGGTTCTAAAACTCTTTAAATGGTTTTGTATCTTGGACCTCCCTTAACCATTAAGCGCCCAAATTCATTCTTAACAATTACAAAACATCCATATTTTATTTTACACTATATCATACGAGCTACTTAATCATTCTCACCACTTAAGCAACCAACACCAAACCATTCAAAAATTGCCAAACAACCCCTAAGCAATTTTGTAATGAAAGCATTAATCCGGTAATCATAATCCTTTGTTTTAGCATATTTTAATGTTTGTTTTTCATAAATCTTAGAAAAATATGACTAATTAATTAGCAATAACACTATGAACATCCTCGTTTTGTATAGTTGTTATTATGAAATAAAGTAGATTTGATAGAGAATTTTGTAGAGAGTTTATAGATTTGAAATGACAAAAAGGGGTAAACAACAAATCTTTATTATTATAAATAATGGGGTTTTGATGGTTTAATTAGTCATTAGTGCGTGTCGACTACCTTTCTTCCATATCTATCTTCACTTTTAACAGGAGGATTTATTTTAACATTACATCATTTTATATATAAGTGGGGCCCATCCTTAGTTAGTGAAAACAAGATATTTACTTGATCTAGAGAAAATATGATTGTTTTAAACAGTGGTAGTGTAGTACTACTGATGTATGGTTTGTTCCATCACATAAAAAATTGCATCCTGTCTCCAATGCATGATTAAGACAAGTATTTGACGAAGTTAGTTTGTATAGAAATTCTATAACCAAAGTTTATCTATAATTGATTTTATGAAACTACAAATCTGTAACATATGATGAAGAAATTAATATGAATTTTTATTTGTTGAAGAATAAATTTGAAAAACTAAAATTAGCTAATATAGGTTGGAGGAAATATATGTGTAAGATGATGGTGTTCATTTAGAAGACCATTTGTAGAGTTAGTGGCACATTGAGCTCCTACTATACCCCATTACCCAATTTAGCATTTAATAAAATGAATTAATTAGATACGATTGTGATTTATGGACTTAACAAGTAAGTTTAGGAACACCTGCACGGGCCTCATTAGCCACTCTTAATTTTCTAATTGAAGTTAATCAAAACAAAACTTTTGGTGATGCATTAATGGCTCCATGTTATACGTGTCCCAAATGTCTCAATCACAAATTATACTCTTTGGATATTCAACATATATACATATATTATATATGTCACCCCATTCGTAACAACTTCTCTCATTAATTCCTAATATACCCTCCAATAATTTTCTCATCTTAGTTAATTAGTTAGCTCCATGGATCATCTTAGCAAGATGCTAATCATTTCTTGCGAAGGGTAATTTGGTAAACGTGGAGGTTTTGAGATGGTGTTGATGAGATCATCATGCATGCTTTAACTTATATAGAAAGAGGCCTAGGGGGTGTTTTGTGGTGGTATAAATATGTGGGTAATGATCATAAATTGTAGACACACAAGTTAATTAAGGTAGCTTCCATTGCCTAGAATATAATTAAAGTTTAGTTGATTATATATTAATGTATTGGGGAGTGATGGGAGGAGTAGAAGAAAGGTGGAGAAAAGGGCCATGGACTCCTGAAGAAGATCGTCTGTTGGTTCATCATGTCAACTTGCATGGCGAAGGCCGATGGAATTCTGTGACTACTCTTACTGGTACTGCCTACACACTTGTTATTTGATCTTTAAACAATACACTTATGTCATATCACACCTTAATTAACTAGTTTGGCACCAATTAATTTTATGTTATTAATCAGTTAAATTCATTCACTGATTTTTGTTTATACTGAATTGTAGGTTTGAAAAGAAATGGAAAAAGTTGTAGGCTAAGATGGGTCAACTATTTGAGGCCAGACCTCAAGAGAGGGAGGATTACTCCTCATGAAGAAACCATCATTCTTGATCTACATGCTCAATGGGGAAATAGGTATGTGCTTTGCTTCTTTTCCCTTGATTAATTACTATAAAAACAAAATGCTTTTTTTCTTCTCTAGTTTTCTAGCTAGAAGTTCATTGTATATGTGAATGAATCATATGTGTTTAATTAGATGGTCGACAATTGCAAGAAGTTTGCCTGGACGAACGGATAATGAGATCAAGAATTATTGGCGAACCCATTTCAAGAAAAAGAGTAAAACAAGTATAGACGAATCAACAAAGTTGAAAACAAAACTATTAAAGAGACAAAAGTTTCAACAAGAACAACGACAACAACAACTTAAGGTGCAACAAAACGAAGCTGATATGAAGAAGATAATGTCGTTACTGCAGGAAGAAAGTACCGCAAGCAATCCAACAACGGTTGTGAGACAACAAGTACTAGCAGACGAAGAAGAAAAAAGTTTAATCCATCCGATGATGTTGTTGAATGGTTTGTTTTATGGTTCGTCTAATTATGCACCTGGACCTGATTATCAATCCTCCATGATCAACCAAGATGTTGCCATGTGGGATGGGTTGTGGAACTTGGAAGATGTTCATGACACTAACTTTTGTTGCTAAAGCGAGCTAGTGATTTCTACGATTGCAAGCTTGCCATGATTATCCTCATATGTCGTGGCTAAATGGTCACATATTTTGTAGTACTTTTTGTTTTCTTAATGGCAAGAGTTAGTTAATGCTTAATCTTAAAACCATATAATTAGCAATTACATATACATGCTTAATTTTAAGAGCTTTACGGACATGAAAATCACAAAATGGCAAATTAGTTAAAGATTTGTGTAGACTTTGGATTTTAGATGTTGTATATATTAAGAAGTTGAAATGTAAGTATAGCAACTGTATTTGTGAAAGAGTTAGTAGTATTCCAATTTGAGGACAGAATCTTATGTTGACATTATTCTTTTATTAATTTGTTTCATCTTTTTTTCTTCTTCTTTTCGTTGGGATGTTACATGACAGAAAGGATTGCATTTTGAATTTGTTTGAATGAACAAGCGATGTTACATGACATAAAAATTTCTTTTTTGATGGCATGCCATTCGATATATGAGAGCATCCATGGAGGTTCTCTTTGAGGTTCTTATTGGGGTTTTTACAAGAACCGTCATTGTGGGACAGAGGTTCTTGTCCAGTACTCACAGGTTCTTATTGGAACCTAGGTGCTTGAACAAGAACCTGGGTTTTTATCTATGTGTTCTGAGGAATTTATGTGTTCTCCGTATGGAGCTGATAGAATATTGTTTTGTGTCGAGTCTTTAGTACGGGTTAGCTACAGGAGACGAAAGCAAACTGCAAGATTATAACAATGTGGTGGCTTCGGTGTTGTGTGTGTATATATATACCTTCGAAACAACATATTTTTATTGTTTCAGAAACAATCATCGATCTCCTCGGGGCCAACAAAGTTAATGACCATCAACCTACCAAAAAATATCTTATGTTTTCTGGTGTAAATATATCTTATACTACTAGTTTTGTCATCGTTCTGTATCATTTTTTATGATAATTAAAAAATGTACATGATATACAAACTTGATGCCAAAAGTCATTCATTTGGTTTTTTTTTTTTTTTTTTGAGTAGCTGTTTTTGTAATAACTTTTTATTATTGATCCAAAAAGTAGTTTAGGCAGTGGCGTAATAAAGGGAAGTAGCATGGCGGTGATCATGGCCAATCTCAATATATATATATATATATATATATATATAGGAGCCTTAAAAAAAAAACTATTTTTTTTTGTAAAAACTTGAGGAATAATCTAAGCCCTTGATCTAAAAAGGGCATGATTGTCATTTTGGTTATATAGATATATATATATATATATATATATATGTCCTTAAGGAAAAACCATTTTTTTGTAAAAACCATTTTTATTAAAACCATTTTTTTGTAAAAACCATTTTTATTAAAACCATTTTTTTGTAAAAACCATTTTTATTAAAACCATTTTTTTTGTAAAAACTTGAGGAATAATCTAAGCTCTTGATCTAAAAAAACATGATCGTCATTTTTTATTTTTTTATTTTTTATTTATTTTTATTTTTTTAATAAAAAAAATCGCAGTTTATTCATTATATGAATATTCACTATCATATTCACCATATAAATATTCATATTCACCATATCATATTCATCGTATATTCAACATATGAATATTCATATTCGTCTTATGAATATTCATATTCATCTTATGAATATTCATATTCACCAAATAAAAAATTATATAAATTCACCATCATATTCACCATACCATCATATTCACCATCTGAATATTCATATTCATCATATCATATTCATTATATATTATGAATATTCATATTCACCTTATGAATATTCATATTCATATTCATCATATAAAAACTATATAAATTCATTCAGCAGGTGAATATTCACCTTATGAATACAAGCGGAACAAAAAAATGATGGTGAATACAAGCGTATTCACCATATGAATATAAGCCCTTGATCTGAAAATCACAGTTTATTCATTATATGAATAGGGATCGTATCTGTTACAAATCGTATAGTTTGTACAAACTATACAAACCAATCTCCACCGTACATGTACATGATCAATGGTGTGGATTAATTCAGTTCCTAGATTTTCTCTCAACTACATTTCAAAATCACCTAAAAGTTAGGAGATAAACAAAATCAATGGTTAAGAAAACAAAATCAATGGCTAAAATTTGGTTTGTATAGTTTGTACAATCTACATGGTTTGCAACGGATACTTCCCCTATATGAATATTCACTATCATATTCACCATATGAATATTCATATTCACCATATGAATATTTATCTTATGAATATTCATATTCACCAGATAAAAATTATATAAATTCACCATCATATTCACCATATGAATATTCACATTCACCATATGAATATTCACATTCATCTTATGAATATTCATATTCACCAGATAAAAATTATATAAATTCACCATCATATTCACCATATGAATATTTATATTTACTATATCATATTCATCATATATTCACCATATGAATATTCACATTCACCATATGAATATTCATATTCACCTTCGATCGACGGCGAAGGCGAAGACAGCAACAACGTCAACACCTGAAATTTCACCATTTTCCACCGAAATATTCTCGTGTCCGGCGACGGCCATGGAAGGCCATCGAATCTTCCAAAAACAAATGATAGAGGAAATATACAAATTTTTATACATTATCACCTAAACCAAAAACAAAATTCAAATTTAACTAAAGTTTTTTTTTGGAATAAGGACAATACAATATGGTACAATATGGAACCAGTAAAAGAAGAGAGAGAAAGCTGCTTAGAGAGAGAAAAAGAGAGAATCTTTGGAGAGCTGAAAAAGATGGGTCAGAGCGTGAGGAGGAAGCGGAGAGGACGGCCATCCAATACAGATCGAGCTCGCCGTCGTAGCTCCTTCGCAGCGTCGCCGTCGGACCGCCGGAGGAGCCGCCGCGCCGGAACTTAGTTTTCCGATCAGATCTGTTACAGTTACCGTGGATGTTGCCGGAGGACGAACGGGTGACGGAGAACAGATCTGTTACGTTTTTAAGTGACGAACGTGTGACGGAGATGAAGGTTGAGTGGTGCACGACGGAGGAGGGTCGGAGGAGGGTTGCGGTGGCGAGTTGGTTGAGTGGTGGTGGTGGTGGTGGTGGCCGGCAAGGGGAAGGGATGGTTGGAGGAGAGGAAGAAGATGGAGGTTTGGTAGATGATGAAAAAAAGTGCAGGTGCTCTGATCTGATGTTGACGATGTTGACGATGATGACGATGGTGGTGGACGGTGCTGGTGGCAGTGGATGGCAGCGGTGGTGGGGTGGCGGTGCCGGTGGACGGTGCTGGTGGCGGTGGACGGCGGCGGTGGTAGATCTCGTTATTGTAGCCTCCGGCGAATCTGCCGACGGTGGTGGCATCGAGGATGGTGGTTGCGATGGACGTCGGTGGTGGCATCGAGCATGGTGGTGGCGTCGGCGGTGGTGGTGGCGCCGGCGGCGGTGGTGGTGCTGGCAACAGTGGTGAAGGTGTGATGGTGAAGGAGTGTTTGTTATTAAGGATGAGAACTGATGATGATAGATGAAGATGATGATATGGGGTGTTTTGTTATTGACGCAGGGCGGAATGGAGATGCGTGGAAGGATCGACTAGCGTCCAAATCCCGATAACAAATCTTTCAAACGAAAGAAGTAACACGAGAGAATAAATCTCGAAACTCACAAAGAGAATAAATTTATTAATCAAAGTATGAATAACAATGAATCCTAATAGTCTTATTTATAATCTAGCTAAAAGATAATTAAGGAAACTAAATAAACCTAGTTTATTCTACTTGGAAAGCAATTAAAATAATTACCAAAGATAATCCTAAACTTAATAGAGAAGAAACAAAATAAAAGGAAACTAAATATTACTAATCCTAACTAGTTATTTAATAAAATATTTAAACAAACAAATAAAAGCAATGTCTTCCGGAATGTTCCGCCGCGGAAAGCAATCAGCGACGGGCTCGCGCCGCGAGCCATAGCTTCGCGCCGCGAGGTCAGCTATGTCACGATACTTGAATTTCTTCTTTATTTGAGTCCCTTTTCCCGGTTTCCAGAAATAGTTAAAAATCTCCGATACAGCTCGAAACCGATCTGTATCAGACACCCCCACTTGAAAAGAACTCGACCTCGAGTTCTCTCGTGGATCTCTTAGAGTCTCGGGTTCTTGATACACGTTTGTTGTCTTTATCAGTGGATCGATGAAACTCAGAAAAGGGTCCACATACAGAGGCCGTGATCGACTCCAAACAAGTGTGATTTCGTCCAACTCATAAGGATAAGATACCAACGAAACCTTTCTCGGAATTGGTTCCGTGTACTTCGTGATTGTTGGAACGATAGAAGTTGTACCTTCCTTGACCAAAGGCTTCGAGGTGGCTCGAGAATGATTGGGCTGATTTCTCGTGATGGTTCGATCATAACCGGTGAAGATTCTGTCCCGACGGAGATAAGTTCTTGCGGTGGCTCGGCTATGATGGGGACGACTTCGCGTAGCGGCTCAATTAAGATGGGAATAACTTTTTGTGGCGGCTTGATAACGGCAGGTAGTGGTTCGGTGACGACGGGGACAATTTCCTCGTCGGGTTTCTCCGGTGGTTCTTTTTCTTTTTCCGACAAGACGTTTATCTTCTCCGGAGTACTTCTTCTTTGTTTAGCTTGGAGAAGAGCCGTATCAACAATAGATTTAATGTCGATAGCGGTTATGTGAATCGGCTCTAAAGGTGGAATATCAATCGGCTCTAAAGGTGGTACTTTGATCGGCTCATAGTGATGGTGGCGGTGGTGTGATTTGGGATGGGAACTACGGTGGTGGCGGCGATCGGGATATCTGTCTCTTTTCGGATGCTCGTTGATGAGATCGGTAAGTTGGGTGATTTGATTGGCAATGCGGTCGTTGGAGGTGGTGAGACGATCGGCGAGGCGGTCGGCGAGGCGGTCGAGAGCCGTGGAAACAGCCGCGGTGATTTTCTCAATATCGGCTCGGTTGAGTCGTGGTGGTGGTGATGCCATCGGAAGGAAAAGAGACAGTGATCTGGCTCTGATACCAACTGACGCAGTGAGAAACGTGGAACGGATCGACAAGCGTCAGATCCGAAAGGATAAATGAGTCTAACAACGTAGAACTCGGAAAACTAGAGAAGAATCTCTAAACCTCACGAAGGAGAAAGAATTTTATTAATTCAAATCTGATTACAATTGAAAGCATTAACCTCTATTTATAACTTAAACAAAAAAGATAACTAGGGAAACTAAATAATATTAAATCTACGATAATGATAGTCCTAACTTGGTAAAGAAGAAAGCTAAACAAATAATAATAATTCTAAATAACAATCTTAGATAATATGGAAACTAGATAATTGAGAAAATTGGCAAATCAGATCTGGCGATGCTGCAGAATCTCGCGGGCGAGCAAGGGACTCGTGGCGCGAGGGGCTTCATACTCCGTGTTACGTCGTCGTAAGTCAGGCTCGCGGTGCGAGAGAGGACCTTCGCGGCGCGAGCTCACGTCTGCATGGCCCGGGTCGTGTTCATCTTTATTTTGGCCTGTATCAGTCTCCTCCACTTCAAGAGAACTCGACCTCGAGTTCATAGCAACGATCAAATAAATTTTCCCTTTTCTCTTGAAATTTCTTTCGGACCTGGAACTACAAAAACGAACCCGATTACGGTAGCCATTACGAGGCACCATAACCGGTCCTTCAAACCTATCTCTTCTTTGACGATTGTCGTTGACAGAACTAGGTTGAAGCCTGTTGACAGCGGCTGTCAGATTAGCAAGAGTTGTGGATAAGGCCACATTCATCTTTGCTAGATCCGCTATGGTAGTCGACTGTCGATATGCCGTTAGTGAAGAGACAGGCGAATCCTGCTCTGATACCAACTGACGCGGGGCGGAATATGAGATATGCGTGGTAGGATCGACTAGCGTCTAAATCCCGATAAAGAACGAGAGAAAACTCTCAATAATAGAGATAAAACTCTAAACTCACAAAGAGAATTAAATTTATTAATCAAAGTATGCATTACAATGAAAGCTAGGCATCCTATTTATAATCTAGAGAAAATATAATTAAGGAAACTAAATTTACCTAATTAATTCTAACTTGGAAAACAAGTAAAATAATTATCAAAGATAATCCTAAACTTAACAGAGAAGAAACAAAATAAAAGGAAACTAAATATTACTAATCCTAACTAGTTATTTAATAAAATATTTAAACAAACAAATAAAAGCAATGTCTTCCGGAATGTTCCGCCGAGGAAAGCAATCAGCGACGGGCTCGCGTCGCGAGCCATAGCTTCGCGCCGCGAGGTCAGCTATGTCACGATACTTGAATTTCTTCTTTATTTGAGTCCCTTTTCCCGGTTTCCAGAAATAATTAAAAATCTCCGATACAGCTCGAAACCGATCTGTATCAGTTATTAGGAGGAGAAAAGCTAAATGACCTAAATACCCTTCTGGGGTTAAAATCAGGTGTGGCACCAAGAAAAATTATAGAATTGTTACCATAGTCTCTACATATGACTACCCTTGATTAAAATAGATAGATGGTTGAGATTGGTCCTATAGTTTTTACAAAAAAAGTGGTTTGTATTTGATTTTTCCTCTATATATATATATATATATATACACACACACATATATAGCCACCGAGAATAAGAAATGTCAATGCACCAGCTAACAAACTATTTATTTGTTTCACGTAAATCAAAGTGTCCAATATTACTTATTTTGCAATCCTCCCCTTCTTGCTAAAAGTAAAGTAGGATTTAAATGCTTCAATTGGTGGTAATATATACTACCAGCTGGTTCATTGAAAGCCTCCCCATGGATTTCATTTATTAACCATACATACCATCTTCTTCTTCATCACCTTATTAATTAATACCATTTTCTTGGTAGAAAGATCATAACACATTCTGGAATTAAGCTTTAGCTTTGCCAAGTCAAAGATTAATTGGATGTTGGGGTCATCAATGTTGCAGAGTGAGCCATCTTTCTCCATTTATGCTGATGAAGATGGGTTTGTTGAAAACGAGAAAGGGGATTTGGAAGGCTGTGAATTCAGTTTTGCAAAGAGGAGGAGTATGGGTCTGATTGTGGAGGGTAATGAAGATGATGATGATCATAAATTGAAAGAACCACCAAGTCCCAAAATGTATCTTGCTACAGGGCTTGGGATTGATGGTTTCAATGATATTGAGGAGGAAGAGTACTACTACTATAAGATGATGATGATGGTTAGTTAAGATCCTTCCAATCCTTTTTAGTTTTTGAGAAACTATATATGCTCAGTGGTGAAAAAAATCGTTTTCTTTAATTTTATTCTATACAGTACTATATAGTGTTTAAACTAATGGTACAGTCCAAGGGAGATGTTACTGAAGATGACTACTTGAGTGCTACATTAATAGAAGATCCAAATGATGGTGAAACTCTGATGCAATATGCTAAGTTGGTCTGGGAGGTTCATCATGACCAGGATAGAGCCTTGACTTACTTTGAGAGGGCTGTTTATGCTTCTCCTGGAGACTGGTATATATGCACTTTTTGACTTTTATCTTTATGCATATATTTATTATTCCATACCAATACCATTGAAGAGGAGGTTGATTGATTGAAAATGCATGATAATCAAGTATTTTGTTTATAGTAATATTCTTGCAGCATATGCTAGCTTTCTGTGGGACATAGACCAAGTACAAGATGAAGATTATGTACAACTTGGTGGTTTACATATATGAAGATTGAGACAATATGTAGCGTTGTGTATTTCAGAAAACTTTGGAGGTAGAAGAAAACTCACCACAACGTGCTGCAACCGGGGTTGGGGCTAATGTTGATGGTCTCAGCCAGCAGTAAATTGAGCAACTTTATGAATATTACATCTGTTATTCATTCTATGTAAAGATGTCACATTTCTTTTATTAAGTAAGTGGTAGTATATTTATACATATAGTTTTGATATATAAATGAATATTTATGCATCTTTTGAGAATACTTCTTTTGGATACATTGATTGATTGATTATAAACATGATTTTGTGAAACTAATATAGCACACACATTGGGTGTATTTTAGTTATAGAATGAAGGCTTTTGAGTGAAATACAGATAAAAAGGTTTAAGTTAGAACAGGAACAACTTTTTTCTTTCATAACATTACCCCTTAAAACAAGAATGCCGATATAGAAAACCAAAATCAAAACATCTATTTTGTAAATTGTAATTAATTTTACATTTCATCTATTTATTGTTTCCATGAGGAGGAGGTGCTTCTGATCTTCTTGTCTAGTTCATAAGACCTGGTGCACTTTTTTTTTTTTTTTTTTGGACGGCAAGAAAGAAATTTTATTGAAAACTAGCGAGAAGCTAGAACAATACACGACATGACGGCATTCAAAGGATTACAACACCAATCCTCCCACGAGAGGAGTTTACCAAACTTGGTTCTACATCTAATCCAATCAAAGGCCGTGAATCTAATATCCTCCATAATCTCCTTTTCGTGTTTCGAGATCCCTTTAAAGATCTTGTGATTCCTTTGGGTGCTATTGAATTGAAGTGGATCGCAAGCTCAAAAAGCTTATCATGGTTGCGTTCTTTTGGGTGCTATGGAAACAAAGACCTGGTGCACTTGACATGCCTGTTTTGAGTATGGGAATTATGATTGTTGTTGAGGAGATGTGTTTTTGTTTTGTTTTTGATACCAAGCATTACATCATTTTCTGCATGCCAACAACTAGTTATAACAACAATAGGAGGAGATATAGATTAATCATATCAAATGATCATTTGAAGAATTGATATTGAATTGAATTGAGTTATACCTGGACTTGATAAAACAGCACGTGGTCGCAAGAGGAGTGGTTTGTTGGTCTTTTGATTTGTGTTGAGGTGGCCTGATTCAACCAACCAACCAACATACAGATATAAATTTGCAAAGCCTAACTCGCTAATTAAGGTTAGAATTAGATGATAGAAAACAAAATCTAAAGGCAAAGGTATTCTCACCTGAAGTAGAGATAAAAGACTTATTAGAAACCCTGACGCGTGGTGGTGGTGGTGGTGGTGGTGGTGTGTAAGTGTAACCACCATCTTTATCTTTATGTTCTGCAGCCATTGCCAAGCCATAGATACATTTTTATTTAGGACTTATATTCTTTCTGTTGATATATAGGATTATTAGGATTTAGAAATGAATGGTTTTATTAATTAATTAATTACCTACCTGGGGAGTTAGATGGATGATATAAAGACAGAGACTCTGGTGGATCTTCTTCTTCTACTTGTCTCACCTTCACCTTCACCTTCACCTTTGGATACACTTTCCAAATTCATTCAAGAAAACCAAAATAATCAGATTTGCAGTCTAAAATACATACATACATACATACATAACCTAGCTGATTAATTATGTATGTATGGTATAAGATGAACTGAATTAACAAAAACACTTACTTATTAGAGTAGTAGTTTCTTTGAAGAACTAACACAAAGGAGATTTGATAGTTTACGATCTTCAAAACTTGGAAGACCAAATAAAAGAAAGAAGAAACAAAGGTAGAGAAGAGAAATGAGTTGAATAAGAAAATCGTGCGAAAAAGAAAGAAAAAAAAAAACATGATGGGTGGGTGGCGGTCAACGCAAAAATTGTGGCTCTTATGAATGGTGGTGGGCCACAACACTTTCGGTACAAGTAGTAGAACCTTCTCTTCTCTTCTCTTCAGGTTGGTCAACTCAATGTAATAAATAGTTGCAATCCCCCATATGTTTCTTTTTTATTACGTAAATAAATGATATAGAAAGAATCGATAGATATATGTCACTTATCGCGTAAACATGTCCATCATAATTCACCAAACTGTTAAATCGTGTGCAGTTACCGGCCCACTGACTCAATTCTTAGCTTTTAAAGTTTGGCCCAACCTTTCTTTCTTTCTTTGGGCTGACCGACCTCTTCCTAATAATAATTAGGCTTATAAATAATATTTCCTTCCTTTTTAAAACTTAAAAACCATTTTAATTTACTTACGTTTATCAAATCAAACATATATTTATTTAATAGGTTTGGTATAAAAAAAGTATATTTTAAAAATACAAACTGTTACATAATCTTAACTATCATCATGAGCATCAAATTCTCAAAAGGCCAATTGTAACCTAGTAGACTATTTTGATATCTCAACATTCATTAATCCTCATATCTGATATTAAAACAAGTTACGGACACTTCTAACAAATCGGCCAATACACAAAATGATAACCGACAATAGAAACTATGTTTCTTATTGGGTTCGTTTTGTTTGATTTGGTTTGCTTGTTAAAAATTATAGGAAAATTATGAGACATTCAACTATGCTTCAACCAATGCAAGTTTCATCAACTCTTTTAGAAAGGGAGATACATATAAAAGTGCAATCTTTTATTTTTATATGATTTATGCTATGTATGTTATTCATTGTGCATGTATGAACATTTTTAATGATATCTATGAAATTGTTTGGTGGTCCACCGTCATGCATGTTGGGGTTAATGGAATCTTTTATCCTTGTTTGTATCTACCCCAATAATACTATTGTATCATATCATTATGAAAGAAGATTCGGTTAAAATGTCGACTCCCACAAGAATAAGAAAACTGGTTTTGTTTCCATTTGTAATTTTGGCCAAAATACGCTGACTCCTCAATATACTTAACCAAACCCTTTTTGTTGCCAAAGGGCTTATAGCCCAACAACATTTGGTGTTTACTGAGGTGCCTCCCTTTTCTTGTGGTTGTGGGTTCGGGTCCCATGATGGACGTTGATGTAGTTTAGGAGTAGGTTTAGTGGGTGTGTGTATTTTATTGTTAACAAAAAATAAAATCTTCAATGTTAATGATTGAATTAAGTTCTTTAATATATAGTTTTCCATTTATTTGTGCAGCGAACATGAGACAATGACAGAAGCGTCACCCTTGAACCTTTTCCCACTAAAAGAGTAAAAGGTAGATGGGGTTGAAGGCTATTCCACTTTCACTTTTTATTAAAAATTAGCAGATTTTAATATTTCTAAATTTATAATTTCAAAAGGTTATACTATAGCCTAACATTCACACAATACTTCCGTAATATATAGTATATGAGGTTACAAATTACATGTTTGGTCCCCCTGTTCATTTTCAATTCCTAAAAGTTATGGAAAACGTGAATGTTTGTGGTATGCATTTTTCTTACATATATTATTGGGTCCTTAGTCCCTGAATTCCAAACTTAAAGAGGGCATCTTGGTCTTTTACATTTTATTTATTTATTTTCTATTAAGATAATGTAATTATGAGGGAGGATCATACAAGAACACACACATTTGCAAGAATGAAGGAACCAAGGAAATCACATGTGATTTTGTACTAAATCACATGTGATTCCCCTTTGGCGAGTGTAGTACACTCTCCCGACAAGGCGAGTGGGTCGTGCGAGTGGGCGAGCTTTAGTAGGAAATCACATGTGATTTTTTTGGTTCCTCCATTCTTGCAAATTTGTTTGGTTCTTGTTTGAACCTCCCTCATGTAATTATATATAATAAGTATACATCCACAATAAAAGAGCCTCCATCTCTGGAAGGATATATATATATATATATATATATAGTTTGGGAATTTTTAATAAAAGATTCATATATGAAAGGAAATTGTGTTTATTCAATGTGAAGGAACAACTGACATGAATGGAGTGGGGTTGTTACTTGTTAGGGACCCATGTGTAAGAAAATGCATGCCACAGTCCCTTTTTCACAATTGTCTCATTTTAAAGACCAAAGGTGTTAAAAAACAGCAAAGCACAGGGACTAAACATGTAATTCAGTCTAAAACAAAAGAGAAAGGGTTGATTTTTCTAAAGTGTTGACATGAGCAAGTAAAGGAAAAAAGACAAAGGTTAAAGTAGGGCAAATATAAAATCATCTCCAGCTTTGAAAATTGTAACACCAAGATTTGAAGAAATCCAAAGGCTAATATTCGAGACCAAAACACAAACAACCATATCTAATTTAATATACATTAACCATAATAACAAGTAGATTTAGATCAAAACAAAACAAAACAAAAAATTCACAGCACTCTTTCCCCCATCTTTTCCACCATTGACAAACATTCATTCTTACAGTTTTTAAACATCATCCTTTTGTTTTTCCCTAAATCTACCACCATGTTCCCTCCCTCTAAATCTACCAAAAACAAATGCTTACCATGAAAACTTGTTTGCCTCATGGATTTGAAAAAGACCAAGGAAAGAACCCACCTCAAAAATTGGATCTTTGGTTCTTCATCAAAACTCCCTTTCAATAATCTGTCCACAAAATAAAACCACAGTGAAATTGAATATACAAAAGGGATTGATACATACAATATAACACAAGAATCAATATATTTATTAATTACTACTTACTTACCATCATGTTTCTTCATTGCATTTCTAGCCATCAATAAAAACACTATAAAAAACCCAACTCCAGCTGCTCCTCCCAAGATGATTGCCACTGTTTTCCCTGTATTTGATCCTGTCACATCACCATCAAATTTCAACACAATTTCCAATCTTTATTTATTTGATTTTAAAATATCCTAAAGAAGTTACCTGATGAAGAGGAAGAGGAAGATGATGGGGATGAATATGAAGAGGATGAAGATGGGTTCTTTGGGGCTCCATTTGGGTAATAGTTATAGGTAATGAAGCATCTATGAAGATAGATTTGGCCTGAGATGGAGCTCCCACACTCAACCTGAGCTCTCTGGACAGCACTTTTCACACAATTCCCACAATCAGAAGTCCCTAAATCACCTTGGCATTGCCCCAACACATACACCCCTTCATATGTGGTTGTGTAGAATCCCCCATTTGGGCTCCCAATCACATTTTCCAGAGCTGAAAACGCTGAATCTCTTGTTTCTTGAAACCCACCTTTAGAGGAGGACCCACAGGTCTTGTAAAGCATCTCCATTCCAGAGATTTGAGCAAACCCAGAGACCTCATAGAGCATGTAACATCCCAAGAGCTGGATTCTTGCAGCCACTGTCTTACCACAGAGCTTATCCATTAAGATTGGGAGCCTGCTGACACAGGTGTAGCAATCCACATTGGTGAGATCTCCTCTGCACTGGAAAAGACCAGAAACGGATGCTTGACCAGTGCCGCTGCTTGTCTTGAAGAACTTGGCTTTTGAAGATTGTTGGATTAATGTACCAAAAATGGCAGAGAGGGCTGATGAGTAAACCCCATTGGGATCTGAGAGACTTTGTTTGGCACATCCTTTGTATACCAACTTAGTGTTATCTGGTGCACTAGAACCAGATGATGATATTATTACTGAAAGGAGGAGAATCACCAACAAGATAAGGGGTTTCATAGAACACATCTGGGACTGGGACTGAGATGAATGGATGGTTTTTCTTTAATAGTTATGTATCAAATAACATCAAATCATGGTAGATTTGAGAAAAGGGAAAGTGGTGGGTGATTCTTGTGCAAAAGATTAGGGTTTGGGTGTGTGGCCTACCCTTTTTTTTTTTTTTTAACTTTTATTAGGGAAGGAGGGAAGGAAGGAAAGAAGGGAGGATTGATTTTAGTAGATTTGCAGAGGGAGCAGGAGCATCTGGAGGAACAGTGCTACTTCCAAAAAGAGATATACAATGAATTTATTTATTAATAATGGACTCTCATATTACTACAATAATATATAGTAATATTGCTCTTACAATTATATATGTACTTGCATTACATTATATGTAATAACTTCTTTGGTTTAAGAAAACACAGTCAAATTAGATGAAATTGACAAGGTAGGTGCAATTTTCTTTTCTTTCAAAAGCTTTGGAGTTTTTTAATTTAACCATATGGGTTCCTTCACAATTCACTCTTATAATAAAAAAATCAGACTTTTTATGTTATTTTTGTATATTCATTGGTGGTAGCCAGAGTGAATTGGAGCTTTCCATAGAAACCCTCTTTCCTTGGTTTATTATATTCTAAACTTATATTTATCATGTAAAACCTCAAATCCAACTGGGTTTGGAAGAAATCTAAAAGAGTGAAAAACATTTATGTTTTGGTTAGATTTTATAAAAGGATATCAAATTTGTGATATGTTTAGGTTATAGGTTTTGGAATTGAATTGAATTCCATTATTGATAATATATATATATAAATTATTTTTTTATTGATTAATTATTACAAAGTGAATGCTTGTAACATTTTTAAACTATCATTATATATAAATCTTGTAAAATTATGTGAAATACAAACCAATCTCATGGGACTTCAAATTTTTATGTTTGTACAATTTCAACAAAATCCAAATAATCATGTAAATCAAACACATGATTGGAATATATTTGAATTCAAAATTCTTAAATCATTTTCATTCTTACAAACCAAATTATTTGCAAACAAAAAGCAAATAATTAAAACCAAAGCGATTCATAATTTGCAGACAAAACCAAATAATTGAAACCTTTATGATGGTTTTTTATTGTCATTATTATTGAAAGTGACTTAGACTATGTTTGGCAAACTAACTTATAAGGTAGTTGTTGACTAATAAGATAATTGTTGGTTGGATTAGTCGGTGCTGCCCAATTGGATGCCCGGATACCGCATGTGCGTGTGTGAGTTTATTGTCGTACAAAAAAAAAAAAAAAACTGATAGCTGATAAAGTTTGGCAAAAACTAATTTATAGACATGTAAAATGAGCAAAACTAACATCTTCAATAAATAATCACTTGCAAGTATTTTAAATGTAAAAAAAAATCTAAAAACAAATAGCATTTTAAAGCAAATATAACAATCTAAAAAATGCTTATGTTTATAACATACTTGTAATTGGTTATCTATTCAAGATGTCTTCCTTGGTAATTTTACATGTTTATAAGTTAGTTTTGTCAAACATGATTTGTTCATTAACTAACTTATGACTTATGAGTTATCAATTGGATTATTAGCTACTTTATCAAACGTAACCCAAGAAATTTGTTTCAATTATAAAATTTTGATGAAAGCTCCAATGGGCCTATTTTTGGTGAAATGATATTTGTTTAGATATATATAATATAAGGCCTGATTTCCTGTCCTAATGGGCCTGGTCTAACACAACACAATTAGAGTTGGCCTGGACGGCTCGACCTAATAATTTCAACTGCTCCAATGATTTTTTTTATATTTATTTTGATCACACTTAATAGGGTTAAACACATTGGAGATGAAAGAAAATGCTTTTAGAGATATCTTTCTTTCTTTATTATAGAAATTTTTTAGCAAAGCTGTTGGAGATGTTCTAAGTATTCAAAACTTGAACAAAAGCAACGTCGATTAACCTGATTTGCGCCTCTCCAAACGCCCCCTTTTTTATACTTATTATTATTATTATTATTATACACTTATCTTATTTAAAACATTTTTAATTGCATTGCTAAAATAGAAAAAAAATTGGGTTTTTTCTTCCTAAATTTGCTCAACGGTATTTTTTTTGTACGGTAATAAACCCACACACGCACCCACAGTATCCGGGCATCCAATTGGGCAGCACCGACTAATCTGCGGTGAGCCGGCCCAGTCCACATAGACTGGACCTGCCCAGGCAATACTAAGCCCGACCTATGGCCGAGCCCGCATGCCCATATATTGGCATGCCCGTTACCTGGACCCGAACCGACCTGAAGGCCGGCCCAAAGTCAGGGTATCGCTGAAGTGCTATTCCCATGGTTTGTACCTAAGACTAATGGATACCATCCATTAGCCCCAAGCCTTTTGTCACTTGAGCTACACCTCTTTGATATTTGCTAACGGCATTGCTAAACCATTTGCTAAAATAGAAAAAAATTTGAAGTTTGTTCTAAATATAAAGATTTCTTCAAAAACTCTAAATAATAAGAGAAAAACATTATCTTAATGTATTCCATGAATGACATGATTTATTGTTTAAAAGTTTTTGAAAAATTCGTTGAGATAATAAATATAACGTATAGATTTAAATAATATGAATATGGAGAGTCGCTTTTTTTTTTGTAAGCGTTTCTTTGTACGACTACTTATAAGAGGTTTTACATATATAGAGGTTTGATGGTTGCCGATGCATGATTATAACAATACATAACTTCACCTTTGAATCCCAATTCTTCATTATTTTTTTAAATTTTCTAGTTTTTTTTAATATTGCTTTCCCAATATAATGAAAAGGACAAACGATTTCAATTGGTCTTGATGTACCATTGAAACATTGACTTTGACTTGGCATACTTATATCCGAGATTTCTTGTATTATGGTTATCATTTGTTGGTAAGAATCAGATTCTTGGGTGTACTTTCGTGCCAAACTACATGAGATCCCTAAGGTTATTTATTCGTGAGGATGTTGTGCCTCTTCTATGAGAAAATAACAAGTTTACTTGTATAATATTCAGTAAAGTTATTAGGAAATAGCAAGTTTGCCTATTCCCATGATGGTGAATATCTAAACATCTAACACATCTATTTTTACAACATTAATATATGGTGCACCAAGGTGGTTTAGACCAACTTGTAAGCATTGAATCTACTTGTGAATGAAAACCTGCTAAATTGGATATTTGGTAAGCTTGATTAGAATCAATCAGCAAGTTCACTTTATAGGGAAAAGTACACCAAAATGTATCCAACTTGTCACGTTTTATCATTGTATGTACTCAACTTTAGAACTTACCATTTAATGTATCGAACTTGCTAAACTTTGCCATTGTATGTATCGGGTAACCTACTAAGAAGGTAATAGGTAAAATTGCCACGTAGGATGACACATAGGATGCCAAGTCACTATTAGTTTAATAAATTACAAATTTTGTCCCTCTACTTTACTGATTAGGTCCCAAGGACATGTTTTGCCTCATTTGAAAAACCAAACCCACCTCCAAACCACCACCACCACCACCGCTGCCGCCTCCAAACCACCACCACCACCACTGCTACTGCCTCCAAACCACCACCACCACCACTGCTACTGCCTCCAAACCACCACCACCTTCACTTCAAACCCTACCACCACTGTCACTACCTTCAAACCACCACCACCACCGTCACTACCTTCAAACCACCACCACCACCACACTGCTACTGCCTCCAAACCGCCACCACTCCCACCACTGTTGCCGCCTCCAAACCACCACCACCGTCACTTCAAACCCCCACCACCACTATCATTACCTTCAAACCCCCACCACCACTGTCACTACCTTCAAACCACCACCACCACCACCACCACCACCACCACCACCACCACCATCTCTATAGCAACCGCCGCCACCATCTCTACACCCACCACCACCACCACCACATCCACCACCACCACATCCACCAACCCCACCACCACAGCTGCCACCACCACCACCACCACTAAACCACCACCACACCCACCATCTCTACAGCAGCCGCCACCACCATCTCCACACCCACCACCACCACATCCATTTCCACAACCGCCGCTGCCACCACCACCACACAATCTCCACCACCACCATCAGCAAACCCACCACCAACACCGGCACCGCCATCGCTGCTTCCAAACCACCACCACCAGCACCCACCAGCACCGCCGCTACCAAACCCCCACCACCACCAACGCCACCACCACCACTCTAAACCAACCACCACCAAATCAATAAAACCCTCAAATCAACAAAACCCCCAAACCACCACCGGTGTTGATTTTGCAGGGGTTTCCATATCAGGTTGGTGGAACGAGAAAGGGAGAGACGTTGCCGAATCTGGACCACCACCACCGACGGCGATTTCGTCCAGATCCTCCTAGAGGTTGAACGAGAAAGAGAGAAATAGAGAGAGGGGGAGATAGAGAGAGATGATACCGGAGATAGGGGTGGTGTCGCCGGCCGCCGGAGTAGTGTTTACAGGGGTGGTGTCGCCGGCCGCCGGAGATGGAGGCCCCAGTCCAATCGAACAAAGGCGCTAGACAGTGTATTATAAGGGTAGTGGCCATCGACATTCTTCAGTCGCAAATGTGAGAGAGAGAGAGAGAGAGAGAGAGAGAGAGAACAAAATGTGTTTATTATACAATTTAACCCTCAATTTGTTGGGTTTTGTAGAATTTAAACCCTAGGGACCAAAATTGTTGGTTTTTGTAAACCTCATGGACCAATCTGTAGTTTACTCTTTTAAAAAATATATATATTCCACATCATATATAATTTGTTCCACGTCAGCTACACGTCAGCATTTCTCCGGTAACAAGTCACCGGATACATACAATGGCAAGTTTTAGCAAGTTCGATACATTAAATGGTAAGTTTGAAAGTTGAGTACATACAATGATAAAACGTGACAAGTTGGATACATTTTGGTGTACTTTTCCCCACTTTATAATGGAGCACAAAGCATTTTAAATGAGCTTGATGACACTTGGCAAGGTATACACATCCCTCCAAATATCTTTCATAAAAGGGAGCTGATCCGTACACAATAAATTCTTACCATCCACAACAATTTTATACAAGTAGACAATTATATCCTTTCCTTTCTTTAGTAAAATTTTCAATTCAATTATATCCTTTCCTTCTTTTAGTAAAATTTTCAATTAACCTCTTTTCCTTTTTAATTTTTTTTTAAAACCCCCTACACCAATCCCCAATTCTCATTGGCCCAAACCGGTTTAGAGCATCCACAATGTTGTGGTTTTTCACTAAGTTTTTTCATAGCGTTTTCTTACGTATTTTTGCCACCTTTACAATCTAAAAACCTCTACATATCTCCACTATGTGAAAAACTACATCCAAACTTTTTCAAACTTTTTACAGTCCCACCATTTTAACTTTATATCATTTATATTTTTATTTATAAAAATAAATATATGAAAATTAACATAAATACGTATTTATTTCTATCAATAAAATACTATTGCATAAATATAAAATATATATAATTAATTTATTAGTTTTATTAATATATAATAAAAAATTAATACGAAAATTGTGGATATATTAAAAAATAAAACTGATTAATAAAAAAAATCGACTAAAACAAGACTTTTATAAAGTTAAAAGTGTTAAAATACGAAAAACATATGAAAAAACAGGTCGTACAGTTATGAACTATGACGCAAAAGCTCGTCCAAAATCCTCTTGTGAAAAACCTCAAAGAGAGGTTTTTACTTTTTGAAAAACCTCCCAAAAATCTCTCAAAAACCACATTGTGGATGCTCTTGGTTGTTTCTATGTCATTATAAATTTTCACCAAGACTAAGTTTGTTTTCTGCAACAAATGGTTCATCTTATTTGGTTTTCAATATTGTTTAAGTTGGTATAAATGTGTGAAAAGTAATTTAAGAAGAAAAAATGGATGGTGTACTATTTTTAGAATAAAAAATAAAAAAGTCGAAAAAAACATTGAAGTAGAATAAGTGCGACTAGTAAGGATTTTAAAATTTTAGAATTACAAAAAAAAAAGATGAATAAAATTTAAGGAAATAAACGAAAGGTCTACTAAGTGTAAAATGTAAATATTTGAAGGTTCAAAATATAAAAATTAAATATGAAATTTGGGGATAGTGTAGGGATTTGAGAAAAAAATAATTAAAAAATAGAAGGGGTTTATTAAAAAGTTTACTAAAATAAGGAAATGATATAATTGTCTATTGGTATAAAATTGTTGTGGATGGTAAAACTTTGTTGTATATAAATCACATCCTTCGTGAAACCATCAAGATTTAATTATTTTCTTTATCATGCCATTCAACACTCACAATCTCGTCCTTTCTCATACCAGTAAAACTTCAAATTATATCTTTGAATAGTTGTATAATATAGCACCTACGTTTTTAAACAAATTCCAGAAGAAAGAAACTAATGAACCTGGAAAATAGTTTATTTAGTTAGTGACAAATTGTTGTCAAGGGTCGTGCCCGGGAGGGCGGGCACTCACAAGAAAATGGGATCCATAATTTTTAGATTTTTTTAGAAGGTTCATCTAGACTTTAACCAGACTACATTCTTGACAATTTTTACCGAAAGCTAGACATGCTCCCTTGAGATCAATACTCATGGTTGCTCACCCTCGGATTCGAACTTGGGTAATAATCTAAAATTTTTAGATTTTAGTATATAGTGATAATAAAAAAATTGTAAGAAAAAAGAGTTACATTTTTTTAGTATCTAATAGGATCCTAATATTTTCTTTCATATTATTATGTTAAAAGCCAAAACATGTATTAATTAATTGCATTGGCAAATTAAGACAACATATAAAAAATTAATTGGTCCTTCACTTTATAGTAGTGACTATTATTTCTGTGGGTTTTTTAATTAAATATAAAGTCTAAAACTACTTGATTAAAAACTTCGATATATTTAGTACTAAATTGGTTTTATAGATGCCAAAAATGTTTAAAACTTCATAATAAAATACTTCATGCTTTATGAGACTCAAACTTATACGAGCAAACAAAAAACTTCTATCTCTAAAAGTGTATGTTATAGTGAATGTTACTCTGAACTGTCAACATTGTCACTTCAAATAACGTCAATCTATATATTGAAAGATATATTTACGATGTTGTTGAGGGTAAAACTAATTGACAATATTATGTGAAAATGATATAACACATAATATTAACTTAGAAATAGTTATTAATTGATTTTTTGTTCGAAAATACTAGGAAAATGGTTTTTATATGAATTGTTAGTATATCTTCAATTCAAGAATATGTTATATTTAGTGAGGGTCCCTTTTTTATATCTCGCCCCAAGGCCTATATAATCTCAAGAACATACCTGATTATTGTTTCCTTCTACCTTTAAAGACATGCTTATGATCATAACCTCCATTGTCGGATTCTTGCCACATGTTAGCTGTCTAAAGTGCAAATATATATATATATATGTAGAGAGAGAGAGAGACGAAAGTTCAGTTGCGAATTCAAATTTCATTGCAAACTTGAGGACATCCAAGAGCGCCACGTGACATATTCACTCTGAACAATCATGTATTATTCAAAATCGAATAACACAACATTCAGTGAATAATACAACATTCAGTCTAAAAAAATACATGATTATGCATAGTGAATATGACACGCGCGCGGTGCGTTCTCGGCCGTACTCACGTTCACAATGAAAAATGAGTTTCCATTTGAACCCTACCCTTTATATAAGCATTTATATGCACCTATGATGTTGTTACAGCTAAGAAGACTTCCTTGGATCTTGAAATGTCCGTGCAAGTATATATGAGCAAGCCACATGAGTATGAATATGATGCATTCTTCATGTAATTAATTGTACGCACGATGCAAGTCTTTGAAAGATAGATATTCCAAATAGAAAAAGAAAAGATCACACAGTCACTTCACCTGGAAAATCAATGTTTTCTTGTTTGTAGTTCGGGCTATACTACAATATTTGATTCTTGAAACCATGTGAAAGAAGCTATTCACTCCTATAATCTTGAAAAACTACGGGAATAGTTTTACCCCAAAGATTCCAAAGGAACTATGTACGAACCGCCTATGCCTATGGAACTGCTTTTCACGTAGGGGAAAGAATTTTGCCGAAATAAGTTAAACAGAAGCTGTTCCAATGGATTATTGTAGTGGCATTCGGGGAAAATAAATGAAAGCACGGGACAAACATGTAAAAGGCTAACACCAATAGCTAGGTTGATTAATTTGGAACCCATCTTTGAAAGAACACCAACACCATGCATGGTGGTAGCTGTTGATTCTTTCATGTTGTGGTAGAAATTCAAGTGTGAATGGCAATATTTATTTACTTAACCTATACGATGAGGAAGTTGGCTAAAGTCAAAACCTATATGAGAAGAAAAAAAAGGAACCTAAGAACATAATGTCCTATATGGAATCAACTTGAAAGATTGATTTCTTGAGCTTTAATTGTTCTCTAGTGCACTTTATTTTCCCATATTCTTTGATCAACCAATGATCTTGATTTACTTCGCTAAAACTTTTATGCATTAGCTTGATTTTAACCGGCATATTGTTTCTTTCGTGCAAATCACAGGACAAGATGGCTTAGAATTAATGACTCGTGTTATGTTTAAAGTGTGCTTGTTAGTTCGTCACTTTATACTGTTGGGATTAAATTAAATTGATCCGAATAAAAATACTTTAAATTATAACAAGTGATCAAAAAGCACCTTCCAAAAATCTTGCTTTAAAACTAGAATCACAAGTACACATGGTTTTATTGGATATGATTTTGGGGTTAACTTGTTCAAAGATCTTTTTGTTATTCCTTATGCTCGTCTTGAGCTTTTCCATGGCCTTGGACTGAGTTACACCTTTTATACTTAAACACAAATTTGAATGAGACATAAGTAGTTGTACTGTTTGTTGGTGAAATTTTGGTTTCTCTTGACTTTCCTACGATACACGTTGACAGAAAATTTATGTTAACAACTTAAAAGATACGAATACAAAAAGCTTTATCACTTATGAACAAAGAAACACGTATCAGACAAAAGCGTAATCATGCATGGTCATTTAAATCCCATTGTATTTGTCGATATTGAGTATAGTAGTTGAAAGATTCTATTATTAAAATTTTAAAGTATTTTGAAAGCTATTTTTTCACCTATGGGTGTTTGATGTGTATTTTAAGATAGCATCATATTCTAAAAGGGAAAAAAGTACAAAGTAAGAAGTGAAAACAACTTTTAGAGAGTAATTTGAATACTATTGAGAGCATCAATGAGGGTGGTATAGTAGTTGTATGAGGGTTGTATGGATTGTGAAATGAGTTAAATGGATGGGGAGTTGTATGGGCATAGTTTTATGTTGATGTGAAAATCCATTGTGACATTTTAGTGCTATATGGAGGGTAAGTGTTAAATAGTAGAGTTGTATGGTGAGTGGAATGTTGATATGACATCCATTAAACTATGGTACAGTTGTAGGTATAAAAGTTATGTATACGATTGTTTGTTCAAGATCTTTTTTTTTAATAGCAAGTTAACACACACGTTCCAGCGGTATCGGGCCTCCAATTGAACAATCCCACTAAACGGCAAGTTCAAGATCTTATTTTGTATGAAATTTATTAAGTTTGTTTGATTTGGTTTAATAATAACAATATAAAGAAGTTTGATGTATCCTAAAATAGACGGTACCAAGTGAGAGAAAGGGGCAATATGCATGGTGAATTGAATGGTGGAGCAAGTTAGTGTACACAGACACCATACATTTGTAGGTTATATAAGTAACCAGTAATTTACATAATTTCCTACACCATGCACATTAATCAAATGCACTCCCCCTTATCCGCCTTACTCTTCTCTCCAATTTCATTTCTTTCCATCAATTCTAAAAACATTAATTAATTTCTATCTTTCTTTCTACATGCATCATGGATTTCCATCATCTTCTTCCTCCTCCTCCAAACATTATTCACTTCAACTCCAATCCACAACCTTTTCATAACCTCCACCTTCACCTTCCTGTTCCTATTCCTATCCCTATTCTTATTCTTTCTCTTACTTATAATTATTTATAGAACCAATTAACCAGTTAACAGTCACCCAAGCCACCTTTGATTCACACACACAACATCTTGTTAATTTCTTGTTTCAAGAATGTTGGACGACCCGTTTCTTCCATCTGAACAACTACAACCTTCTATGGTACAACACTCTACTATTCAATTCACGTGTATGTAATAACATCAATTATATGTTGCAACTTGTAGGTGTACATGAATTGATATCGTTATCAAATAACTTTCCGAAAGAATAATTGATATTCTAGGGAGGTCAAGGTTTTAATGACTTTTAATTCTTTTAATTAGGTTGATAGATAGATAGATGCTCCATTTATTTATTTATTTATTTTGCTTTTTTGGTATGAATATGTATGATGATTGAATGAATACTTGTTCATTGGTGGCTTTATGTTTGGCTTGAATTCCAAAGTTGATGCACTTTTTCATTTATTTATTACAAAAGTAAGATGGTGGTTAGGTTCAGGTATGATTAAACATGAGATCAAGTTGTATAAAGGAGTTAGTTAAGAGATTGGTACGTAGCTCTTTATAATTAATGATTAAATTCCATTTGGCTCTTTTTTTCTCTAGTCTTTTTATCCTTATCGTTTAGATTGATTCTCTCTAGCCGTCTACAGCACAAACAACCCCCCTCCCCGCCCCTACATTGGATATGAAGCTGATGGTCCTTTTACCAAACCAAGTAATTTGTCTCTTTTTGATAACAACACCATCTCACCTCCTTTTTAAAAAAAATTCAATGATTTGGAGAATATATGTCTCTTTCAATTACCGCGTTATGTTTAAGTAGCCTTAGTTCTTTGATTCTTTGATTCAATTTGGATGGAGACGGGGAGGGAGGGAGGGATCAAGATCATCACCATTTTATATGCGTATATAATGTTGGTAGGAATTCTCAGAATTTTTATATGGCTCTTTTGAGTACCACTTCTAATTGGCTTTTTAAAACGGCTGTTTCTCTCAAGGTTTATATATATATATATAGATACATATATATTGTTTATAAAATTATATATGGTTTTAATTTTGATTAATTAGTATTTTAAGGTTATTGCATGGATGAGGGTTAACTAATTTGGTTATTTGAATTACAGGAAAAGGTGCCGAGTCCATTAAGTGGTCAAATATTAGAGTTTTGTGAATCGGAGTTGTTCCCCGACACGTTACAAAACCTGGAAGTTGCTTCAACCTCAAACTGTTGCTATCAAGACCATGACTCATCCTTCCCCATGGATATTAATGCTATCGGAACCACCACCACCACCAAACCACCACCAACAACGGCCACCAACTCCGACACCAACAACAACTTGTCCATTATCTTTGAAGACGATGATATTAATTATCTAGATTTTACAACCTCTCCTTCAGCTCATCTTCAGTACCAATTTGGGCATCATCAAGATCAGTTTGATCTTACCTTACTTCCATTCCCACTAACAACAGATCACATTAATAGCCCAATTCTGCCATACCCTCATCCTCATCCAACTGACCATGTTGTCCCTGTGATGGGACCAACTACACCATTTCCCTTACCCTTACCATTGCCTTTGCTCACTGAAGATGACTGCTCCATGCCACCTTCAAAGTTGATGCGTTTCAATAACCCTAATTCCCCACCTAACTATTCTTTCATGGATCCTTCCTTAAACTCTTATCTTTCAGGAAACTCCAACCCTCCACTAGAAAGTTATGGGAATAATTTGTTCATGGGGAATGAAATTCAATCTCAACTGCAAGGAGACATCTTCTCTACAGATCCTTTGCCACCACCACCACCTTACAACAACTCCAATGAACTTCAGGTTACATATATATATATATATATAGAGAGAGAGAGAGGAAAGTTCAAATGTGAACCACTTTTTGGTTGTGAACGTGAGGACAGACAAGAGGCGCGACACGTGGCGGCTTTGAGTGTGGTCCCCCTCCTTAATTCAATACCCTCCCATGAATCGCGCCTAGTCATCCGCCGTAGACATGACGTGGCGCCTAGTCATCCGCCACATGTCGTGCTCTCGGTTGTCCTCACGTTCACAACCAAAAAGTGGTTCACATTTGAACCTGCCCCTATATATATATATCTTTAACTAATTTTTCATTTTTATTTATTAACTAATTAATTACTGTATGTTTTTGTTCTAAAATATAATTCAATAGATTCAGGCCCTTAGCAACGAAAGCCAGCAGCAACAACATGTTGTAAATGGAGGTAGTGGGAGTTCAAGTGGTACTCCATTGGCATCAGAAATCACAAGCTTGGAACCAGAAACCTTGAGAGTTGCCAACAAACTCACTACGGAAGAAAGAAAAGAGAAGATCCATAGATATATGAAGAAAAGAAACCAGAGGAATTTCAGCAAGAAAATCAAGGTTTGTCTATATATATATATATAGAAATTGGAAATTATTTAAAAATATCTATCTATCTATATTTATGGATGAAATTATGTATTGTTACATGTAGTATGCATGCCGAAAAACTCTGGCAGACAGTAGGCCCCGAGTGAGAGGAAGGTTTGCAAAGAACGACGAATTCGGAGACAACATTAATAGATCAACCAACCATGAAGAAGACACCGATGAAGATGTAAAATCTTTTCATGTAATATATGTTAATGCTATGCATGCACTTAATTAATTACATCACCATATAGAGAGTTTCAATTGCAAACCACAAAAAACGTGATTAATTGATTGATTTTATGTGTGCGCAGGTGGTTGTAAAGGAAGAGGAAGATCATCATTTGGAATCATCAGACATCTTTGCACACATCAGTGGCATGAATTCATTCAAATGCAACTACCCTACTATCCAATCTTGGATTTAACAACAAATTAATTAAGCTTAATTTGTTTTCATGAATATTCAAACCTCCTAGAGTTTTGCAGGAACCTTGAAGCATCCAAGCTGAGATCATAACATCAGAACAAGTGATCGATCATCATTTTAATTTGTAGCACTAGTATAGTATATTATAGTAGTTATGTAATTAATTATATATGGTACCACTGCTGCCATTTTGTATGTATATATACAGCCTAAATATCTACAAAATATTAATTATGCCTCAATGTAATATATATAGGGAGAGTTTACTTTTTATTTTTCTTAATTTCAAGATTTGGAGATTGTATTTAGCAAGTACGTACTTCAACATTTTTCTTACTTTTTACTTTTTACTCAACATTTATGTACGTACATACTTAAACATTTGATGTTACATGAAAATTAACAATTAAAATGTAGTATACAACGCACCATAATTTAGCCACCCATCTCCTACCCCCTCTTATATTTATGCCCGATTGGGTTCCTATCTTCGTTAATCAGTGCCGTGCTTGGAGGGGGGCGGGGCGGGCGTAGGCCCAGGGCCCACAAAAAGTAGGGGCCCAAAATTTTACATATATACATATAGTAGTAATAAAAAAATTGTAAATAAAAGTGACACAAATGTTTTAATATCTAATATGATCTTTTTTGGGGATTATCTTAAGGCCTAAAACATAATTAATTACATTGTCAAAGAAAGTATGTAAAAAAAATTAATTGGTCGTTCACTTTATAGTATTCGTTATTGTTTCTCTAAGTTTTTTATTTAGGGCCAAAGTCTAAAACTACTTAATTGATTATTCTTTGACATATTTAGTATTAAATTGGCATTATAAAACACCTAAAATGTCTAAGCTTCGTAATAAAATACTTTGAACTTTATAAGACTCAAGTTTATAAAAGCATACCAAAAACGTCTGATCTAAAAATGTTATAATATGTTTTTAGGACATTTCTTTTGCATTTTACAAGTTTTACATATGCTTTTAAACAAATTGTCATATTAACTAATATTTATGACACTATTTGAAAATTTATCATATAATCACAATAAGTGTCCCATAAAATTATGATTTTATGGGCTTCTTTCAAACGTGTCCTATAAAATAGCTAATAAAACCCTTTTACTTTAAAAACGTCCTATCAAATAAGAAGTTTTATAGGTTGGCCGTATAAACTTGTCTTTATTCGGACACTTATATATTTTGGACATATCTTTTAAATCCATCTTTTTATAGTGAGTGTTACCATGACTATTCAATATTGTGACTCCAAATAACGTCAATATATATATATATATATATCATATGATGTCTTTTATGGTTAAACTAATGGCGATGCTATATAAAAATGATATAGTAGATAGTATTAATTTAAAAATAGTGAATGATTAATTATATGTCTGAAAATACTCAAAGAATGGTTTTATATGAACTAGTTTATCTAAAATTCAATACTTTTTAATTATAAAAACTATATATTAAAGTTCTTTTCCGCACTTAGCAAGGGCCCTTTTTAACATCTCGCCCATAGCTTATAAAATGTCAGGAACGGCACTGCGTTAAGTCTTGTAGAGAATTGCAAACAAATTACACCACTTTCTCCCCGAACTCCATAAGCCTTTCACCTTCTCGCATTTGTCAAGGGCATGTTCTACGGTTTCTACCTCGCACTCACATCTTGGAAAAGAGTGGAGTCTAAATTGATTCCCATCTTGTCTAAAACTGATTGTACCGGAAGTCTCCCAAGCTTTGCCCTCCAAATGAAGATGGTAGCTTTCTTCGGGGTTGAGTTTTGCCACGTTGTTGCTACTCCGCTATTCGATCCACTATTAAGGCTCTCCTCTAACAACTCTCTTAGTTTCCTAACTGATAACTGTTTCGCTCGAAATGTACATGTTTTTAATCGAAAATCAAGCTTTATTTTATAAAACCGCAAGCGTACGGTATCGTAACGTAGCATACGGGTCGAACACGGGGAGAAAATGGACAAATCAAGGTGTTTCATTTCCAATTTACAAGTTATGTGAAGTTCAAGTTCGGGAATTGGTTTCTAACTAAAAGGGGAAAAATCTACTTAACTAATCTAAACATATACATCTCGCTATGTGAAAAAGAACAACGAATACATTCGAACGAGTAAAACAAACATGCGAAAACAAGAAAACAAATATAAATGAACAAACACGAGCAAGGAAATATGGATATCGTATCCCGATCGCTAAGTGGATTCCGTAGAAAATGTCTATTCCTCTTCCGAGATAACTAGACCGTTTCCTTAGAAATATGATTACTTCCGTATCATTTCCTATGAAAACGTCGTCCGGAAACGTTCCAATCTACAACCACATCTATCTCCATGAAATGGTCGTAAACTCTCAATCAATTTATTGAACGGTAATGAACTTCCGTCCGATTAACCGTTGTTAAAAAGTTATCGTAAATCATCGATGTCAATAGATCGCTAACTTCCGTTAAACGAATTCTTTTCCATCGATGATTCACTTGATTATGAAAATACATAAATTGATCGAGACTCGACGATCGTGATTCGATATCGATTTCCTAATCATGCACCAACACTTGACCTAGATCTATACTAACACAAATCATTTCTAACTTCTAACCTAATGAGATCTAGCTCAACAAGCAACAAAACACTAGTGAATTATTCAACTAACCTAAACATAAGACTAACAATGAATTCAATGAAATTGAATTGCAACTAATCAACATCATCATCATCAACAACACATCAAAACTACATGCAATCAATTAACAATTCACAACCTATCTAATTGAAGAAATCTAAACAAATTGAAGACAAGAATTGAGACAATTAAACTACACATGCAGAAATTAAGCAATTGAATCATCAAATTCATAGATCTAAAACATCAATCCATCAATTACACACTAACAAAGCTTAAAAAGAGAAAGAGAAGGAGATACTAGCTTTAAGGATGTGTAAGATTCACCAAAGAAGGTCAAACCACCATTGATGAATGAATTGAAGCTCTCATCCCAAGCTTAGTAGAGCTCCAACTCAAAAGTGAAACCCTAACTCCTTTGATCCAAAATTCCAAACAAAACTCTTCAAAAAGTAGTTATCAAGTGGGAACTAAAAACTGTCAACTAAAACAGTCAAAACCAACATTTATACTCCAGAAAAAGTCAAAAACTGCCAAAACAGGAAAAACACGCGGGTGAGGTTTGCGGGCCTAGCGATCGCTAGCCAGAATAGCTAGCGATCGCTAGCTAGCTGCTCTTTACTCCTTTTGTTCCTTCTTTGCTTCTAACTCCGGTTCACCACTTCTTTCATCCGTCTTCACTCCATCGCCTTTAGCCTCCGCATCCTCGTTCACCAAACCATCTCGAACCGCCTCTCGATCCTCCTCGGCTCCATCTCGCACATTGCCACCGTCTATACCAAATTCCTATACAATTAAGCTCAAACACCCGGTTAATGCACCAATAATAATACTCGCACTTTTAAATGGAAAAAATGCAAAATAGAAAGAAAATATGCATGAACTAAATAACTAAAAAGAAAAAAGAAACTATCTAATGCATGAAAAATGATGAAAAATATATGCAAAACAAAATACCCACAAGCGAACCTTCCTTGTCCCCAAGGAAGTCCCGCTAGGATCGACTCAAAAAGAAAAACAAATCACACAAAAAAAACGACACTCTCCACAAAGTTTATACCAAATAGAACTAATCCTCAATAAACATGCTCAAATAAGTCGGCTTTTCGTATCAAATTACAATAGATTACAACAAGCTAAAATCGTTATTCGAAAGGATTCTCAAATGCCCAAGTGCTCAAACCTTTGCAAACCGAATTAACAAGACATAAACATATATCACCTAAGATTTCGCTAAACTTCATAGCCACTAGGGGAAGGGCGGTGATCAAACTCGGACGGATGTTCACGATATCGCTCTAAACACTCATGTGTATAAGGGTTAGTGTATACTCTCAAAAACCTTCCCAATCAAGTGCACTTTTGACGCATTTGACATGATTCTCAAATCTAATAGTTCTAATAAATCGCATAAAAATGAGGACTTTTTGGGTTGGCTAGGGGTTAGGGTGATTCGGGAAAAAAAGTGGTTTATGGGTTGATTATTCGAATTTTTTCGGTTTACACACTTAAGTCAATTCCTAAAGCAAATGGATCAAACTTATTGAAATGCAAACTATACTAATCTATCTTTTATTCTATTTTTTTCTTTTCTATTTTTTTTCTTTTTCTCTTTTTTTTTCTTTTTCTTGCTTTTTTTCTTTTCTATTTTGCTCTTTTTTTTATATATATATTTTTTTCTTTTCTTCTTTTTTTTTCACAACCCACAAGCTATGCTTGTTTTAGGGGTTCCTAACTAACTAAATACAACTAATGTCCAATCCAAAATGCTTTTCGGAAATCAACTAAGTGTGCATTTTCATGGTTTAAAGGGGTTTGAAAGGAAAAAGGTTAAGGCTTTGGCTCAAAAGGGGTGACAAAAGGGAAAATTAATCAAATTTTTTTTACAAGGGATAAAGAAATGAAGGCCTCTATGCAACCTATAAGAACTTTAGATTAAGAATTAAGTCAAATGCCTAAAGTTACAACTCAACGGGAAGTACACACAAGAAGCGAAAGTGGGGATTGATTGTGAATGTGTCAATCCAAGGCTCAAATCCTCACTAGGTTAGTCCATCCGAGCGTCACAATTTTGATGTAGGGGGGCTACGAAAATAAAGCTAGTCCTAGGGTCAATATGAAATGTAAAGCTAATCGGTAAGCGCAAGTGACAAACTAAGGCACAAGAGAAATTCCTAACTAAAACGATCCTCGCAAGTAGTAATGAATTGTAATATCATACAAGAAGGCCTCTTATTCAATTATGCCTAAGAAGATGAGCACATATTTGTCAAACAAAGTGGAGAAGTATCAAAAATAGAGTAGAAAAGTAAAAATAGAAAAAGAAAAATGAAAAATGAAATACGAACACACACACAAAATAAAAGAAAGATAAGACCTAAAACCTAAGACACCACCCACAAGCAAAACCGAGCATAGTCCTCGATGCTCATGAGTAGATGAATGCAATGAATGAACCTAAATGCAAACCTAAGATGCAAAAAGAAAATAAAAAGGAAAAGTGCGAGGATTAAGCCCCACCGGAACCACCGGCGCCGTCGTGACCGGGGCCACGATAACCATGATACCCGTGAAATCCATAATAATCGTAAAAACCATGCAAAGATTGTTGCATGCTTCGGATTAGGGCATTGGTGTCGTTTAGTGCATTGGTGTTCTCGGCGATGGCTTGGGTGTTATTGTCCACCCGAGTGCTAAGATCGTTAAAACGGGCTACAAAATCGAAGTCCTCGGGAAAGTTAGGAACTTGATTTTGTGGTGGAGCTTGGTGTTGTGCGGGAGGAGGAGGAGGTACAACACCATTGTCGGGAGGATAAGACCAATTAGTGGTGGCGAAATTGGTGCCTTCGGGATTCGGTAAAAATGAATGGTGCTCAAAAGTGTTCCCAAATCGCCAAGAATAACGATTACCCGCGGTATGAACCATGTGCATATTTTGAAGAGCGGCAATAGAAAGAGAAGTTAACCCATGAGCTTTTTCGAGGTTTTCATTAACTTGAATATTGTGTTGACAATGGTCTATGAGATAAGTGATTAGACCACCGCAAACAAGAATACCTCTGGCTTGTTGCCGTTCAAACTTATGGGCTATAAAGGCGCCGACATCTAAAGTAAGAGTACCCGGGTTAAGCATAGCGAAAAGGAAATTGAGCTCACTACTCAAAACGGTACCGGCATCGTGGCGGCCGGGAATAGTCGAGGTAAAAATGCAGTGAACGATACGGAGAAGTGGATGAAGGACATGAGTAGCCTTAGCGCCTTGCGCGGAATATCAGACATGCCGACCGGAAATAGTGCCCCAAAAATCGGATTGATTAAAATCAACATCCGGATCTTTGGTCGGTGTAAGGGCATCCCGGTGAGGCACGCACCCAAAGATGCGTGAGATGTCCGCATAAGAAAGACTATAATCTCGGCTCTCATGTCGAAAAAAGATGATGCGACGCGGCACATTGATTCTAAAACTTGATAGGAACTCAAGTGTAGGTTGCCTATACGTGTAAGCGAAAACATCGAAAAGTCCAAGGCAACCTATATTGGCCAAAAGAGTTCGAATACCTTCGATGAGACCGAGGTTTTCGAGGGTTTGTTGGTTTACAAATTTAGTGGCCTCCATGCCACGTCGCATCAAGCTATCATAGTGTGTGCGTTGTGTATCATTTTTAAAAGTGAAGCCCGGATCTATAGGTGGTGGTACGGCGGTACCAGAAGATTGACCCTTTTGGGCCTTTGCGTGTTTACCACCGGTTGCCGTGGTTTTGAAACGCTTCATAGTGAGTGTGTGAAAAGTGCGTGAATGTGATGTTCAAATATACCTCTAGAATGAACACAAACCACAACCCACAAGCAATTCCAAACAATACCAATTATATGAACGCAAGAAGTAAAATTAACACTACAACTATCACAAAAACTAAGATTAACTACCAAAAAATAACAAAAATAACTAGTTAAACTAAGAGTAAGGAAAGATTATACCAAGCACTTTGAAAGATGTAAAAAAAATTGGTGAAAGTTGTGTGCTTTGATGGTAGTCCTTGCAAAAACGTCCTCCAAAACCCGAAAGAGACCCAAAATATGATGATTGATGGTAAAAATTGAAGCTTTGGTTGGGTTTGAAAAATTAGGGAAAAAGGTTTGAAATTGGAAGAAAATGGTGAAAAGTGGTGAAATTGGGGTTTTGGAAGGTGGAGATGATGTTTAATGGAGGTTTGGGAGTGAATAATGATGAAATCCGGCAAGTTCACCGGCGAAATTGGTGGCTGAATGGTGGTGGTTGTCGGCAGAAACGAGAGAAGAGGGAGTGTGGAAGTGGCTAGGGTTTGAAGGAAGAAGAAAAAGAAAGGAAAATTGGTAAAAACCCGTAGCTAGCGATCGCTAGCTTTAAGCCCTAGTGATCGCTAGGTGCGCTTGATACTCGCGGTCGAGAGGCTGTTCGCGAGCTGGAACAGAATGTGTGGTTTTTTACCTAGCGGTCGCTAGCCTGATGAGCTAGCGATCGCTAACACCTGATACTTTTTTTTAAGCAAAAAATTGAAAAAGAAAAAGAAAAACAAAAATGGAAAATAAATAAAGAATTGACGGAAGGGGGAGAATGGCTCGTTTACCGTCTCGAGCTTGACCGAGAATTATAAAAGAGAGAAAAGAGAGAGATGCTCGGTGATGGAAAGTCAAAGGATTGACTTTAGGGCCCACCACTTTGCGGAGGTGCGGGAATCGGAATAGAAACGGGACTCGGAATCGGGGTGCCGGCTCGATAAAGCTTGAGTCTTTGACCGTTTATCTTAAAAACTCGAGATTCACACGACACCTCGACGGCTCCGTAAGGAAAGACACGAACGACGGTGAACGGACCCGACCATCTAGTACGAAGTTTTCCGGGAAAAAGTTTGACACGCGAATTGTAAAGGAGAACAAGATCTCCTTCTCGGAATTCTCGACGGACGATGCGGTTATCATGCCACTTTTTGGTTTTTTCTTTGAAAATACGGGAACTCTCGTAGGAATCTAATCTTAACTCATCTAGCTCACTCAATTGCAAAAGACGACGCTCCGCCGCATCTTTATAATCAAAGTTCAAGGCCTTGACCGCCCAAAAAGCGCGGTGTTCGAGTTCGACCGGGAGGTGACACGCTTTGCCGTATACGAGTCGATAAGGCGAGGTTCCAATCGGAGTTTTGAATGCGGTTCTATACGCCCAAAGCGCATCATCAAGCTTGATTGACCAATCTTTCCTAGATGAGGCTACGGTTTTCTCGAGAATGGTTTTCAACTCACGATTGGATATTTCAACTTGACCGCTCGTTTGAGGATGATAAGGAAGACCGACCCGGTGTTGAACACCGTACTTTTTCAATAAAGATTCAAACTTTGACTCGATGAAATGACTTCCACCATCACTAATGATTATCCTAGGTACACCGAAACGTGGAAAGATGTTACGCTTAAGGAACTTGGAAACAACCCGAGAATCGTTCGTAGGCGAGGCGATGGCCTCGACCCACTTGGATACATAATCGACGGCCACGAGGATATAGCGATTTGAATAACTTGACGGAAATGGGCCCATGAAATCGATGCCCCACATGTCAAACAACTCGACCTCAAGGATATAATTGAGGGGTATCTCGTGACGACGCGAGATGTTACCGGTGCGTTGACACCGATCGCATTTCCGAACAAAAGTATCGGCGTCACGAAAGAGTGTTGGCCAATAGAAACTCGATTGAAGAACCTTAGCCACGGTCTTTCCCGAACCCGCATGTCCACCGCAAGGTAAGGTATGACAATGGGCTAAGATAGAATCGGTTTCTTCAATCGGTACACAACGTCGAATAATGGAATCCGAACAAGAACGATATAAGTGAGGGTCATCCCAAAAATAGAATTTAACATCATGCAAAAACTTCTTTCGTTGGTGCGAACTAAAATCATGCGGGACAATACCACACACAAGATAGTTGACAAAGTCGGCATACCAAGGCGTAACACTAGACGAAACGGATAGGAGTTGGTCTCCGGGAAGTGAATCATTAATAGGAGGATTCGAAGGGGAGGAACCTAGCTCTAATCGCGAGAGATGATCGGCCACGGAGTTCTCGGAGCCGGGTTTATCCTTGATCTCGATATCAAACTCTTGTAAAAGCAAAATCCAACGAATCAACCTAGGCTTAGCGTCTTTCTTATTCATCAAATACCTAAGTGCGGCGTGGTCGGAGTAAACAATAACCTTAGATCCTACGAGATAAGTCCGGAACTTCTCAATGGCATAAACGACCGCTAAAAGTTCTTTTTCGGTAGTCGAGTAATTAAGTTGAGCCGGGTCTAAGGTCTTACTCGCGTAATGGATTGCATGCGCCCTACCATCTTTCCTTTGTCCTAGCACGGCACCTATTGCAAAATCGCTCGCATCACACATTAGTTCAAAAGGAAGTGTCCAATCCGGGGGTTGGATGATCGGGGCCGAGGTTAGCTCTTTTTTAAGTTTTTCAAAAGCCTCAAGACATGAATCGTTAAACGAAAAAGGCGTATCTTTTGCAAGTAACTCGGTTAAGGGTCGGGCAATTTTCGAAAAATCCTTGATAAATCGTCGGTAAAAACCGGCGTGCCCAAGGAAGCTACGCACCCCTTTGACATTCGTCGGGGGTGGTAGTCCTTCAATAACCGCGATTTTCGCTCTATCGACTTCAATGCCACGGTTCGATACAAATGCCCAAGAACAACACCCTCGGTAACCATGAAGTGACATTTCTCCCAATTAAGGACGAGATGCACTTCATGGCACCTTTTCAAAATCGAAGACAAGTTATCGAGACATTCGTCAAAACTCGATCCATGTACCGAGAAATCGTCCATAAACACTTCCATGGACTTTTCGATAAAATTCGAGAAAATAGCCATCATGCACCTTTGAAAGGTAGCCGGCGCGTTACATAGTCCAAACGGCATACGCCGATAGGCGAATGTGCCGTATGGACATGTAAATGTTGTTTTCTCTTGGTCGTTCGGATGGACCGGAATTTTCAAAAATCCCGAATACCCGTCTAAATAACAAAAATAAGAGTGTTTGGCAAGACGTTCAAGCATTTGATCGATAAAAGGTAAAGGAAAATGGTCCTTCCGGGTGGCCAAATTGAGCTTTCTATAGTCGATGCACATTCGCCATCCGGTGACCGGCCTAGTTGAAATCAATTCGCCTCGATCATTCTTAATAACCGTCATACCCCCTTTTTTGGAACAACTTGAACCGGGCTTACCCATGGACTATCGGAAATAGGATAGATAATGCCCGATTTAAGCAATTTTAAAACTTCCTTTTGAACTACTTCTTTCATGTTAGGGTTAAGGCGGCGTTGGTGCTCTATTGAGGAAGCATGTTCGTCATTGAGTAATATCCGATGAGTGCAAAAAGATGGGCTTATGCCCTTGATATCATCTATCGAATACGCTAAGACACTACGATATTTCCTAAGGACATGCAACAATTTATCAAGTTGGAACGATGATAAAGACGAGCTAACAATTACCGGATAAGTGCTATCATCTCCTAGAAACGCATATTTTAAATTAGGTGGAAGGGGTTTGAGATCTACCTTCGGTGGAGCCGCGTCGTTTTCCTCCTTCGGAGTCGAGATCGGCTCGACCGCGACCTTCTTTGTGAACGGTTCGCTAGCATCGAATATCTCCTCGATGACTCGTGCATCCTCTTCATCCACTAAGATTTCCTCCGAGAACACGGTCTCCAATGCGTCGGCAATTTGGATGTCGTCCATCGATGGTGGCAACCCCATTGACTTTCGCAATTCAAACTCGACTTTTTCTTTCCCCACATTGAGAGACAACTTGCCGTGTTTAACATCGATGATCGCTCCGGCGGTAGCTAGAAAAGGCCGACCAAGTATGATTGGAGTGTTTACATCCTCGATCATCTCCAAAACCACGAAATCACAAGGTACGATAAAGCTTCCAACTTGGAGCGGTAAATCTTCCAAGACTCCCACTGGGTACTTAATCGATCGGTCCGCAAGTTGAAGCGAGATGTTGGTTGCCTTCAAATCTCCCAAATGAACCCTTCTTGCAATTGCAAGAGGCATGAGACTCACGCTAGCTCCCAAATCACATAACGCTCGATGAATTGACAACCCATTTATAGAGCATGGAATCGAGAAACTCCCGGGATCGCCTAACTTCTCGGGAACCACGGTAGTTATGAGCGCGCTACACTCCTCGGACAAAAGGATTCGGCTTCGACGTTTGGTTGAGATAAGATCCTTAAGAAACTTCGCATAAGTTGGGATTTCGGTAATCGCATCCATGAACGGGATATTGATGTGCAATTGTTTCATCATTTCCAAAAACTTCCCAAGCTTAGCTTCCAACTTAGCCTTAGCCAAACGAGCCGGAAACGGAACATTTGGGACATGTGTAGGCTTTTTGACCGAACTCTCAACTGGTGGATCACCCGCTTGAACAACATTCTCCCCTTCATTTGCCTTAGAAACACCTTCATTACCACCATGTGAGACCACATTCCTTGTCTTCTTCTCAACTTCTTTAAGAATCTTCCCATCTCGTAATGTGATCGCGTTCATTTAAGCCCGCGGGTTGGGTTCCGGTTGACCCGGTAATTGGCCTTGAGGTCTCACCGAGTTGGCGATTTGTTGAGCCAATTGCGCAATTTGCGTCTCGATCATCTTGTTGTGGGTTGACATCGCTTCGAGACGAGTAGTAACTTGCGTCAACGAGTTTTGAAAATAGTCGTTCTTTTGGTTTTGTTGCGCAATTTGAGTCTCGAGAAGGGTCTCTAGATAAGATCTTTGTAGAGGCGGTTGAAGTGGTTGATTAGGAGGAGGTGGAGGTGGTGCACGGGGTTGGTATTGGGGTTGAGGTTGAGGAGGGTAGTATGGTTGTTGTTGCGGAAAAGGTGGTTGAGGTTGGTATTGAGGTTGAGGTTGAAGAACTTGTTGTTGAGGGAGTGGTTGTTGTTGAATTGGAGGGGGTTGGTTGTTTTTGTAGGATAGGCGAGGATGGTCTCTCCAACCGGGATTGTAAGTGGGTGAGAACGGATCATGAACACGATATTGCCCCCTCGGTTGGACTTGCAAAGCGTTTAACTCCTCCATAGTTAACCCCGCGGTGGACGGACACATGGTCGAGTCATGACCTAAACCACTACAAACCACGCAAATGTTAGGAGCATCTTGTGGTTGTTGAGGAACCTTAGTGATTTGAGCTATCTTTTCCTCGAATGTCGCGTTTAAGTTCTCAATCTTAGCTACGAGTGTAGCCATAGCGTCCGATTCGGGTGTAGAATGCATCCTCCCATGTAATGCTTTCTCACTTGGCCATTGGTAGTGATTTATAGCCAAATTTTCAATCAAATCTTTGATCGCACCGGGCGTCTTAGTCATGATTGAACCACCGGCGGATGTGTCAATAGCAAAGCGCGTCTCCGGCCTCAAACCGTTATAGAAAAGTTGCACTAGCCTCCAATCCTCGATTCCATGATGAGGGCAATTACGTTGAAGATTCTTGAACCGCTCCCAAGCTTCATAAAGTTCTTCCATTGGACCTTGCGCGAAATTAGTAATTGCCTTGGTGAGATTCGCCGTCTTCCCCGGTGGGAAGTACCTTGTGATAAAAGCCTTGGCAAGAGCATCCCAAGTCGTGAAGAAGTTCGGCTCATGGCCTTCAAGCCACTCTTTTGCACCATCCTTCAATGAAAAAGAAAAGAGCTTAAGCCGAATAGCCTCCTCGTCAAGCCCATTGATCCGCAAAGTACTACACTTTTCGATAAAGGAATTGAGGTGCTTCGACGGATTCTCCATCGGTAAACCGCTAAATCGATCCATCATCACAAAATTGATCAAACTCGTCTTGATCTCGTAGTTATGTGCGGTTGAAGTTGGCATAGCAATGCTCGACGTGCTACTAAAACGAGGTTGCACAAAGTCTTTGAGAGTTCTTTCGTCCGCCATTCTCGATTCCTTTAACTTCCTCAAACATTCCGCGTTTTGTCGACGACAAGTAGCTTCAATCTCGGGATCGAAAATCAATTTCTTCTTAGCTTGCGACCTCCTAATCATAAACTCCTTGCTGAGAATCATCAACAAACGCATCAAGGAACGTGTGGATAACATTTAATATAGCAAAGAAGAAGAAAGAAACGAGAAAAACGGACAAGAAACACAAAATTCAGCACAAATGTGTTAGGATTATGTGCAAGATAGTAACAGGGTTTACCGTATCCAATGTTATAAGACACTAGTGGGTCACACTGCTACACACCCAATTAGAGATCAAGTGGTTTGATGGAATAATTAATTAGTCCAAATTAATTATTGAGTGAGAAATAAATAATAAATAGTCATTTATTATTTAGTTATATAAAATATCAGTTGGAATATTTTATAGGATTAATTAATAGTGAATTAATTAATTAAAAGGGTTAAGTTATTTAATTAATGGTTTATTAATTAAATAAAGAGTTTAAGCTTGATTAAATAACCTTAACGGGCTTTTAATCAAACGGGCTTTCTTTATTGGGTATTGCCATATTTAGTTTTATAAATATGGCAAACCCTGGTCAGTTTATTCATTCAATAATCTTAGCTAAAAAGAAAACCCCAGACAAAAACCAAAACCCTTCTCTCTCTCTCTCTCCATCGATTTCAAGAAGAAACCCGAGGTGGTCTAGCAACCGATTTCACGGTGGTGCAGTAGTGATGTAATCCCGCCAGCAGTCCAGTTTCGTTCACGTAAAAACAAACAACGAGGTAATTTTCGTAACCCTCTTTTGTATCTGTATGCGTTTAGGATTGGATCCTCGATTGGGAATTAGGCTTTTTTTTTATTTCCGCTGTGCATGTTTTTAGCCCGTAATTCCCAACAGTGGTATCAGAGCCACTTCCTAAACCTAACAGATCAGGTTTAAGCTGCTTGTTGGTAATTTAGGTTTTGTAAAAATCGTTGTTTTTCGTATTTAAAAATCTGATTTTTAATAAACCTAACGGAGCAACGATCGGCGGTGGAACGGCGGCAGTTAGCCGGCCGGACCTCCAGGCCGATCGTCGGTGGATCAAACGACCAACCGGCTACACCACAGTTTGTGGTGGTCGCCGGCTGTCATCGCAACAAACCACCAGCCGCACCACTGTGAGTGGTGGCGGCGTCGGCTACGAACACGAACCACCACCGCACCACCGTTTGTGGTGGCGGTGGCATCGATTGAGAAACAGAGCCGCAACAAGCGGCGATTGACCACCGCGCCACCGTTTGTGGTGGCGGTGGCGATCGATCGAACAAACCACCAAACGGCGACGGCGGCCCGTGCTGTTGTCGACGATGGACGGCGGTGGCAGTGGTGATCGCTGCTGCCGTTGAGTCCTTAGTCCGCCACACCACCAGTCGCGGTGGTGGTGGCGATTGTGTTTTCGATCCGCCGAGCAATCACGACGGCAGTGGTGGCCCTCAGCCGCTGCTGTCGTCGATCGACTTAGATGCCGGTGGCGAGCGGCGGTGGTGGCTCTCGAGCCGCTGCTGTCGCCAGAGAGGATCGATACGACGGGCGGCGGTGGTGGTGGCTTTCTAGCTGCTGCTGCCGCCGGTGTTGGATGGTGGTGCGGGCGGCGGCGGTGGCGGTTGCGTCACCATCGTCGCCGACGATAGAGAAAACCCCGATCGTCGGCCACGTTTTGGCGAGTCGGTGGTAATTCGAGATCGTAATTCGTTTCGATTAACGAGTCTCAGTTGAGGTTTGTTTCCGGATAGACTTCGAGGGAGAAATCGTTTTAATCAGATTAGGTTAAAAACGATTCAGGATTAAATTAATTTGTTTGCTTTAAATTAATTTTGGTTTTATAATTATCCGGTTAAAATTCAGTTGTATTTTAATTCGTTTAATTATGTTAAGTCATAGCTGAACCCTTTTAGACCCGTGGTTGTGTTTTATTTATCCGTTTTGTTTATTCGCTTAAATAGTTGGGAGGCCTGCGTGCCATTTACAACCCCTTTTGTAATTTTAATTAATTTTAAACTAGTTGGGAGGCCTGCGTGCCATTTAAGCCCATTTTGTAATAATTATTTTAATTACATCAAGACGGAGACAAGACGACGGCCATGGATCTCGGAGCCAGTGGGAGTGCCAGAAGATGAAGACTTTTGTCACTTAGGGTTGAGACCGTTGTTTTGTGTTGGCTCACAAAACAACATTAGTTTAAGGGTTTAGGCTATGACTGTGCTTTTTATATTTAAATTGCGTGGTTGTTTAATTTACGTAATTATTATTAAATATAGATTGCCCTTTTGAACGGATTGTTTTAAAAGGATACAAATACAGTTGGTGTTTGGATCCAGTTTTTTTTTCAAAAATTTTTGGAAAAAGGAAACTGGCAATTTAGACCCTTGTTAAAATCATAGATTAGTAAGTGCAACCCACTTTAGGGGCACTTCCGGTGTAAGGTACATAGGGCGTTGTAAGTGCACACACTATGAACGCCCGTGTTCAAACCGAAACCTGAAGGTGATAAAACTCTGCGAATTATCTCCGGGTGGTACCGGCCAGAGTTTGTCCAGGTCCCGGGTGGTGCAATCTATTTTGGTAATTATTTATTCACTGGGTGGTACCAGGCCAAAATGCACTAGAGGGACTAAATATGCACGGACTATTAATATCCGATGTCCCGACGATCTAGAAGTCGTATTTTCAGATAGGAATACGATTGGTATAGTTTTACCTACCATAGATCGCATGAGTCGGTTTGACATGATCACATGCTTCCCGACACATGTGAAATATGGATTCTAGTCTAATAAATTTATTTTAAGGGTAATAATTTATTAGAATTATATAATTATAAACTAAATTGGAATTTATATTCTTCTGTAGATGTCTCCAATTAGCATTCCGTTTTATTCACCTGAGGAATCACTTCGCCTTATTACGGGCAAGTGGAAGCTTACGGGCCAGAACTTTTCAGTTTGGAAGTTGCACTTACAGAATGTTTTGAGTGCCCAGGGTAAGCTTTATGTGATCAATAAGCCCATGTCACGACCCAAAAGCAATGCCCCAGAAGAGGAATTTGCTGAATATTTCAGATTCATGGCAGATGAGTCGGATGTAATGTCCATTCTAGTTTTCTCTATGTCACCCGAGTTCACGGGAGACTTAAGAGTGAAATTCTGTCACGAGGTCGTAAGAAATGTAGAAAACCAGTTAGGTTTCTACAAGCATACGGGCAAGCTTTTGATCATGCAAGAGATTCTCTCCCTGAAGCTACAGAAGGGTCAGTCAGTTAAAAACCATCTTATTGAAATGAGAAGGCTTTTTAAGTGTTTATCACGTCTGGGGTACAAGATGACTCAAGAGGAGTTAGTGTACCTCATGTGGTTCTCCCTCACCAAGGAAGTTCAGGACACAACTAGTGCCTACATGAAGGAACCAAAGAACGACGTGGATAAAGTTCATGAAGATATCCTGGCCAGTCTAGAGCCAGCACCCGAACCTGCGAATCTTATGGACACTGATGTAATTGATGAGCTGGGAGATCTGAGTTGCCCAGAGTGCGGCAGCGAGGATATTTGCGAGCACTCGATGAATATCGACCAGATAGAGATCGGTTTACCCGATGCTCCAGGTATCTTTATGATAGATTGCTTAATCACTTCTTATGAATCATGGGTAATTGATACAGGCAGTGGTAACCACATTTGTAATCATTTACAGGGATTCACTAGAAGAAAGACTCTGAGGAAGGACCGTTCGAACCTACGAGTTGGCGAAGGCACTCCGTTGATTGCTGAAGCCGTGGGATCTTATAGTCTTAGTTTACCCTCGGGTCTAGTTTTGGAACTGGATAATTGTTATTATATTCCAAATATGATTAAGAATGTATTGTCTTTTGATTTATTGGTAGACCAAGGCTTTTATTATAAATATTCTTATAAAATGATTTCAGTCTTTAAAGATAATATTTTCTATTTTAAAGCTACACCCGTAGATGGTCTATACACTGTAAATCTAAAAGACAACAATAGTGAAATCTATCATATAAGTAAGCGATCCAAGGATATTGAGGATCAGACTTACCTCTGGCATTGTCGTTTGGGCCATATAAACAAGAAACGCGTTGAACTACTCCTAAAAGGAGGTTTTCTTGGCAATTTCGACTATAAACCTTTTGATAATTGCGAATCTTGTTTATCTGGCAAAATGACAAAACAACCTTTCAACAGTGAGAATGAAAGGGCTACTGACTTGCTTGAAATAATCCACACAGATGTGTGTGGACCTTTCAGTCATGTAGCAAGAGGAGGATACCGGTACTTCATTACCTTCACTGACGACTTCAGTAGGTATGGTTATGTCTACTTGATGAGGCATAAATCTGAAACCTTTGAGAAATTCAAGGAATATCAGAATGAAGTACAGAATCTACTTGACAAGAGGATCAAGTTCTAACGGTCAGATCGTGGTGGCGAATATCTCAGTGATGAGTTTGACAATCATCTGATGGAGTGTGGGATTGTATCCCAACTTACATCTCCGTATACACCTCAGATGAACGGTGTATCAGAAAGGAGAAATCGTACTTTGCTTGACATGGTACGAACGATGATGTGTCATTCTTCGCTGCCAATATCATTCTGGGGACATGCGCTCGAAACAGCAGCACACATACTGAACAGAGCGCCAACAAAGTCGGTAGAAAAGACTCCATACGAGTTGTGGAAGGGTAAGAAACCCAACATATCTTTTCTAAAAATTTGGGGATGTGAGGTTTACGTCAAACGACCTACCTCAGAAAAACTCAAACCCAAATCCGACAAGTGTTTCTTCGTTGGATATCCCAAGACCACCGTGGGATATTATTTCTACAACCCTGAAGAGAACAAAGTGTTTGTTGCTCGAAATGGAAAATTTCTGGAAGAAAAGTTTCTCAGTTTAGAGAACACCAGAAGGGATGTAGATCTACAGGTAGTAGACGAAGAAAGCACTACACCAGTTGTTGAGCCAGAAATTCAACATAACAATGTTGAACCTCAATCAGAGCCGATTGAGGAAGTGCAAACACAGGACCTTCGCAGATCCAGTAGGGTAAGACAAGAACCAGATAGGTATCTTGGGTTCCTAGTCTCTCAAGACAGTGGAGACTTAAATGAACCAACATCCTATGGAGAAGCTGTATCAGGCAGTGAGTCTGAGCAATGGCAGGAAGCCATGAGGGCCGAGATGCAATCCATGTACGACAACCAAGTTTGGGAGTTGACTGATTTGCCACAACACTGTAAGGCTGTTGGACGCAAATGGGTTTTCAAAAAGAAAACCGACATGGATGGGAACGTACACACCTTCAAAGCCAGACTGGTTGCAAAAGGATTCACGCAAACTCATGGCATTGACTATGATGAAACCTTTTCACCAGTGGCCATGTTAAAGTCAATTAGGATTCTTATGGCCATCTCAGCGTACTTTAACTACGAGATTTGGCAAATGGACGTCAAGACAGCCTTTCTGAATGGAAAGTTAACGGAAGACGTCTATATGGAACAACCAGAGGGGTTTGAAGATCCTAAGAATCCTAATAAGGTGTGTAAACTGCTAAAATCCGTTTATGGATTGAAGCAAGCATCTCGAAGCTGGAACTTACACTTTGATGAACGAATCAAAGAGTTTGGTTTTACCAAAAGTGAGTTCGAGCCGTGTGTCTACACTAAGTTCAGTGGGAGCATAGTAACCTTCTTGGTCTTATACGTAGACGACATTCTACTCATAGGAAACGATGTACCAACTTTATAGAGTGTTAAGAGTTGGTTAAGCAAATGTTTCCAGATGAAAGACCTTGGAGAAGCCGCTTATATACTCGGTATAAAGATCTACAGAAATAGATCTAAGCGGCTTATCGGGCTTAGCCAAAGTACGTATATCGATAAAATCTTGAAGAAATTCAGGATGGATGAATCCAAGAAAGGATTTATCCCGATGCAACATGGCATAGTGTTAAGTAAAACACAGTGTCCTGTTTCTAGTCAAGATCAGGACAAGATGAAATCGGTCCCATATGCTTCTGCAATTGGATCGATCATGTATGCCATGCTGTGTACTAGGCCCGATGTTGCTTACTCAGTAAGTGTTACGAGCAGATACCAACAGAATCCGGGTGAACCCCATTGGGTGGCTGTCAAGAACATTCTTAAATATCTGAGAACAACGAAAGAAATGTTCTTGGTCTTTGGAGGTACTGAGGATGAAATTAGTGTCACCGGATACTCTGACGCTAGTTTCCAGACCGACAGAGATGACTTCAGGTCACAGTCAGGGTACGTCTTTACCCTAAACGGAGGTGCGATCTCATGGAAGAGCTCGAAGCAGGACACGATTGCTGACTCAACTACAGAAGCAGAGTACATTGCAGCATCTGATGCGGCAAAGGAAGCTGTCTGGCTGAGGAATTTTCTATCGGATCTCAGAGTGGTTGCCAGTATCTCGAGACCGATCGATATATTCTGTGATAACTCGGGAGTCATGGCGCAAGCAAAGGAACCTAGAGAGCATCACAAGTCAAGACACGTGCTCAGAAAGTATCACCTCATCCGAGAGATCATTGGAAGAGGAGATGTGAGAATATGCAAGATTCCAACAGAAGACAATGTCGCAGATCCGCTGACAAAGCCACTAGCAAGGGCGAAGCATGAGGCACATGCGAATTCCATTGGGATGCAGTACCTAGAAGCCAGTAGCTAGTTCTTGGTTTATTAATTATTACTATAGTTTAATTTAGAAACAATGTAATCATGTAAAGTTTTATTTCACAGTGTGTTGGAAATAAATGGAGGTTTTATTTTCATGATTATTCTAAATTAACTATTTTTTGCATATTTAACGTATCCATGATTTTACAAAGTTTTGTATGAAATCTAAATTTCCGTAGCCACTTATTGAAATGGGAATTTCAATAGGGAGTTTAACGCTATTATAAATACTTGATGATTTATTCAAAGTAGAGAATAAAAGCACAAGTGATGTGACCAAGTATTTATAGATACTCATCAGAGTGTTTGGGTATTGGAAGTGACCAGTAATCAAGTCTGCTTCATGGAGCCTCAGTCATAAGCACTGACTTGATAGGTTGTCCTTAGACCTGAGATACTTGGTTTGGGAATGCGAGGACTACTGTATTCTTAGCACGTACTAACGCTGTACCGTAACTGGGCGGCCATACGGGACGTGACTAGATGCAGCGGAAGCCGTGGATCCAAATGCAAGTAGTCAAGAAGGGATTTGCACCTCTTTCAAAAGAGAGATATTTCCAGGCCCCTTGACGATTAAGATTGGCAGAAAACGCGTGGCCACGCTCGGATAGAATAACAGGGGTTATTTAGTAATATCCGTTACTGCAGGCAATCGAAATCAGAGTCAAGAAATACTTGATTTTAAGAAATGAATCCTCCACTCCATGTCTTAAATCACTTTAGAAATATCGTGTGCAAAAGGAATGAACCTGTGTACAAATTCAAGCGTGAATTGTATCTCTGGATATAAGAGATCTTATAACCTGGTTAACCTAAGTGTCTGGCTAGGGACCTCCTTAGGCTAATGGTAACAGTACAGTTACTAGTCTGGCACACAAGTGGGAGTCTGTTAGGATTATGTGCAAGATAGTAACAGGGTTTACTGTATCCAATGTTATAAGACACTAGTGGGTCACACTGCTACACACCCAATTAGAGATCAAGTGGTTTGATGGAATAAATAATAAATAGTCATTTATTATTTAGTTATATAAAATATTGAGTGAGAAATAAATAATAAATAGTCATTTATTATTTAGTTATATAAAATATCAGTTGGAATATTTTATAGGATTAATTAATAGTGAATTAATTAATTAAAAGGGTTAAATTATTTAATTAATGGTTTATTAATTAAATAAAGAGTTTAAGCTTGATTAAATAACCTTAACGGGCTTTTAATCAAACGGGCTTTCTTTATTGGGTATTGCCATATTTAGTTTTATAAATATGGCAAACCCTGGTCAGTTTATTCATTCAATAATCTTAGCTAAAAAGAAAACCCCAGAGAAAAACCAAAACCCTTCTCTCTCTCTCTCTCTCTCTCCATCGATTTCAAGAAGAAACCCGAGGTGGTCTAGCAACCGATTTCACGGTGGTGCAGTAGTGGTGTAATCCCGCCAGCAGTCCAGTTTCGTTCACGTAAAAACAAACAACGAGGTAATTTTCGTAACCCTCTTTTGTATCTGTATGCGTTTAGGATTGGATCCTCGATTGGGAATTAGGCTTTTTTTTTATTTCCGCTGTGCATGTTTTTAGCCCGTAATTCCCAACAAAATGGACACCTAGCGATCACTAGGATGCAGGGCTAGCGATCGCTAGACCCAAAAAAATAGAAAGCTAGCGAGCTGTGGTGATCGCGAAGGAAAACAGTAATCGTGGGAAAAACGCTAGCAACCGCTAGCAACAGTGCCTAGCGATCGCTAGGTACTGTTCTTTATTAATTTTTAATTTTTTTTTAAGACCAAAAACAAGGAAGAAGGGGTGAGGAACCATAAACGTGCTAATTAGAAATCGTACGCCATGTCTATCTAATTTTCTCCCCGGCAGCGGCGCCAAAAACTTGTTTCGCTCGAAATGTACATGTTTTTAATCGAAAATCAAGCTTTATTTTATAAAACCGCAAGCGTACGGTATCGTAACGTAGCATACGGGTCGAACACGGGGAGAAAATGGACAAATCACGGTGTTTCATTTCCAATTTACAAGTTATGTGAAGTTCAAGTTCGGGAATTGGTTTCTAACTAAAAGGGGAAAAATCTACTTAACTAATCTAAACATATACATCTCGCTATGTGAAAAAGAACAACGAATACATTCGAACGAGTAAAACAAACATGCGAAAACAAGAAAACAAACATAAATGAACAAACACGAGCAAGGAAATATGGATATCGTATCCCGATCGCTAAGTGGATTCCGTAGAAAATGTCTATTCCTCTTCCGAGATAACTAGACCGTTTCCTTAGAAATATGATTACTTCCGTATCATTTCCTATGAAAACGTCGTCCGGAAACGTTCCAATCTACAACCACATCTATCTCCATGAAATGGTCGTAAACTCTCAATCAATTTATTGAACGGTAATGAACTTCCGTCCGATTAACCGTTGTTAAAAAGTTATCGTAAATCATCGATGTCAATAGATCGCTAACTTCCGTTAAACGAATTCTTTTCCATCGATGATTCACTTGATTATGAAAATACATAAATTGATCGAGACTCGACGATCGTGATTCGATATCGATTTCCTAATCATGCACCAACACTTGACCTAGATCTATACTAACACAAATCATTTCTAACTTCTAACCTAATGAGATCTAGCTCAACAAGCAACAAAACACTAGTGAATTATTCAACTAACCTAAACATAAGACTAGCAATGAATTCAATGAAATTGAATTGCAACTAATCAACAACATCATCATCAACAACACATCAAAACTACATGCAATCAATTAACAATTCACAACCTATCTAATTGAAGAAATCTAAACAAATTGAAGACAAGAATTGAGACAATTAAACTACACATGCAGAAATTAAGCAATTGAATCATCAAATTCATAGATCTAAAACATCAATCCATCAATTACACACTAACAAAGCTTAAAAAAAGAAAGAGAAGGAGATACTAGCTTTAAGGATGTGTAAGATTCACCAAAGAAGGTCAAACCACCATTGATGAATGAATTGAAGCTCTCATCCCAAGCTTAGTAGAGCTCCAACTCAAAAGTGAAACCCTAACTCCTTTGATCCAAAATTCCAAACAAAACTCTTCAAAAAGTAGTTATCAAGTGGGAACTAAAAACTGTCAACTAAAACAGTCAAAACCAGCATTTATACTCCAGAAAAAGTCAAAAACTGCCAAAACTGGAAAAACGCGCGGGTGAGGTTTGCGGGCCTAGCGATCGCTAGCCAGAATAGCTAGCGATCGCTAGCTAGCTGCTCTTTACTCCTTTTGTTCCTTCTTTGCTTCTAACTCCGGTTCACCACTTCTTTCATCCGTCTTCACTCCATCGCCTTTAGCCTCCGCATCCTCGTTCACCAAACCATCTCGAACCGCCTCTCGATCCTCCTCGGCTCCATCTCGCACATTGCCACCGTCTATACCAAATTCCTATACAATTAAGCTCAAACACCCGGTTAATGCACCAATAATAATACTCGCACTTTTAAATGGAAAAAATGCAAAATAGAAAGAAAATATGCATGAACTAAATAACTAAAAAGAAAAAAGAAACTATCTAATGCATGAAAAATGATGAAAAATATATGCAAAACAATAACCCATTATTGGCATCCAATCTACGCTCAATCCGATCTACTCCTTCTCTACAAAGAGATATTCCTTGTAACACCGATTGCAAGTCTTCTACCTCACCCATCTCCCTCCCCCTCGGTTTTCTTCTCCACCCCCACTTCCACGACCACTCACCATCCTCAAAACCACCTCTTTCCGCAATGGTTACCTCTTTGTTGGTCTCTAGTTGGTAGACTCCACTAAATCTTTTCCTAAGTTTTTGATCTCCTAGCTACCCACACATCATCCCAAAAAGATTGAATGCCTATATGCTTAAATATAAAATAGGCATTCAATCTTGCTATTATGACATAATACTTTATAGAGGGAGGTTGATACGAAAAATATAACTTTTTAAGAAAACACGAGGAGCAATCTCAACCACGCATCTAGGTCAACATAGGCGGCTTTGACCAGTCCCCCTTTAATAATATCTACCCTCCCATAAATCGCGTCAATCCCCCGTGATCACGTCCACCGTAACCGCGAGATGATTGGCTGAGATTGCTCCTCACTTTTTCTTAAATTGACATGCTTTTTGTTTGAACCTTCCCCATACTTTATATATTTTAGATTTTATTTAAATGAGAACCACATCAACTTCTTATTATTGGTTTACATTTACAAGTAAATTGGATATCCTTATTAAATTACGAAAGTACGTACGTATATTAAGTTATTATAATTTACATAAAACTATATGGTGACCAGGTGATGTGCACTTATTCTTCCAAACATTGTGAATTAGACATTTGTGTTGTTTTACGCGTAAATGAAATTAAGTCAGCTAGCCTCCAACTTCTTATTTTTTGAAATTGATGTAAGCATGTTGTATATATAAATATAGAGGAAAGTTCAAATGTGAACCACTTTTTGGTTGTGAATGTGAGGACAACCCAGAGCGCGACACGTGGCGCCTTTGAGTGTGGTCCCCCTCTTTAATTCAATGCCCTCCCATGAATCGCGCCTAGTCATCCTCCCTGGAGTTGACGTGGCACCTAGTCATCCGCCACGTGTCGCGCTCTCGGCTGTCATCACGTTCACAACCAAAAAGTGGTTCACATTTGAACCCACCCCTATAAATATATATATATATATATAGAGGAGCCTTCAAGGAAAAACCTTTTTTTTTGTAAAAACTATAGGACCAATCTAAGCCCTTGATCTGAAAAGGGCATGATCGTCATTTTAGATTATTCCTAAAGTTTTTTACAAAAGAAGAGGTTTTTACAAAATATGTGGTTTTTACAAAATATATATATATATTAATTTTTTTGTAAAAACTTGAGGAATAATCTAAGCCCATGATCTGAAAATCGCAGTTTATTTATTATATGAATATTCACTATCATATTCACCATATGAATATTCATCATATGAATATTCATATTCCCATATTCATATTCATATTCACCATATGAATATTCATATTCCCATATGAATATTCATCATATATTCACCATATGAATATCCATATTCCCATATCATATTCATCATATATTTACCATATGAATATTCATATTCACCATATGAATATTCAATTTCACCATATGAATATTCAATTTCAGCATATCATATTCACTATATATATTCACCATATGAATATTCAATTTCACCATATCATATTCACTATATATATTCACCATATGAATATTCATATTCACCTTATGAATATTCATATTCATCAAATAAAAATTATATAAATTCATTCAGCACAATATCCATTACATCTACGTATTCATAAGCAAATAACAACCTAAATATATACAACCATAGCTCTCATCTCTCTCTTTCCGGCCACTACCACCATCAAATCCGGCAACCTCACCACTACCACCAGTCGTCCTCCACCACCATGGCCACCGGAGATCTCCGCCAGTCGTCCTCCGAAGCCATTTTTTATTACATAAAATGCTCTTGGATCAACTTTTAAACAAAATCAGCTAAAAACATAAAACATAAACCCTAGAATCAAAACAGAAATTTCGATATCAGATCTGGAAATTCGATCAAAACAGATCTGGAAATTCACATACCTAAATCAATTTGATTAAAAAAGTATTCACAGATCTGGAAACAGATCAAAAAAGATCAATTTGATTTCAAATCCACATACCTAAATCAAAACAGATCTGGAAATTCGATATCAGATCGAATCAAGATGGTGGTGGTGGTGCGGTGGTGGTGGTCATCGCTTTTTTTCATCGGAGAAAGGAGGAGAGTGGTACGGCGGTGCGGCCACCGTTTCAGATCTGGACTTCATCGGGTGAACCTGAAGTGTAAACTTCCGTCGGAGGATCTGGACGTGCTCGTCTCCGTCACCGGCGATGAAGACCTCGGCGACAGCAGAAGGCGGTGGTGGCGGCGGTTGAGAAGAAGAAGGTGGTGGTGGTGGTGGCGCCGGCGGTGGTGGTAGCATCGACGACGAAGGACAGCAGTAGGCGGTGGTGGCGGCGGTTGAGAAGAAGAAGAAGACGGTAGTGGTGGTGGCGCCGGCGGCGGTGGTAGCGTCGGCCACAAGCGGAGACGAAGGACAGAAGCAGGTGGCGTTCACGTTGACGTCGGCGGTGACAGCAGCAAGCGGTGGTGGCGGCGGTTGAGAAGAAGAAGATGGTGGTGGCGGCGCGCGGCGGTGATAGCGTCGACGACGGTGGTGGCGCCGGCGGCGGTGATGGGTTGTTTCTCAGATCTGAAATGGTGGAAACAGGTGATCTCAAGAGAGAGGAAAGAAAGAAATTAGGTGAAATGGGGGAAATGTATGATATGAAGAAATGGCCGTGGTGGTGTTAATAGAGAAAGAGAAAGAGAACCCTTGATTAATTTTGGTAAATTATAAGTTTTCAAAATGACCCAAATACCCTTTTGGACTTAAAATCCAGTGTGGTTAGATCCATACTACAAAAAATGTTATCATGGTCTCTCATATTAAGAACCCTTGATTAAAAAAATTTATTGGTTAAGATTACTCCTATGGTTTTTACAAAAAAAGTGGTTTGTATTTGATTTTTCCTATATATATATATATATAATGTGAAGTGGATGTAAACATGTTGTATACAAAACAATGTCAAGTTGAAAGTTGGTATCAACCAAAATGTCGTCGTTGCTAGTAGCTGCCTGGGCCCGCCCCCTCTCTCTATTTTTCAAACCACACCAATATTTTATGTTTTCTAGGCTTCATATCCATCGGTTGTTTAAATTTCAAAAGAAAGAAACCAAAAAAACATAGAAAATTAGATAACTTAACGGAATTATTCTGCTTTTTTATTTTAAATAATTAAGTTATTGACCTATTCATTTAAATAAAAAATCATTAGATTTTCTTATTTTAAATATATAATTAACTCCCTAAACATTTTTTTCAATATAATAGATTATCAAATCTTTGGAAATTTGCTAGTTATATATTCTTCTAATTTAAAGTGATATAGTTATATCTTTTACTTTTAAAACCCTTTTTAGTCTCTTAATTATAGATACTTGTTTTATTTTTGTTAAAAGAATGTAAATAATTAATTTTTAATGATTTGTTTATTTAAAATAAGAAAGTTTAATAACTTTTATATTTAAAAAAATAGTTCATAGACTTATCATTCAAAGATGTAAAAGTTTAATAATTTTTCATTTAAAAAAGTAATTAAAAAACTTAACCATTCAAAACTAAATAATCCATTGTTTATATTGGTTTATATATGTTTGTTATAAAAAATTTATTTAAGAATTAATTATTATATAAAAGTTGGTTTATAGGATTAGATGGTTGGGTTTGAGAGATTATTATCACGACTCAGTTTTGGAGATAGCTATTGAGTTTTTTTTTTTTGAACGACAGGTTAGTTGTTAATAAGCACCCTAGTTAGATTAAATACGCCTTTATCCGGGTTTGAACCCAGGACTTCTACTCCAAGAGGGTGACCCCTCTACCAACCGTGCTAGCTATTGAGTTTTAATTAGTTTTCTTTTGTGTTTCAAGAATCCTTTATATAAGGTATGGTTTTTTTTTTTTTTTTTTGGTAACTGTGGATCTTCGAATCCACGTATACGCACCAAGCTACCACAAAAGTCAAAAACAAATTTAATATTCTTTTTTTTTGAACTGCAAATCTGCAATATGATTTCACTTTTCATCATACCTTTCAAAATAAAAAAATAATTATAAGAAGACTATGACTACAATAGCTAAAATTATTTAATTTTGCTAAATGATTTGTTTTGTTATTTTAACAAGATGTGAATACTAGCATTAAATATAATTCATTCACAGAGAACTTGACATTGATTTATTATGGATTTGAACTTGTCACATGGAGATTGTTGGCAATGACCTGCCCTTTAGAAAGTAACTACTTATTTTTCATATTGAGATATAAATGAAAAGTAGCTGCTCAAAAAAACTATGTTTTATAAATTCTAGTTTATTAACATGTAAATTTTTTGAAAAAATAGGCAATTATAAATATGTTATAATGTATTAAATAAACCTTTAATAGTATAATTTAAATAAATGCTAATAGTATAATATACTAACTAATACAAACATGACAATAAAAAAAGGTGTATAAGATAATATTTTAATTGAAATAACTTAATATTGAACTCAAAATTTGAGTTGTCAATAACCAAATTTTGTATTAAAAAAGCTTGATTGATAAATGCGTAGTACAAATTAGAAGTTGGTATGAGTCATTATCATCTTATAATAAGGAAAAAGGATTAAGAGATATAATAAGTTTAGTAAGAGCATCTTCAAAAGCTATATATGTTAGAATAGAGATTTTAAAGATTTTAGTTAAAATTTTGCTTCAATAGTTATACCCTAATATATGCTAAAATAGAAAAATAAAGAGACAAAAGGTAAAAAATCTTTATATACGGAGAAATGCTAAAATTCTATATGTAATAGAGAGAAATAATATTTGATTATTTTATGTTTAAGAAAAAAAAATATATTTTATTAAAGATATTGAATATTTAAATAATATAATTATTTGTAGAATTGCTAAAATAAAGTAGCTATTGGAGTTGAATATAAATTTTTTAAAGATTTTAATTTTTTTTTTGAAAGGCAAAGATTTTAATTTTTAATATGTTATTTTAGAAAAATTATAACATACTTTTGAAGATGTTCTAAAAGACCAACCTACATATAATAATTGGGGCTTTGTGGGATCAATTGACTTCCATCAACTTTTAGAAATTCATCTTTTCATATATTGAAACTTTAATTTTTAATTTTGACTTCTTAAACACTTAAATCAAATTATGATTCCTATTATCAAAATTTATGGATCTTTTATTAGTGTAGTACAAGATCTAACATCATTTCATGTTAGTCAACATAGAATGCTTCATTCAACGATAAATGATCAATGCTCTGCAAGCTTTTTACCGATCATTTGTTTGTTTGTAAACATTAGATGAATTTTAAATGAGTTTTTGAACATCAGGTGATTTGATTAATTTGTTTGTAAACATTAGATGATTTTTCGAGCGAGTATTTTATAGATAAAATAGTGGGTAAGGAGGCAATTTATTGTGAGACATTGGAAAGTAAAATAAGTGTATTGGAAGGTGACAAAGAGACAAGCATCTTTAAGAAGCTGGCAAAGACAAAGAGGCATTATATATATATTGACCATGAATGAGCCAAAGAACACAAACTTTCCCAAACCCACATTGAATGAATCAAATACCATCCACATTTACTCTAACCATCAAACAAATCCTTACTACCACAATGTTTGGTGCAAAAACCGAAAATATTTATACCAAGTTGATTTACATCATTTCGTTTCCAAGGACACTGTACGAAATAAAATAGATGGTCCCCAAATTTTGTTTCTTACATTTTATTGAACATGAAATGCTATGAATGTCTCCGTTTTTTCTTTCTATATGTGGGCTACCAAAAATGGTTTATTAGCTTCTTATAAGCTTTAAGTTATGTGGTATCAAGAATTTTGACTATGGTTTTAAGCAGGGGCGGAGCCAAGATTTTTGATAAGGGTGATCCTCTTGCTCGAAATTTTTTGCACAAGATCACCATCAGGTCCCTAGAAGTGCTAGAACCGAATGTGACATAGTGCGATGATATACGAACCCTTTTGCATCCTTATCTAAAAAGTTGTTAGGAGGTTGTTTGGTTTGTTTTTCAATTAATTATTGTATGGATAAAGTTGTGTGTGGATAAATCTATCTTTATAAATTGGAAAAGTTTTTGCTTAGGTTGGGATTTTAATAGATGGAAGTAACATGTTTTAAGTTAGGAGGGATAAGTTTAGAAAAACCTTGGCTTTTTAGAGTTTTTCCTATAAACACATTGAATAAGCCACTTTCTATACCATATGCCACTACCAATATCGTCATGTATACCTGAGTGAATAAGCTATGAGTCCTATTAAGCTCATTAAACTATTAACTAACATACTTAAATTGAGATGCATGTAAGAAAGTCAACGTCAATATTAATAAAACGATTTTCTAATTACATAAAACATAAGTATTAATGAGTTGTACTTTTTGTGAAAGAAAATAAAATATTTACATTTAACAATTAATTAGTGGTAGATTGGATGAGAAAATAAAAGGAAAATGTGTGCAAGCCAAGTGATCTTAACTCACATATGGAATTTTCATAGTTCACAAAAGAATAATTTTTCTCCACCATATATGTAATACAATTTTCTTATAAATGTGAGGGTATGCCATTGACCACCCAAGGCCAAGGCTGCCTCCGCCTATGGTTTTAAGTTGATTTAAAGATCATTGTTATGTTGATTTGAGTTTTTGAGTTTGGAGGAAAACTTGAATTTATAAATTAATAATAGTAGTAATAATAATAAGAAGAAATGATGGTTAATTAATAGAGAAAGAAATAATTAAAATTGAGAGAATATATTAATTGTAGACAATTTAATTTAATCTAGTAATAATTAAATTTAAGAGAGAGAAAGAGATGGGGGTGAATTTGTTTGTATTAAATTTGAGCAGTTAAGCAGCAGCAAGAGAAGAGAAGAGAAGAGAAGGTGGGATCCATTAAGTCTGAGAAGTCACATGTTGTATGGAGGGCCCCACCACCACCCTTGACCCTTTTTATCTCTCTCTCTCTCTTTCTTTCTTTCTTTCTTTTTTTCTTTCGATGTGTCTGCGTTACGACTGCTTCCAACTACGGAGCTCCTACTCCTTCCTTCTTCTTCCTTTTTAGTGGAACATCATGCGCACCAGCTCATCTCATCTCATCTCATCTCATCTCATCTTCCAACATTTTCTTTAGCTAGGGTTTTCTAACTCCATTCATTTTCATTTTCATTTTCATTTTCATACAACAACAAGAACCAGAAGCAGAAGCAGAAGCAGAAGACCCCACCAATTATTTCTATTTCTCCCCAAATATATAATCTTATTATTAGCTTTGATTCTGTTTATCCAACACATTGCCTCTTATTCTTTTGCTTTGCATGCTCCCAACCCAACTTGGTAAAGTCTTCTTTTTCATTTTTTATATTCATTAAATATTTCTTCTTGTTTTCTCTTTTCTCTCTCTTTGCTTGCTGCTATTTACATATTCCAATCTTTGTCTCCTTGTCTTGTGGCTAGGCTAAGGACATCTCCTCAAATTATTTCACATCACCTATGTTGCTGCTTCAACAAATTTCCAATCTTTGGTATGTATTCTTCATTTTTCTCTTTCTACTCTCAATGGATTTATCTTAGAATTCATGTTCAAATTTCCATTTCATTCCAAGGACTGGAACCACTTTCCCAATAACATGTATGTTCCTATTGTTGTTCTGCTTTCTTATTTACTTCATAACTATTCTTCTTCTTAATTACTACATGTTTCTTGTTATAAAATAAAAGCTTATTTATGACTTCATGCCCTTTATTTAAAGAATACACAAGTTTTCATAATCAAATCGCTTATCACTCTCTCTGGGAATGGTATGGAACGTTTGCTGAATTTGCTTATAGTCTCAGCAAAATCTTGTTTTGGGCATATTGTTGTTGCTTGCCTTAGAGAATGTGATAATTAGCATTTCTAGAAATTTGGTAGCTGTCCTATCAACTACCTACAATATTATACATACTAGTATTAGTATGCCATTCTGAGTTGGTAAACTCAAACCAATATACAGAGGATTTACACTTGCTTGCTCATTCTTTTTTACTATTAGGAGGACTCATAAGAAAGAGAAACTTTCATGTGACTGACTTTCTTCTAACTGAATTGGAAGTAGCAATTTGTGGCTTTCTTATACAGATGCCACTAACTCTGAATTTCTTATACTTGATATGCGAATGAATAGGGGACTTTGGAGTTTCCTTTTGTCATATGTGATTTTTATACCCATTTTGTGCCTGACAGATACAATTTGAAGCCTATTCAGTCTACTACGATTGAATGTAGAATAATAGCATCCCCTACAATCTGGTATCCATGTCAGAGAAGATGGATAATGCAATCGTGCATGCTAAGATTGTTGGCCGCAATAATGAAAATGCACTGAGGAACAAGGATCTTGAATCATCAAAACAAGATTGTTTGTCAAAGCCTGCAGATGGATTGCCTTCAAGCCTTAACAAGTTACAGGTTACTGATTTTTGCACACAGAAGCTGTTTCTTCAACAAATGTCTGGCTTAAACAAGAGGATTCCAAAGCAAATCATGGGCCTGGAGGAGAAATACCTTCGCCATTGCCTTGAATTAATTCACATGAGAGCAAATTCGTGGCCTATAGACTTGTTGCCTTGTGGTTTTGGTTCAAGAGTGGTTGGTGGTGGAAGTGGAACTGATTGTGATGCTTTGTTTTTGTTTTCATCCGGGGCAGAAAATGTAGTCATAAGCTCTTGTATGGATCCAATCGTTGGTTCCATCACGGGAAGCACAAGCATGATAAATCTTTTAACTAGTCCTTTACTACGCCAATTAGGTGCCTCTAATGTCAATCATGGGAACAAAAGTGCGATAGATGTTAGAGAACCCTTAAGCTGTATTGGAACAAGCTCCTTTGGTGGGTTATCTCTTGGTTCATCACAGGATCTACAGAAGAAACGGGTAGAGCCCGAAGATCAAATTTTTGGATCTGAACCTGTGCACGAAAGGATTGTTTCATTGTCAAGCACCAACTCCACCTTCTCCGATCCTTCTTCTTCTTTTTCTTCTTCTCCATCATCGTCATCATCATCTTCTAGTGCCTACTGTCAAGGCATGCTCCACTGCTCATGGAATAATGGATTTCCTCGTTATGTTTTCTCTGTAGAGGACCAGAGAGAAGTTTATACAACAAATCTGTCAAAAGTTGAGGGGTTGGATTATGTTTACATGTTTCATTCTAGAGCTGGAAAAAGGGAAACCGAAGCTGATGATGAAGAGTCGGATCTTGTGGGTAAAATGAGAGTGTCTACCTCTTTCACGCTCTGTCCATTTGGAGCAGAAATTATGGAGACTCAGTTTAGTTTATGCGCCACTGGGCATCATGGTATACACACTTCAAATCAGACGGTTAGGAAGAACAAGGGACTATCAAAAAAAGTGGCAAACATTTTTAGAGGAAACCACTCTTATAGGCAGAGGAGTTCCTCTAAATTTGATGGGTCATTTGTAATACAAGACAAGTTGTTAGAGGCAAGCAAGGAAGGGAATGAATTCGCCAGCTTTCCTTCAAATAATCTTGAGTTAGCAGCTATTGTTGTAAAAGATCATATTCCTTGCAGTCAAAAGAAGGTAGAAGTTGGAGGTTGGGGATTAAAGTTTCTCAAAGAAGATAATAATACCACCTCTCAGTCGGTACCTTGCCATGGTTGTAGTAGCAGTATGGATGTTGTTGTCCCAGCCGATTTTCATGGTGGGCCCAAAACGAAAATCGGAGGTGGCCCTTCTAGCCTTGTTGAAAGGTGGAGGAGTGGGGGCTCTTGCGACTGTGGTGGGTGGGATCTCGGTTGCCCACTCACAGTGCTTAATGCTGGGCCAAATAACAAAGATCGAGCAGGTGTTTTTGGGAAGAGCAATTCATTTGAACTATTTACACAGGTATCATCTGCTCCACTAATCTTTTCTCTCATCTTATGCTTACCTGTCATAGGAAGACTAGAAAAAAAAGTTAACTTTTTCTTTCCCAGCTTCCCTATTTTTGGTTTTGCTTATTGTTTAGAATGCAATGTAACAGTTAATTATGGTACAAGACTTGTTGATATATGCAAACAATTGAGATTGTGTGCTTTTCTTTTTCTTTCTTTGATTTTCAGGGTTGTAACCAAAGTATGGCGGTTGTAGAAGTGAAGAATGTACATGATGGTTTGTATTATATCCAGTACCAATCAACTCTGTCCGCTCTGCAGTCTCTTTCGATTGCTGTGGCAATAATCCATAGCCACAGTCCCAGCCTGAAACCTAAAGTATATAGAAATTGAACAAGTTACAGCCATTTGGTCTTGATTCCTTTGCTGCAAAGCAGATTTGTAATACAAGTGAATGAGGGGGGATCTATTGTTTGTGGTATGAAATGAAAAGATTGATTGGTGGATGGTAGTAGAGTAGCATAAACAGATATATCTTGGTATTGTTTACTAAATTTACATTTATTTATTCATCTTGGAAGATGATGATAGATATTATTAGTATGAAATGTGATGAGATCTGGTTTATATAATTTTAGTGCCAAAACATGTAATGTAATTCTTTTTATTATATAGCATTTTGAGAGGAGGTTGCTACTTTTAAAAAGATGTCGTTTTACGTTCAAACACAAAGTGGATGAACATGAAACCACCCCAAATTTTTTATTTATGTATGCTGATGGATGGTATAATCATTTATTTGCATAATCAACTTTTTATACCAGACATCTATGATGATTTTATGTTTTGTAAAAGAAAAATAATTCAACATATCCAAATTACATATATGAATATAGAGGGAGGTTCATATCAAAATATAACTTTTGAAGAAAACGCAAGAAGTAATCTCAACCACTCATCTCGGTCAATAAAGACGGCTTTGACCGGTCCCCTCTTTAATAATCTCTACTCTCCCATGAATCGCGTCAATCCTCTGTGATCACGTCCACCGTAACCGCGAGATGAGTGATTGAGATTGCTCCTCATTTTTTTATTAAATTGACATGCTTCTTGTTTGAACCTTCCTTTCCTTGTAAATATAATAGTGTTACTAATTGAGCTTTTAATCAATTTTGTTGAAAATGAAAATATGAAAGAAAAAACACACAGACTATACAATAAAGAATCTTTTAGCATCGTCGTTGTTTTGTCTTCTTTTATACTCTCACTCGTCGTCGTCTGGCGGTAATCTTTTCATTTTCTACTTTGCACCTTTTACCTTTCCTCCTCCTCCAAGCATCTTCATTCTTGTTAATTAGGGTAAGAAACTCGAAATATTACTTACTAGCATTATTTAAAATACTGTATGTTTCTTGATGAATCCCTATAATCTCAGATTCTGCGTATTTTTTTCTTATTGTTTTTCCTTCCTTAATCTCAAACCCTAATTTTGTCGACTGGCTTTATTCTTGTGATATTATTTAATGCCATTGTTGACGAACCACTTTGGCACTGAGTAACGATTTCGGTCCTAGCATTTCAATGAGAGACTAGTAGATCTTGAAAATATGTATCAAGAAACAAATACGAAACCTTGTTCCATCTTATTTCCAAGTTGGATCCATCTCAACATTAATTAGCATGCATGCATATAAGGTTATATATTAGCATTCATCGTTTATTTTTGAAATTTCATAAAATCAAATATAGAATACATCTAGGCTGCATTTATATGGAAGTGATTTTTGTTAGTGTATTCTCCCTGTCATGGAAATTATTTCTGTATTCAATGTCACACTTATCTTCATGTAAGAGTTGCGATCATGTAACTTGTTCAAGTTAAATCTCTCTAAGGAGGCCATATTCAGTTTGATCTTCCTATTCTTCTCTTCTCTTCTTGTTATATATATATATATATATATATATAGAGAGAGAGAGAGAGAGAGAGAGAGAGAGGAAAGTTCAAATGTGAACCACTTTTTGGTTGTGAACGTGAGGACAGCCGATAGCGCGACACGTGGCGGAGACTAGTCAATAAAGGCGGCTTTGAGTGTGGTCCTCCCCTTTAATTCAATGCCCTCCCATGAATCGCGCCTAGTCATCCGCCGTGGATTTGACGTAGCGCCTAGTCATCTGCCATGTGTCTTGCTCTCGGTTGTTCTCACGTTCACAACCAAAAAGTGGTTCACATTTGAACCCACCCCTATATATATATATATATTCTTACTTTATGTTGCATTCTTCTTCACACAGCTTATTCATATCTTGCTTTGTGTAGCTAGCTAGTTACTCTCATGGCACCTTCAGGAGCAACATCATCTAAAAGAATTGCAAAAGCCTGCAAAGCAATGAAGCCGTTTGGCATATCTGCAGAAACTGTAAAATCAGCGTTGAAGCACCTCCTTGAGGCTTATGAGAACAACTGGAAGTATATTGAGGAAGACAATTATAGGGTGCTTATAGAGGCTATTTTTGAACCTCACCAGCTCCCTAACCCCCCTAAGGTACTACTACTATACGTATACCTACTCAATCAGGATAAAACTTGCTACTTACTTTCTTACTAGTACTACAGATGTATGTTACTAATTTACAATACTAGAGGCTGTTGTCTCATGATTTGGTGGGATATCTTTAGCCTGACTCTAATTTCTTGGATGTAGATAATGGACACTCCCAAAGTAGACTTCCAATTACTTGACGAGTCTGAAGAAGAAGCTGCTGAACCGCTAAAAAAGAAAGTGCGTTTGGGAAACCCTTCATCCCCAACCGATACTTCCACTAAGCATGCATTGGAAATGCAACAAACGGTAGAGCAGCTTCATTCAAGTGAAACGAAGAAACCAGTCCCCCTTGCTGTTGTTCATCCAGGTATAAGGCCTCCTCAACTTCAACAATTTCAAGTATCAGTTGTATGTCTAAATCAACATTCTCAGAAACAATCTTTTCAAATTAGCAGATGAATGTATGTCTTTTTTTCTCAATTCCCTTCTCAAAAGTAAACTCCGGTAGAAGGGATTAAATTCTTAATCTCTGTTTTAGATAGTAAATCTGTAAGTGATGAGTTCAAATCCCACCCTTGGCATATGCAGTGAATGATCATGGGTGCGATAGTGGGCACGGTTTTCCATGTCTTCTTAAAAATTTATGTATGTCTCAGTTTATAAGGCCCTCTAGCTCTTACGTTTTTTTTAAATATAAATATAATTGGTTTGTAAATCTTATATCGACTGCAGTCAATGAGGGAGTCTGCTTCTGATTGTTCTCGCTCAGAAACAAATCTTATTTTAATCTAAAAATACAGTGGGTTCTTTATTGTTGCAAAAAACCTCATGTTGTTGAAATATAAGAATGCAATTGCATTGCTGACTTATTATCTATTTCAAGTTTATACAGATCCTCCTGGACGTTTAGGTGAGAATGATTCATTGTCTAAAAGCTTGATGGAAGGAAACAAATTGTTGGCTCTAGAATATAACAATCTAGACAGGAAGGGAAATGAGAATAAGAATGAGAATGTATCACCATGTTCATCTGAGATTGAGATAGCTTCCTCTTCCAATGGAGAAGTGAAATTATCCTTCTCCATATGTAAACCTCCTCCGGGATTCCATATTCCAAGTCTTGAAGCAGTTTTGAAGCAAGTTGAGGATAAGTATAAAGAAAGATTCCAAGGTCTTGGAACCAAGTTCTCTCTCTTTGGGCTTTTACAAAACATATGTGAAAGTTTCACGGAACAATGTAACGATTCAGAAGGTGACAAGCAAAATATAAGTCCAACTTTTGACAACTTGAAGGGACCTGAGAAACAAGTTTATGAGTTAGGCTTGTCAAATAGGCTAGTAGCACGCATTAATCCCATTGATGGTCCGATCCAGATCCCAAGATCCGTGGTTTCAAGTGCATTCAATCATCTTCATTGCATTAATGTTCTACGCTCTGATGGGAATTATTTCACTGGACAGTTAAGGGAGCTGCAGATGCTTGAGATTGAGCACTCGTCACTTTACCTTTGCAGCAACCACTACTCAGTGGCTGATATAACTCGGGGTTTGGAAAAACAAGAAATCTCATTGATTAATGAAGTCAATGATGAGATGCTACCTGCCTTCACTTACATTCCCAAAAACATCAACTATAATGCTGCTAATGTGAATTTTATGCTTGCTCATGTATCTGATGAAAATTGTTGCTGTAATTGTGTTGGTGATTGTTTGTGCCATAAAGTACAATGTGCTTGTGCTGCGGGGACTGGAGGTGAGTTTGCCTACACGACTGAAGGTTTAGTCAACAAGGAGTTTCTTAAAAGTTGCATCTCCGTTAGTCTGAACCCCAAAGGGGTGAACTACTTCTATTGTGAGAATTGTCCACTTGAGAGGATGACAAAGGGGGGCCAATCGGGTTCATGTAGAGGCCATTTGGTGAGAAAATTTATAAAGGAATGCTGGTATAAATGTGGTTGTGACTTCAACTGCGGAAATCGGGTGGTTCAGAGAGGAATTAAAGTAAAGTTGCAGGTTAGTTTATATTTTGAGATGTAAATTAGTTCATGAAATGCTGCTTCATTTCCATTAGCTAAAAGTTTCTTGTATTTTTCAGGTTTTTATGACCCTTGAAGGAAGGGGTTGGGGACTTAGAACTCTTGAGGACTTATCCAAAGGGACATTTGTATGTGAGTATGTTGGAGAAATCATAACAAATAGTGGGTTGTTCCACCGAAATGAAAAAAACAAGGATGGGAAACATACACACTCTGTCCTATTGGATGCTGATCTCTTAAAAGATGAAGAGGCCCTTTGTTTGGATGCAACTTCTTTTGGAAATGTTGCACGGTTCATTAACCACAGGTATGTTTTCTGTTTTTTTCCATGTTACACAATTGATCCTTTTACAAATCCAATCTTATATCAATCAAAACATCCCGTTTCAAGAAAAGAAAAATAAAAAAAAAGGAAAGGCAAACAGGCTCGAACAATAGGAGCTTTTCTTGGATAACCTGTAGCATGAAATATAACCATATTAATATAGATATATGAAAGAGGTTTAATGGTCTCTCAGTTTTGTGGCATTGAGCTCATGACAAAGAACATTTGTTATATTGTCTGTTGTACTTATATGTTCCAATTAAAAAAGTAAAATTGGTAAATCGGCAATTATACTTTGATTGTTGGGTTGGCCAAAAATAGGCATTCCCTATTTCTCTGGAGCTATGATTAAGGTTGTTACTTGTACCTTTATGAATATGACTATTATTGTTTTTTCCATGTTCTTTTACTGAAAGTTCATTTGGTTCCGTAGATGTGTGGATGCTAACATGGTTGCTATCCCTGTTGAAGTGGAGTCATCAGATCATCATTATTACCACGTAATCCTTTTACATCTGTATTGGTTTCTAAACATTTATGGTATTGGATAACATCATTGTAGAAATATCTACTCGTTTGGTTATTTTACGGGTTTTGTTTGGATGTGCAGCATGCTTTTTTCACGGCTAGGGATGTAAAGGCTATGGAGGAATTAACTTGGGTACGTAGGCTTTGGCATTGACATGTTGGCATGATGAGTTTTGATTGATTTTTGGAGAATTGATGCAGGATTATGGTATTGATTTTGGTGACAAGGCATTCCAGTGTAAATGTGGAAGCAAATCATGTAGGAACATCATCAACACACAAAAGGCATAACACGTAAGTTAAAAACATTTCAAAGAAAGTGATTCCTTTTCAAAAATAGATAAAGATAAAGATGGTTTTTGACAGAGTTTTGTTGTTTTGTAGAATGGCACAGGAACTAGAAACTAACTGCAAGGAAGAATGATATGGAGGTGAAGCTTTTGAAAGACGTTCAGCATGTGTAGTGTAGATATATACATATAGTATTACAATCTGCATTTCTACAACATTACGATGTTTGCAGTTGCAGTTATGATGTATAAAACCTCATTGATCTCCTCCTCTTTTGATTCAAAACACATTGTAGAGTATCTGCTTCAAACTTGAATATGGTTTAATGGTTTGAGATCTCATGTGAAGTCGTCGGGCGGTGTTTGTATTCTAGGCAGTATGAGGTGGCAGGGGACGAGTAGTAGGTGACTTCCCAATTCGCCTACAAGTTACTTTACTTGAACTATTCAACAAGTCAAAATATGCATTACAATATAAGCAATGCAAGAATTAGTAAAATTGTTGTCGCTGATTTTATAAGAATTATTTGATTATAACAAAGGTATTTGTAGCATAATTTCATGCGTGAGATGCATTTGTCTAAAAATATAATTGTTGTTTGAAATTGAAAGAAATGCATCATCACTTAAAAATAAAATAATAATTAATTGGGTTGAAAATTGAATATTGTATATTTAAAATGTTTTGAATCAAATGGGCCCAACCTCTACAAACAAATTCACCTTTCGTCCTCTTTCTCTTCAGTAATGGAATAAATCTCTGTCTTTTTGTCTTCATCTACTTTCAAGCTCTTATCTTTTTTAAATGAAATCAGGATTAATTTTGGGTGTTGTTAATTCACTTAATTGGATCCCCTTTCACCCTTCTTCCTCTCACGTAAATATAGACCCCTTTTACTGGGTCCCACCTCCACACTCACATAAATGACCCCTTTTACTGGGTCCCACCTCCACACTCACATAAATAACCCATTGACTTAGCAAGGGGTCATTTATAATTCCCCTTAATTTTGCATATATATATATATATATATATACTTGATGATTTTGTACAAACAGAAATTTGACCAGACTAGTCAACTATCTTCTCATTTTGAATTGGTTCATACAGTTGCGATTCTTTTTAAGCTTGCATTGCAGCTGCTACATCCATCTGGTCTCAGAATTCATTTTCTATTTCTAAATCAAAATCTTGGTGATTCTGAAATCTGCCCTTTCTTTTGTTTGCTTACAGATAATGCTGAGGGAGAAATCAAAGGTTCTGCCATCATCACTGGGAAGGAATGTCCTCTGCCCAAGAATTGCAAATGCTATTGTCTAAAGTTGTTTTCTCTTTGCTACAAACACTAGCATGTTTACAGGCATAAATTTTGGATCTATTTCTACACCCAGACTCTTTTTGGTCTTTTATTTTTTAATTGAGCATTTTCTTTTTCTTTCCCAAAGGAGTGGTGTTTTTTTATGAGCATCTTATCTCTGTGAATGATTTCGACTGCATTATTTGCCTCAACTGTATGTTATTAATGAGATTAATGGAGTGCACGATGCTTGAAAATGGCTTATTTGGATAGGTTCAAAATAATTATCAAATTGACAATATAAGAATGATGTGTCTCCAGCTTGCACGCTATTTAATGTATTATTTATATACTTGGATTATTCTTTTAATTCCTGCTTTGTGTATTTTATGTTGTACATTGTGTATCGAACATGATACGTTGCCACCCAAGCATTACATGATAACCAAATACCCAGTGACTGACCGTCTCATCTCATTCTGCCTATTTAAACTGGATCTATTCTCAAGCTTTTTTTGCGATCTTAATTCGTTGTAGAAAATAGATCAGGATGGAAAGATATGTTGTTGTTTTCTTGGTAGCAATGTGTCTAAGTAATGTCTTGACAGCAGCTGCAGATTGGAATATTTTGAATCAAAGAACCAAGTCTGGCCTGAAGATCACCTTAAAGAACTATTGCGAAAGTTGGAGGATGAATGTGGAGCTAAACAACATTCGAGAATTCTCTGTAGTTCCATCCGAGTGTACAAGTTACATTGGAAAGTACATGACAGGGACTCAGTACAAGGTAGACTCAGAGAGCGCGATAGACGAATGCAGCGTGTACCTCAACACTATCTGTGATCTAAAGAAAGACGGCAAGGATGCTTGGATCTTTGACATTGATGACACCCTTTTATCAACCGTGCCTTACTACAAGAAGCATGGATACGGGTAACTATTTATTATTCATTTATCACTGTGTTTGTATGAATGAAATGGTTTCAATCAATGCATGATTTCTTTAGGGGGGAGAAGCTGAATGTGACTGATCTTGAAGAGTGGATGAAACAGGGAAAAGCTAAGGCAATTGATTATAGTTTAAACTTGTTCAATGATATTAAGAAAAAAGGAATTCAGATCATTTTGGTTTCTTCAAGGAGGGAACATCTTAGATCTGCTACAGTTGACAACCTTGTTAACGTCGGTTTCTATGGCTGGAAGAGTCTTTTCTTAAGGTATAATATATGCATATTATTGTTTTTCACATGTATACAACTCTACATAGATTAATAATGATGAGCTGATTGAATATGTATGTAAATAGGGGGACCGAGAACGATTGTGAAACGGTAGAGGCATACAAGGCCGGGGTAAGGAATGAGTTGATGAAGAATGGATACCATATTTGGGGGATCTTGGGTGACCAGTGGAGTAGCCTTCAGGGACTTCCATATGCTAAAAGAACATTCAAGCTTCCCAATTCTCTTTACTATGTTGCTTGAATTCAATCCCTCCTTCCATTATATGTTTTTTTGTTCAATACTGTTTTTCTTTTGTCATGTAAATTCTTTTCAATACCATATTTCATATTTGGATGGACTGAATAAAAATGAGAATCAACTTTTTTTGTTTTTTTGAATAATATATACCAATATCATTTTTAGTATATACAATGGTGTTCCAATTATATTAATGAATTATATTTATGCTTGTGAGGCAAATTATTTTATGAAGTACAATTCATGAATTTACCTTATTTATAACACCAAATAGCTTCATAGCTTCATAAAAAAGGTTTCAGGAACACAAACTCTCGTGATGCAAGAGATAAACTTGATCAAAAGTAAGCATATTTTTGTAATACTCAATTAATCTATATGTTGTTAGTTATAGCTATAAACTTAAAGTAATAGAGAGAATTAAAAAGAAACGTAAGTAATAAAAGGTTGCTGAAGTCATCCATGAATTTGATTGATCACCTCTTGTTTTATTTGTGATCAAAATACAATTGGTTTTGAGTAATGTAAATGGCTTCAATTGCATGGGTCAGTCTTTTTACCATGCATGACATTGATAAACAAATGCACCAAGTTATTCTACCGGACGGAAACTTGGCAGCCACATTGGTTTATGATGTAGCACAAAATATAATAGAGATCAAGTGATGAATTTTTTTTATATATGGAGGGAGAATAGAATAGTATAGATGTTAATACAGCAAGCTAGAATTCAGAATGCGTTAGAGCATCCACAATGGAGGTTCTTTCTAAGGTTATTCACGAGGTTTTTACAAGAACCTTCACTGTGAGACATAAGTTCTTGCCTAGTCATAGGTTCTTATTGGAACCCATGTGCTTGAACAAGAACCAGGTTCTTGTAACACTTTCCTTTTCTGTTATATAATAGTTTACATAAATAAAAATTATATTATAAATAAGAAAAGGGAATTGAGGTTTTTGTAAGAACCTCCATTGTAGAGTTTTAAGGAGGTTCTTGGTTTGTTGAGATGACAATGACATGGTAGGAAAAAATATGGTAAGTGAGGTTCTTGGAGGTTCCACCATTGTGGATGCTCTTATTAAGCTAAGAATGCTAGTCTTTCTCCATTCTTTTTGGCGAGACGAATGAGCCCTTGCCGTTGCTTTGAATCCGCCCCTATGGATTTACACAACTCTGTAAAACATCCACAACTAAAGTTTGTGTCTGATTGCAGGTAGAGTCATACATATATGAAGGAATTAATAGTATGCGAGTGTAAAGCAATTGCTTTTCCTCTAATTAAGCTGGTTGAAGTGCTTCTTCCCTATGATGTTACGAGTGACAACGACTAATGGAGCAAACAGTCCTTTCCCTTGGTTGACGTTCCCCATCATTGGTCCATATCTTAACGGATTTTCGACTGGAAGCCTTTGCCAGCATGGTGGGATAATCTTCACTAGCTATGGAGCTTCCCCAACTTCCATGGAAAGAAGAAGAAAAGGCAGTTACCATGGAAAGGAAGGAAGGATGAGATATAATTGGTTTTTTGAAGCAGTTTAAGAGCTAGCTGGTGTGTGAATGAATATGTGAGAACCACATACATATACTTAATACTTTGGTGGCTTATAATTTAAATGGAATATTATTTGATAAATAAATAAACACGGTTTCATTTTATTATATTATTGGACTTTCTACTTTTATATTATGTTGTTTGAACAACAAATTAATATTTTAACTTACAAAATTTGGTTTTGAGAATCACAAAAATGTTATTATTATAAAGAAGGAAATATGAATTAGTGGGTTGTTTCTATTCTCTGAAAAATTTCTTTAGGAATTGAAAGGGCAGAAAGAGAAAAGGGCTAGGGTTATTTTAGAAGAAGGAATATTGAAGCAAAGCAAAATCTTGAAGCAGATCATTAAAATAGAGCAATTTGTTTCTGTAAAAATCTTGTTCCAAAGAAAGGTAAACCAAATTGCATCTCTCATAATCATCATCATCATCATCCCAATTCGTCAACGATATAATTTCAATATCATCCGAGAGAAGAGAAGAGAAGAGAGATGGCATCGTTAGGAACCCATTTCACGTCGTTCCTCTTTCTCTTCCCTCTTGGAATCCATCGCCTCCTGTCTTGTTCATCCATCTACCTCAACAACCCATCGCTCTACCGATCCAGAACATGGTACTTCTCAAACCCCCAAACCACTTGGAAAAACCTTCACTTTTTTCTCTTCCTTGTTGCCCTCCCCATTGCTTCCTTCTCCCATTTCTTCTTGTTTCTTGCATTTTCAGGACACCCCACTTACAAGTTCTCCTTCTTGCAGCAATCTTTACTGGTTTTCCTCTTTTGGGTACTCTTCATTCTCATTGCAATCAAAGAATTTGAATTTGTTGACCCCATCGCAATGCCTGATCATTTCATTTTCGTTTTAGCCGGGGTCGGCTTTCTTATCGACTATCTAATGAATGGGAAAGGCATCGTTGGTCTTGGTCAGCTTGAGTATGGTCTGTTAGGTGGCTTGTCACTTGTTTGTGCTGCAGCTTGTTTCTTTCTTTCCGTCCGGCCGTCGGCCTTCTTTGCGGATTTTATCTTGTCTTGTGGGCTTGTGTTGAAGGGCACTTGGGTTTTGCAAGTTGGGTTGTCCTTGTATACAGATGCATTTGCATTTAAGGGGTGTGGTAAAGTGGTGATTGCTCCTGTTCCTGCTCAAGGGAATGGGAATACTGATGTCAAATGTGATCTTGAGGAGGACAAATTGAGGGGTATGGCATTGATGAATTTGTTGTTTGTTGGGCATGCTATTATGGTATTGATGGTGTGCTTTGTATTATTGGGATTATTGAGCCGTAACAGGGTGAGGCCTAATGATCCCATGCCTCAACTTGACTCTGACCGAAAGCTCATGCACCCGCTTCCTCCGCTTGAGATGGAATGACTACCGTCTAACGATATACTATAATATATATAATCACTGGACAGGTAGGTAGATACCTATATATATTTCCTGTTTTTCCTTGTGGGTCTTGTATCCTTTTTGTTTTCATATTCCATATACAGCACAGACAATTGTTAGCCATTGCTTTATGGTTTTATTTTTCACTTCCCTTGTAACAAATTTCATTTTGATGATCAAATTAATACTGTAAAGGTTTATCTAAATAGCATGTCATGTGCCAAGCTTCAATTGTATGGTTATTTGTAGTGCAACCATTGAAAAAGTAGTTGTCCATGGATAGTGAATTATAGTTGATATCTTGTTAGTCTTTCATTGATTCATATGGAGTTTACATAATTACCTATAAGGAGAAATATTCAAGCTTTGTTATCTGTCCTCAGGTGGTGTTTGCAAGGGGATTTAAGTAGTTTTAACATTCAAACACCATGTTACATGATTGTCCGTTTCATGCTGATAAAATAGTTTTCACATGGATATGAAAGCTCCTTGTTTGTTTAGATGGTTGGTTTAGAGCCATCCTGCAATATGGTTTCCATGGTTCAACATTAAACCACTTATGCTATCTCCAAATCATTGTTTGCAGAAAAAATTCTGTCAAGTAGCCATGCTCCACAAATACCTTATTATGTTGTAGATTCATCAGATTGACTGATGAGTTCAGAAGGCATTGATCTCCTATAGTTAAAAAAAGTAAAAATCTTTCAATATTTACAACAAAGCCAAGTATGTGGTGTTTCTTTGGAAAGGAAAGGAAGAGAAGGGATTGAAGATGATATTCATATAGTTGTGTGTTGTTTTCATTGATGGTAAATATTGAAAGCAGCATTCATTTTAGCGGCTTAATTATATATTATGAAGTTGATGATGAGGCAATGGTAACCTGCATCTTAGTGCATATGGAAGGCCATGGACCTGACCTCTTGTCTTTCTTGCGCATTACCTGGTTGCTGAAAGTGAACAAAGTATCATCCAACTCTTTTACTGCTTGCTTTGTGCATGTCCTCTAGAAGAGGATGTAAAAGAGAATGGTATATATGCCTTTGATTCTTAATACTATCTACATACAACATTAAAAGAAGTTGCAGTAAACAAGAGAATCTGAACAAGAGAAGAGAGTTGATAACTTTAGTTGCTAAGGTGCTTCTCCTATATGTTAAGGTATGGATTTGATTGAAAAATATTAAATATACTCTAATCCTATCTACATAAAACATTGTAAATTTAGGTAGGAAAAGGGATGAAGTTATGTTTATTGCTATGGTTTGGTTTGTGCAAAATCTTCTTCATTGCATCTAAGCCTTTGTAGTCGTCTATCCATGGAGGCGACATTGCATTATGTATTGGGTTGGCCTCAATTGACGGATACTGAATATGATGGCAAATCACTAATTCAACATGTAATTGATATTGTTAGTGTGTTTGAATCTACATAAAAGCACCGGTGATAGTGTTTGCGGTTGTACCATTTGTCATGATATTCGGAATGAATATTAACTTGAGTAACACTAACAACAATTACATGGCTATTTTTGTCTTTTAGCCATATGACTTTGTTTTTTTTTTTAAGTAAAAATGAAGTAGTATCATATATATGTTTTAATATAAGATGTATATAAATTTAACCAATTTCAAGTGCTATCTAAAAAATCAGTTGACAATGTTGATGTAAGTAAAAGAGTTGGATGGGTATTGATTTTTAAAATGAAAATTGGAATTGAATGAAAATAATTTAATTGAAAAGGAAGGAACATAATTATAAAGAGGAAGGAAGGGAAAGGTAGAAGATAACGAGATTAACGAACTGAATTGAGCAGGCATTCACCCAATCTATCTAAATCCGCATTCACACACACACACACACACACACACACACACCTCTATCTACCACTGGCTCTATACCTGTCTGTCCCTTTTCACCAACAACAATTAAAGGCACTTGCACTTGCACTTGCTCATCTCTTTCTCTTTCTTTTTTGCAATTTTTCATTTTACTTTCTCTGCATAAACTTTCAGATTTTCTTCTCATTTCTGTATCCACAGACATTTTTTGGTTTGTATTGATTCCAAGTAAATTGAAGGAGGTGTTTTTAGGGCGTTGACTTGATTTCAATAATATCAAGTCACTGAAGTTAAAGATCCTGTTCAGCTGTACGTCCTTAATTAACAAGTAAGAGATTGGAATTTGGATAATGAGCCACCAGCTATCCTATATTGCTCATTTCGTCGCTCCTTCAATTCCATCATTATACATATAGAGAGAGAGAGAGAGAGTGAGTGATTATGATGTCAGAGGACGATAAAGACGACATCAAATCGAAGCTCCTTGTGAAAAAAGATGATGAAAGAGAAGAAGAAGATGAGGCCAAGAAGAAAGGCACCAATTCACCCAAAAAACATCATAACAAAGTACACTGGAATGATAACAACCTCACTCAGGTTCTTGAGTATCAGCCAAGGTAATTAATCAAACTCTATTATATATATCTTTTTCAATTTTATCAAATTATTTCTGTCTGTCAACTCATTTATTACAAATTATTTTCAATTATATACAAAATGCTACATTTACTCTTCAACTTGTTTAGATTGTATGATTTTCTTTTTGCAATGCAAAGGTGTCCTTCCTTCATTCACTATATATCATGACACTTACTTGGAAGGCCAAATGCTGATATTGCAACCATGAGGATTCTAAAGTTAAATGCATATTATTATTATTATATTAATGCAACACTCACATACTCTGTCGTCAAATTGGCATCATTTGCCCTTAACTCGCTCACTCTTTGGTTGCTTAAAACCTTACTAACAAGGAAGGGAACTTGTTTACTTCATAAGGACATGCTAAAATGGAAAATCTCAGGATGGGATGTAGGCAAACAATAACAACCGCTTGGGTTGGGTTGGGCATGCACAAATTAACACACAAGTTGCTAAAAGTATGATGGAATTTAGACACAAGCATATTATCCACCAGGTAGCTAGGCCAAGATTAAAAATACTTTTAGATTTAGGTCAACTATTTAGTCACTGCATCATCTTTTGGTTGGTTATATAGAAAGTACATTGAAAATGGATTTACTCTTTAATTAGTAATATATTCTTTGTGTTGTTAACTGTGATCGTGTCTGTGTAAAGATTATCCTCTTGGTTTAACTAACTTGATCTGATTTGGTAAATTGATTGGATCGACAAAATGGGTTTAATAGAAAGGATACTAGGAAGTCAAACCTTAACAAATATAATTTCTTAAACACTGCTGCAAGAGTTTATCTGATAGCCCACACCACTTGAGATTATTATTATCACCACTCTGCTTTTTTAGGATGGAAATTTTGAAGCATGCAGATATATCAAGAATATGTGGTAGCTGCTATGACTTCCATTAGCCTTCTTCGTATGTAATTTGTACCCTTTCTTTTTATACATAGTATTAGAATCAACTTATGTTATGAGACATGGATGGTTAAGACCAATTGAATGCCTATTTTCATGGCTTGTCTTTTCTCTATTATTTATTCATTTGGTGGGGTGGGTGGTTGTCAAACTTTGAGGCCATTTTTTCTAATTTGCATCTTAAACGCTTATTTCATGAACAAACACATCTTTCTTCATCAAAGTAGCATGTACTCCACTTGAGAATAATACCTGATGAGTGTTTTCGATACCTAGCCTCTTTTAACTGGGCTTTCCTATATATCTCACAGTAAACTTAACTTTCTCAGCATCTTGCATAATCATCTACCAATACGGATTTGATATGATATGATTGTAAATCTGTACTTGTCTTGGTCTTAATCACACTTGTGTAATATCAGACCATTAAATCGAAATGCTACACATCACCAGTTTTGTTCAATCCTCAAGACAGATGACAAAATGCCTGACTTCCAAAACCAAAAAGTTTCCTTTTTGATCAAAGGGGAATCTTTACTTAGTGATCATGTTGGATGATTAGATTTACTAGTGTAGGTCTTTTTGCTAAGAGGATCTGTCGTGGTTGATATAATAATGTAAATGTAATTAATGGTTTATTTTACAAACAAGGATGATGATGAAAACTTTGAAATACTGGTTCTGTTTTGTGTTAGAATATACCTGTTTTAGTCCTCTACTTTTGGGTTGGTAATGTTAAAAAATTGTTGTATTAGTAATTGGTTGTATGATTTAAATCTGATATTGCTTGTATTTGTTTGCATGCAGTGAAGCTAGTGATGTGGATGAAGAGGATTCAGATGCCTGCATATGTAACATAATGTAATCTAGCTAGCTACTACAATTTATTCATAACCTCCTTCTTTCTATTCTAAATATGCAATGAGATAGAGATACATAGACATGGGTGATCCTAGTTTTTCAGAATATTGTAAGAAGTTGTTGTTGGGTCACGATGTATTAAAACTCCTAACATTTATCAACTTTTTTTCGCTATTCCTAAGGAATAGTAAAAAAAAATATAATAAACAATAACAATACATGTATGCATCTTTTTCATATTTGAGTAATATAAAATTTATATTTTTTTACCTATGTACTTGTTTATTTTATCTCTTTTAGTTTCAATATTTTATTTTACATTTTCATTAAATTAACATATATAATCATATTTTTGGAAATGAAATTTTTAACAAGTTACATCATTATATTCGTCTCTTCGACACCTCTCAAATGAAACCAATATTGAATATTTTTAGGTTTAATTATGATTTTTTTATATAATATATACTACTTAAAAATATTTAAAATATTTACAATGCATGCAATTACATAGTTCTCAAATGAGACCAATACTGAATATTTTTTGGTTTAATTATGATTTTTCTATATATAATATATATTACGTAAAAATATTTTAAATATTTACAATAATGCATGCCATTACATAGTCTTTTAGACAATGTTTAAAAACCTAATTGTTAAAAGAACGCGTCTTAATTCCGAAGACTTGATCGTTATTTATTTCAAAGACTTAATCGTTATTTTAGTTCGAAGACTTAATTCTAATTCTAATCAGTATAGTTAACTAGATATATTGACCACATCAAAAACTACATTAACCCGATTTCAATTCTATATTTACTTATGAGATTTTCTTTTTTAGGTTAATCGTTGCTTGAATCATAGTTGTCCCATCAATTTATGTTACATTTCAACTGTTTTTTGTTGCTTTATTTCTTTATATTTTTATAATCTCCCCTCTCCCCTGCAACGCCGGGACAAAAAAACTAGTTACTATTATTTATTTATATAGAAGTGAACATGTTTCTTTCTTTATATATTATGTGATGAGTGTGATCAATACAAAAACACAACACATACCTGTGTATTAATCATGACCTGTCTTCTACTACTAGTCCTTCTTATAGTATCTTTACTATTAAAATAAGTATCTTGTAGATAAATACTCCATTTATTTTCCTTCAATATTACATTTTCTTATGGTACAAAATTGCTTTCTTTTTGCATTTGCATGAGTAGATTGCATGTTAATAAAAATAAAAAATACTAAAAAAAAGGAGAATATTTTTGTAGAAAGAAAAAAGGTAAAATAAATACAAACAGTAAGGGTCAAAAATGTAAAAATGGTGAGTGAGAGAGAGAGAGAGAGAGAGAGAGAGAGAGAAATATATGAAAATATCTATGTATATGACTGTATGAGTGTGAGCAATTAAATCGAAATCTGGGAAAAGAAAAACCTAAAAAGAAAGAGAAAGAGGAAAGAGGAGATTAAATCTGATCCGTTGGTTAAGAATACCACCACCGTCCCAATTCTTTCTTTCATCGCCTACCTCTCCCTCCGCCACAAACAAACCCTTCTTACCATCTCTCCTCTATTCTCTTCTCTCCATTTCTACCATTTCTAGAGAGAGAGAGGATTAGATATACATATATATATATATATATATATATCAATGGATTCAGATCAAGGCAAGCTTTTCATTGGAGGAATTTCATGGGAGACATCAGAGGAGAAGCTCAAGGAGTATTTCGGTAATTATGGTGAGATTCTGCAAACGGTGGTTATGAGAGACAAAATCTCCGGCAGGCCACGTGGTTTTGGTTTCGTAGTCTTTGCAGATCCTTCCATACTCGATACTGTTCTCCAAGAAAAACACACCATTGATGGCCGAACGGTACTAATTATTAACCCTAATCACTCTACAAAACAAATTATATGTCTCATTTTGAAAAAAAAGGGAGCTTCTTCCTTGAGAAATGACCTACAATTGTCCCAATTTTATGTTTTTCTTTTGCTTTCCCATGGCATACAATTGTAACCTAACTTTTTTAATTCAGGTTTTATTGTTCTTGTCAAATGCATAAGACTCTTTCTTAGTTCATAGAAACAGTTGAGCTTCAATATCCACATGTATATTTCAACCTATGCTATTTCTGACTCTTTATTTTACACTATTTTTGAGTAACCAATTAAGCTTGATTTGGCTTATGATTTGTTGAATAAAATTGATCAACTTAGATTCTGTGTCAAAAGCAACTTTTGTTGTTTCTAACGGACCTCCATACTCATCAACACACTTATACTTATGGGAGAAATTGTTGTATACTGTACAGTAAAATAATGAGTGGTGTTGAATATGATTCTTGTTTTCTGTTGAATTATGTTTTGACTTTTAACCTTTTTTTTAAAGGTTGAGGCTAAGAGAGCCCTATCAAGAGAGGAACAACAGGTATCTAAGGCTGGAAACACCAATGCTGGTAGAAGTTTTGGTGGAGGCGGTGGTGGGAATACGAGGACAAAGAAGATTTTTGTAGGGGGCTTGCCACCCACTTTGAGTGAAGATGGATTTCGTCAGTATTTTGAAGCATACGGTCAGGTAACCGATATAGTAGTAATGTATGACCAGCAGACGAACAGGCCCCGTGGCTTTGGATTTATTTCTTTCGATTCAGAAGATGCTGTCGATAGGGTTTTGCACAAGACTTTCCATGATTTGAATGGTAAGCAAGTAGAAGTAAAGCGAGCTCTTCCCAAGGATGCCAATCCTGGTGGTGGTGGTGGTGGACGTTCCATGGGTGGTGGTGGTGGTGGTGCCGGTGGTGGCGGGGGAAATTATCAAGGTTATGGTTCGTCTGGGGGCAACTCAGGTTCTTATGAGAGTAGAATGGATTCTAACAGGTACATGCAGTCTCAAAATGCTGGTGGAGGATTTCCACCTTATGGTTCTTCTGGGTATGGCACACCTGGATATGGCTATGGTCCTGGAAGTAATGGAATGGGTTATAATGGTTATGGTAGCTATGGTGGTGGAAATCCAGGGTATGGGGGTCCAGCTGCTGCACCCTATGGAAATCCAAATGTTGCAAGTGCAGGTTATGGAAGTGGTCCATCTGGTGCAGCACGAAGTTCATGGAATGCCCAGCCTTCTTCTGGATATGGTGGTGCTGGAGCTTATGGAAATGCTCCATGGGGTGCTTCTGGTGCTGGTGGTGGTGGTCCACAAGCAGCAGCACCTACAGGTCAATCTCCAAGTGGAGCTGCTGGGTACGGGAATCAAGGCTACGGATATGGTGGTGGGTATGGGGGTAATGACGGGTCTTATGGTAATCCTGCTGGGTATGGTGCTGTTGGGGGCCGTATTGGAAGTGCTCCGAATAGTAATTCTACTGCCGGAGGTGGAGATATGCAATCGGGGGTGGAAGCTATATGGGAAGTGGTTATGGTGATGCCAATGGAAATTCCGGTTATGGAAATTCAGGATGGAGAGCTGATCCATCACAAGCCTCTGGGAACTATGGTGTTCAGGGCAATGGTGGACAAGGTGGCTACGGTGGTTATGGAGGTGCTCCAACTCGGCAGCCTTAGAAACAGTGATTTTGATCTTGGTGGTTCTATGGACATGCAAAACAACTATTTCGTTGCAGGTGCAAAATGATGGCCCTTCCAGGAGTCATGCCCTCAACTGGACTGGTTGGCTTGCTTGATTCTCAGTAGTTTGCAGTATCTATTTTGCTGGTTTTTAATAAGCAGTATTTTTGAGGAGTAGAGTTGCTTAATCATTTGCTTCTTAAGTTTGGTTTCTGTTTGGCTTGCTTATAGTGTGTACTAGATTTTGTTATGGAGTTACCTCTATAATGGTGTTCTAAGATAATTTCCTTATGTTAACATATCAACTGCTGTGCTGATATCTGTTTTGATGTGGCAATTTATGGGCCTTTAGCAGGTGAAGCTGATATAAAGTGACCATGTATAACCTGTGTCGTTTTGGTAGTCTCTAATCACAGTTTGCTCATGAATATAGGAGTAAGATGTAAATAAGTTGCTTGTAGGAGTAAACCTTTAGGATGCAACAGTTGATTAGTTGTAGTGGATAGTGATATTGGTAGCGGTAGTGTAGTGGTAGTGGTAGTTGAACTTTGACAATGGCATAATCATTTGTCCCCTGTGCCCTTGTGTTGTACAGGAGGAGGGATGCTCGACTTTAAGGTGAAGTGATCACCCCATGACTAAGCCGAGCTTTGTCCAAGGATTTGATAGTTGAAAGTGGAGCTTGAAAGTAATTATGCTGGAGGTCGATACATGGATGCAGGCAACTTGCATTCTTCATTTGATTATTGGACGGATGGAGTTCCCATTTCTGGATAGCTCGTGGTATGTCAATCTAAGAATGGCTAGAGTTTTCATTTAAAAAATTTCATTCAACTAGTTAAAAGAGTTATTGATACCTTTGACGTAGAATATTTGTAGTTATAGATAGAAGAAGGAATTTGATTTTGTTGCCCATGATTTGGGTAGGGAGTAAGCTATATAACATTAAGTAGTTGAGGTTTTCTTAAGATTCTAACATTGCATCTGCTCAATAGCCTCTCATCTCTCATCTTACTTCTCATTTTGTTCAAGTCTGTTAATCTATATGCCTGTCGTCTGTTAAATACATGTTCTTTTGTAATAGTTTTATAGCCTTTCGCAATTTTACCAGTTACACGTATAACTGTTTTTCTGATTTAGGAAAAATACAAATATGAAATCAATAAAACCTTCGAGTGTCATTTTTAGGAACATATTGATGCAATTTTTTTCATGGTTTTCTAAACTTTACCATTGATTAGCATGCCTTGTGTGACGATGGTGTTTTTAGTGGTGGTTGGGCTGGTACGGTTAGTATAAGGTTCTCACTTGATTGCTGAAGAAAGATGATGTATTTTTGAAATGGGTGGAAGTGGAATCATTAATCACCCACCAAAAGTAGCATATTCAATGGTTTTATGCTATGTGCCTATGTGGCTATTGGTTGATATAGTCTGGATGCATTTCGTAGTTGGGTAGTCAAAATCTATCAGTTTGCAAAAAGGAAGGGAACAAAAGAATAAACAGAAATAGGCACATAAAAAGCATGTAGTCTATGTGTTGTGTTGTGTTTATTTGGATGTTATATTTTGAATCGATAGTACAACAACATACAAGTAATTAAATCTAATTTAAAGAAAAAGCGGAGGTGAGGGTGATGGGATGATCTCCTAATGCAGCAATGTTTCCGGGTCTTGAGAACACAACCTTCAATCAAACACCAAATGTTAACATCATCAAATATTGTTTCAAGTGAATATAAAATTTATCAGAAAAACATTGGGTACCAACCTGATAATCTCCAAGGGTGTGGGTCTTAAAACCGGCAGCACAATAATCAAAATAGTACTCCCATGTACGAATGAAATTTTGGTTGAACCCCAAAGCAAGGATTTTGCTACCAGAAAAGAAGAAGGATAAATCATATCATAATATGCCAACAAGTGTTATGGAAACTTGAATTGAAGGATAATCCTTGTTATACCTTTGCTTTTCCAAGAAGTTTGTCCTCCAGCATCTCAATGTTTGGTAATAATGTATCCCTATGTTTTCCACTTGTTCCACGCTGTATTATCATTAGCACTCTCTTGGGTTATATGCTTAATAGAGAAGTTGTTGAAGGAAATAGAAAAAAAAAAAAAACCTACCAAAGCCTGGATGATGCAACCATGGCTGATGTTACTCTGCTAAGTGAAGGCAAGCACCCTCCAGGAAATATGTATTCTTTTATGAAGTCTGAGCTTCTCCTGTATTCATCATACCTCCCGTCTGGGATTGATATGAACTAATTGATGATTCACACACACACACACACACACACACATACACATGTTAGCTACTATTCGAGGATTTTATGTTAATTTTTACAGATGCAATAAAAAGATCAAGTTACCTGTAACACAAAAAGGCCGTCATCTGCCAATACTGATTCACAACACCTAAAAAACTCTTCCATGTATTCATGGCCAACAGCTTCTAACATTTCACTGCAAATACTCCCTAGTTACATCATCATATATATGTAGCTACTAATAGCATTAGTTAATGTCATTACAGATAGATGAAACTCACCAGGATATTATTCTATCATATTTGTTAGTGTCAGGTAATTGCCTATAATCACATAGAATAAATCTGATTTGGTCCTGCAGTGTGTGTTGAGGAATTTTAGAGACAGAGGATTAAATAACTTGAAACGGTTATGGCTTCAGGTTAGAAACTTCACCTGTAGGCCAGCTTCTTTCACCTTCGTTTCTGCATATCTGAGTTGCTCTTCAGATAAGGTGATGCCAGTGTACTTGCATCCAGTTCGTTTCACTATCTCAATAGCCAAAGTTCCCCAACCACATCCTATCTCAAGAACCTCGTGGTTTTTATCAACTCTTGCCTACATGCAAGGGATACAAAAACACTCATATATATTATACGTAGATTGGACTGCTAATAGAATGGCATTTGTATGCAAACAATCACCTTCTCAATCAACAGAATGATTTTTCTCATTTGTGCCGATTTCAAGTCTTCATTTTCACTCTACATGAAGAAAGATCTGAGCTACACTTGTTGAATAATAAAGAACATAAAGGAAAGGAAGAATTGAAATCCTCACCTTGAATATTGCACAGGAATATGTCATGCTGTCGTCTAAGAAGAGGGCAAAGAGTTCATTACTCTAAGAGTACACAAATGAAATACATATATTGTTACTATCATTGGTCTTATAAATTTTTTGACAAAATGGAAATAGAATTTGAAATACCAGATCATAATGGCGAGATATGTTTCTGCGTGCTTGAGTAAGAGAATTTTGCCTCGAAATATGATCATAAAATACTTAGCAGATGCCACTCCAGCTGTTAAAAACATGGGTGTCCACCAGCCTCTTTATATGAATGAATTGCAGGGTATGAGTAAGTATATTACATTAGATAAGTAGTGTGTTAGTACTTACTTCACTTGAATCAGTAGTATGTATTGTATATGTACCTTTTGGTGGAGGTGAGGAGAAGTTTGTAAATCTCTATTAAAAATGAAAATCTAGGAAAAATGGGGAAATTAAGGTCAGCATTAAGGTAGGGCTAGATTTTTTTTTTCAAAAATATCAAAGCAGAAAGCATGCATTAAATTTTACCATAAACATATTTAAAAGGCCTTCCTTTTTATCAATAAAGGAGAAGTCTCCATTTATGTAGGCATCAGCAAGACCTAAATCAGCCTGGGTAACAATCTGCAATACAAACAGCAGACAAAAGGTGATTCATATTCAACATATATACTATAATATGGGTATGGGTTTGATTCTAGTAAACAATTCACTTCATTTCACTCACTTACCTTCCAATAGAATTGGGGATTGTGAACTTTCAAGTAAACTTTGAGAGGGCTATTCTTTCTGGTTCCCTCGAAGGTAAACATTGTACCTCCTTCTTCAGTAAACTGTAAGAAAAAGATTTCCTATTAGGCCTCCTAGCTTAAAGAGGATATATGGCTAGGGAGGATAATATATGATTTAAGGTCAACAACATATATATATACTCACATTAAACTGCCCATAGCTATATAATCTTGAAGGAACCTGACAACAAACAAGCGAGCCCCAGATTCCAATAAAGAAGGTACCATATGTTTAGGATTGTTCACAAGTTGACAACTCCTATTAAGAACACCACTTGCAGCAAGCATACCGGCCTGAAACACGCTTAGTGTCATTGCAGCTCTTAAGTTGTATATATGATTGAGTTGTTTGTATTTAATAAATTAGTTACCTTTAATCCATCCTCATGGAACCCATAACCTATAATTAAATTCAAAAGAGAGAGAGAGGAATTGATATGTATTATATATGTATGTAATGTTAGGGGTGGAAGAAATTAAAGAAAGAGGAATTGATGGAAGAAAAAACACTACCTTGGTATGCTCCACAAAACCAAATTCCTCTTTTCCCTTGAATGTGATCAAGTTCCAGGGAAGCCTTTGATGCAGCAACTGATGGGACTGGATGACCAGTCCTCCACTTTACCAACATTCTTTCTGGTGTTCTTGGTGGATTCAAGGTAACCAGATAAGGTAACCCCCCCTTATCATCAATATTCTGCATTCATTATATCTATATATATTATCAACTAGTCTTATGTAATACAAAAGCTAGCATGCATCACATATATACATATGGAAATTAATTAACCTGAAGCACATTTAGCCAGTATGTTAAGCAAGGTCTATTGTCCATGGTTCCAAGAAAGTTCCATGAACTCCAAGCTGATGGGTTCTGAGGCATTAAACTTTTGTCACGATGTAGAAAAATATCACTGCCAAAAAAAACAGACTACTAAACTGTTATTTTCAATTTCAAAACATACAGTAAATTAATTAAGGACAATAATAATACACATTCCATTCCATTGTTTTCTTAGCAGATAAATATATTATTTCACAAAATAGCATACCTATAGACGTAGATAAAAGAGCCAAGTATTCTTTTTTCTTCATGTGTAGCTTCTTCTCCTAACATGTTGAGCGTATCTGGGGCATGTGTAGCTTTATGCATCCAGAATACCTTTCTTCAGACCCGTCTTCGCAGATTATTACACAATCTGCTCATACAAAATAATTTCTCATACATACATATTATCACAGAAAATGACAAGTGTGAAGTATATATTGAGTTGTAGTTACCATCATCGAGTTTTGAGACAGATTGTACGGCACAACCGGTTCTAATTTGGCATCCTCTATTCTCCAGTTCTTCTTTCACCTTTATTTAGGTGTTTATGTATATGTAGTCAATGAAGATGATGATGATCTAAAATTGAGCATGAGAATAATGAATGAATCACCTTTTTAACGTAAGTCTGTGAACGACATCTGACAGTAAACCACTGTGGGCGACCGAAAAGCTTGATCATGAGAATAAGCAATGAAATTAGAGTCAAGGAAAGGTAGAAGGAGTTTGTTTTGAATAGACCGAAAGAAGAGGTAATTAATTAAGAACCTGAAGTAGATGGTGATTGCGGCAAAATGATAAAACAGAGAAAGCAGAGAAGCTCATAACTCCTTGTGCAGGGCAGGACCAGATGGAGGAGCATATTGGAACCTTGAAACCAGTCAATTACATATTCAATTTAACAACATTTTTCCACTTCTAATTAATTATGTCTTTTTTAAATAAAAAAAAGGGAGTTAAAAGTCTGTTTCTTTTCTCACAATATAAGCTTTCTGAAACAAGTCGGAGTAACCGTGTGAGTTGATGAACTCCCCCAATGTTTGATTGTAACTAATGTCTTGGTTCTTTTCAGCCTCTTCAAGGTACCTTATGCATGCAAGTTAATTAAACTCTTAGAAGAAGAAGAAGAAGAATTAATAAGTTGATTAATGTTTTATAAATAATTAACCACCTCAAGACATCATCTTTAAACTTGGTGATTTCTCTAATCATCTTCCAAAAGTAAGGATTTAGGATATTCCTTTTTTTTGCAAACAAACTTGATAAACCATTTCGACTGCCCCACTCACAGCCATTCCCATCATCTAAGCTCACTGAGAATGACATGTCAGAAATCTCGATATCAACTCCGAGCGTCTCAAAAAACTCCATCATGTTGGGATATGTAACCTGCATGCATTTATTTTTTTTTTACTTTTATTACCATGCCAATGCCAATGCCAATGCCATGCATGCTAAACTTTAGTAAGCATGAAAAAAGATAAAAAAAAAAAAAATATCTCCTTTATTACCGTCCTTGTATTATAGGATAACGGGTTCATTCAAATGAAATCATAGCATACCAAATATATAAAAATCAAAATGTGACAGAAAATTAAGAAATTGCAACTTTTAAAACACACACACACACACACACACACTGACACATATCTGTCGCTTTTAAAACACATGACTTTTGTGAGGTGCCATTAAAGCTCTGTTTGGAGTTGAATGAATAAAAGCCCTGCCTAACTAATCGTTGCTATCACTGTAATCATTTCTACCCATTTTAGTTTATTTCTTTTTTCTAAAAATTGATATATTTTATCTGAAAACTAGTAGGGGTAACATTTGGAGGCTGGTTTTCTCAAAATATTTCAACTGCATGAAAGAACAGAATTACATTATTATTAAACGTAAAAGACCAAAGTTAAAAAGCCTTATGCTATATAGTGTAGTGGAACTGGAATCTATCAAAGACGACAAAAGGAATAGTCAAGAAGGATGAGAAACAAAGAGTTTTTAAGTTTTTAAAAATTTCAACAAAATATATAATTAGAGGAACATCAAAGATTTGAAATCCCTGACCCTGGAAGATATTTATTACTAATTTGGCAGACAGATATATAGAACTAAAGAAGAAGGCTATGTAGATATATATATATTATAGAGAATGAGGATGATGGAATTAGTAAAGAGATATATATACTGACTCGATTGAAGACCATGAATCCGAGGTCTAAATCAACAGCATTTCCTCCTCCTCCACGCCCACGGTGATAGTTTTGGCATGGCCGCCAAGGTGTTCTTCCTTCTCATACAACACCACTTTTATTCCAGCTTTGGAGAGTTGATAAGCTGAAACCAACCCACTTATGCCACCACCAACCACTGCAACTCTCATCTTCAATTCCTTCAATTCCTTTCCTTTCCTTTCCTTCCTGTCATATATACATACATAACCACATATATATATGTATTATTAGCTACCTACCTATGAGTAATTAACTAACGCAATCCATTTATATATTGTACGTATAATGCTGGTTAATATTAATTAGCATATCTGGATAACCATAATTAATAATTATTCATACAAAACAGTATATGTGTATAGCCAAACCTTAATTCAACGATGGAATGGAATGGAACTAATGACCTTTCAACTCCAAGACTACCAATGGCCAATTGGCAATGGGCTATGACAATGAGTGGATGAGAGCAGAGGTGAGGAGAGGGGTTAGTTTTGGTGTCTGTGTGTGTGTGTGGGGCTTTATATATATATATATATATATATATATATATATATATAATTGATAAAAAATAAAAAAGATGCAGCCTGCCTGGAGGATAGGACATCAACTAGAAAGCTCAGCTGTAGCTACTTATTATTGGATCAAACAAAACACATTGCATATTTATATATATACATCCGCATTCCCTTCCTATTATATTACTATATATAAATAAATACATCTTAACAATTAATACCAATTTTCATCATACAACAATTTTTGCACGTATCATTTTATTTAAACTGAATCATCTAAATCGATTCTCCTTTTTCTTGCAACAGTTCTCTCGACCTGCACGGCAATAATTCGTCCTATAAACAAGTGTGCACTTTGCACGCTACAACTTCTATTAAATCACAGTTGAAATTTATATCCAGTTACACTTAAATGACCAATACACTAAAATCACCAACACTATATCATTAATCTTGATGCATACAAACTTATTCATGCTTTTATAGTTACGTAATAAAATAACTCTTTACTTTCAAAATATTAGTTATATACACATTTTTAATCCCTTTCACCTTAATTTGGTCGATTTTATGTACATACTTTATAAATAGTCGAATTCTTAGAATAAACTTCAATAAAGTAAACATCTGGATCACAAACAAATATTTAACAGTAACAATTACTAACAAAATATTCATCTTTAAAAAATATTACTTATATTTAATTCACAAATACCAAAAAGGACCCCAATTCATTTAGATTTATATTGGAATTAACATGCATTGTTAGAGAAAAAGACAACGACCAAGGGAATGCTAAGAGATTCGCCACGTATACAAATTCTCTGTTTTTTTTTCATCTCTGTAATTTTATTTAACATACTTGTTTGGTAAAGTTTCCAACTTTACATTTTTAGCAATAATCAAGTCATGCCAAGTATCAAATTAAAAAAAGATGTTCTAAAAGAAATGTTACATTGCAAAATCTTCCATTTTAAACATAGAAATAGAAATAGCCCCTTCTCTAAAAAGGTAAAAAACAAGTGGGCTGCTCATGAGTGATCGATACTGCCAGGGATGCATACGTGCGTGTGTATTCATGGTAATCGTTAGTTGGTTCGATGCCGCTATGCCTTAAAAAAGGTAAAAACAAAATAAGCGGTTGATGATATAAATACAAGTATTATTCCAACCGTCTCTTAAACGGTGATAATGAACCATTATATAATTGTTTTTATTGGCTTTTTTCTGAGTAAAGAAAATTTAAATAAACGAAAAATATTTATATTATATAAAAAAAGTTGGAATTTGTTGCAAACTCAATCTAAAAATCTGGCGATTTACCATATATGAAGTACGTATAGCAAATCAAATTACTATATGAGTAAGGTCAATGCGTATAATAATTACTATATAAGTATTTGCAACTTAATTAACTAGATGACATTGGAAGATATATCTTTTAATTAATTTAAAGTTATATAGTATATACATACATAAGATGGGTCAACATCTATACGACGTGGTCTATTGGAGACCCTTAATGTCCTTGGTTCTTAAAATGTCTCGGTGAAATAAATATATTTAAAAAAAAAAACATGTTTATTAGGCCCCATCTTCCATCCCCATCCCCTCCCTACTTGCTTCTTAAATGTTACAAGCAAACTACAATTTTTGCTTCTTAAAATGTAGAAATAAACCACAATCTTTGCTTCTTAAAATGTACAATTAAAACACTAGCCTTTATCATTCTAAAAATGTACAAGTAAAAGTAATGATTTTTCTTTCCTAAAATGTACATTATCATTCCTATTGCTTCGTAAAATGTACAAGTAAAAGTATTATGATTCAGGCACAAAGTGACAAAATGGACACAGATTGAAACTGAGTGTGGATACCTCTTCTGATCAAATTTAATTTAAGTTGGTATTGCGCCCAATCTAGTCCTCCAAAGCAGTAATTTGACTTGGCAAGCACCAAGTGATTCCAACTCGTGCTATGCTCGAGAGTGGACAAAGAGGAGTTGTCGATCACATTCTTAAGTGAGGAAACCAAGAATACTCTGTTTTTTAGCTTCTAGCTCCAAGAGCTGTTGTGCAAACTAAAAGAAAAGAGATCATTTAACAAAATATTATAAATTGAAACCTCTTTATCAAGCTTGTCGATGATGTTTTGTAATAGTTAAAAAATTATCCCTATACTTTTTGTATTGCTGTAAATTTTGATCGATCAAAACTGTAAATTTTGATTCAACTGTAATTTTTGACCATATAAAAGGCTTTACAATCATTCCTTTACTTCTCTCCAAAAATTACATATTAATTCTATTATTTATATATGAGCAGTGGTAGGACCAGAGGCGTGACTCTTGTGGCCCAAGTCCGCAGTACCCAACCATATAATGGAATGGGAAACCCATGTTCCATGTTTTTATTAATTCCGGCCCTTTTAAATCAACACCAAATATATATGTTGTATATATACCTTAATACCTAGCTCAAATCAAAATGTGTATTTATAGGTATACAATGTATGTGTATCTCAAGACACACACATATTAAAATAGATATATTTGTGTGCATGGTAACAAATTTGATGTGAAAGCGTCTATGTATGAAATCGACTAATATATATATATATAGTATATCTAATCAGCAGTCATATGATTATAACCTCTTGTGTAAACACTGGAACATAAAATTATATATATGAAAATATGAAATTAATTAGTTCTCCAAAGATTAATGATAAAAGTTGAGTTAATTTGTTGAGTCGTGTTAAAGTTTGCATATGGTTTGTTAATTTGTTTGAAGCGTGGGCCTTTAATTACCATTAAATTCTCTTGGCTCTTATAAACCATTGGAAGATTCAAAGGAAAATCTAAGATACATGCATGGTTGAATTGGTATTGGAATTAAATGTCAGTATTATATATGTGAGTGGTAAACACATCCCTATAATTAGCATTATATAAGATACATAGAGGTTTCAAATGAGAAACTCAAAAATTTTGAGAACGTAAAATGAGATTTTAAGTATTGAATTTTGTTTTTCCAAATTAAATCATATTATGTAAATAATTATATCATAAGTTTTTTTTTCTTTTTAGAAAAGGCAAATATGATTAAATCACATATAAATTTAACAAGAATAGTTCCACTCCAAATCTATAAAAATCAATTAAAAACTTTAAAAACATTAGCTTTTAGAATGATACAATAGACAAGCGCCAAGTCCTTTATAGAGGCCAATGGCCAAAGATGGCCTCTTCTTTGCTGAGAATCTTACCCGGTAACTAATGAAAATGTCTCTTACCCGGTAAACTTTTACCTGGTTGAAGACATTTACCAACAATAAATTTCGATTCCCAAGAACATTATATAATAAGGTCAGTGACGTTAATGTCCTTTCCGTTAAATGCTTAACCACCCCCCCCCCCCCCCCCCCCCCCTTAAACGTTTAGTAAATAACCCTTTAGTAATTGCTTGATTTTTTTTGCAAACTTTAATTGAAGATGATGCTTCAAAACGATAAAAATAAACAGACTAAACTCTAATTTTGGTCCATGTGGTTTATTGAAATCTTTAAAAGTGAGACTTAAACTTTGAAAATTCTACAATCATTCACGTGGTTCTTGTTTTGTTCTGAAAGTGGTCCCCACATTACTGACTCTATTAATTTTCTCTATCAATAGCATAAATTTTTTTGTCCATTTTCTTTAAAAGAATAAATAATAAAATGTATTATAAATTAATTAATTATGTAGTTATATCGTTTTTAGTTTTGTAATTTTTAAATATTTTCATTTTAGTTATTGTTTATCGATTTTATTTAACTAATTTAATCCTCGTCACCTTATTATTATATTTTAATGTATTATTAGTTTTCTTATTTTTTTTTTCAAAATCACTAGAAACATGGTCATCAACGTTTTAGTTAGTGGGTGGTGCAGATGTTAAAAGATTTTAGGAGTTGGTAGGGGTTGGTGGAATAAGAACTTAAAGAGCATGGCAATGATTGGAGGCGGGACAAAAATTTGTTAACGAAAACACATCGTAAATTTTTACCAGAGATTATTAACGAAGCTAGTGACAAGAAGCCATTTTCAGAATAAAATAAAAAACAACCTTTAGACTTACTAAATTTAGACTCCCTTTAAGAGATTTCAAAATCGCAGGGACCAAAATTAAAGTGTACTCCAAAATAAGTTAAACAACTTGGACATAAAAAGTAATAAGATTATTATTTTTACAGCATCTGAATTGGGCTTCAAAAAGGCTTTGGGCCTGAGCAAGAGAAAAAAAATGAGAAATTATATTTCCTTCTACCCACTTCATCATTTGACAAGTGTTAAAATTTATGAATTATATGAAGAAAGAGAATAAGTGCATCATACTTGTTAAATGATGAAGTGAGTAGGAGAAAAAGTAGGCTAAAAAGGTAGGAGGAAATATAATTTCTCAAAAAGAATTGGTCTTGAGAAGCCTTTGGGCTTGACCAAGAAACATCAACGCTGAAAACTCTAGAACAAATATGTTATAACTGTTTATAATAAAACATAAAAGATTATAATCTTTGTAAAACTATACCTATTTTATCTTGAAAATTATAATACTAATAATATAAATAAAATATTTATTACAATTGAAAAAATGTTTTTTTTTTTCACTTACACCCCTTATATTGTTAGAAAACAACTAAGAGATTATTTTCTCTCTCTCTTGCATAGCGCTATAGAGATTTTCTCTCAATTTGAATATTATATATATTTCTCTCTTTTCCCTTCTATTTTAGACCATATTCCGTAAATATATTTTTTCTAAAATAAAACATGAAAATTCAAAATTATGAAAAAAATTCATAGCAAACTCCAACAACTATTCAATTTTAACAATTCAAGTACTAGTATATTATTACGATGTTTTATACATTCAATAAAGAGTGGATTATAATGGTCATCTCTGTAATTTGCTCAATTTTGTAGTTGGTCCTTAAAACAAACCATCTACGTCGGTGTTTTCTAACTTTTTATTTTTATAACTCGGTCTTTCTATTCAACAATCTCAGTTAGCAACAATTATGAGTAACTAACTTGTTTTATAATAAACTTTAGGGAAGAAAAATCTATTCTTCTCTAATATTTCTATTTAAATATTATATATGTCTAATTTAAAATCAAATTTGTTAAAATAAGCTAAAGATCATATAAATATTTGAATTTATTTAAAACTAATGAGTTCATTGAAAAATTATCTTTAAAAAATTTTAAGTTTGAAAAAGTAAAGGAAATCAAGATAAATTTATATGTCTTTCGGGCTAAAAATTCGAAATTCTATTTTTCTTAAGGTAAACTTATTAATATATAGTCAAGTCACAAATAGTTAAATTAACATCAAAACAAAAATTACAAGTTAAAAGCATTGACTAGTCAAAAAATTAAGAATAACTATCAAACTAACCCAAAATTAAGTTTACATGATCCCAAAAAGAATTAAACGTTCCAAAAATACATTTTTTATAGGATGTTTGTTTTTTCTTTAACTTTTTAAATGATGTCATGTAAAATAGAATGGTGTCATGCAAAAATTCAAGCAGTTAGTAAGGGTCCGTTTACCAAATGCCTAACGGATAAATACTTACACGTGAGGACATTAACCTCACTTACCTGTTTACAAAGTTACATCATCTATCATATTTAGACAAGAACTAAAATATATATAATTGTGTTTTTCTCTTACATACTTAATAGAAAGTAATTAAAAAATTACATCATCTATATTTTTTATTGTTAGAAAGTAATTAAAATATTATTTTCAAATCCTTTAACATACAGATTTTTCTAAATTTAAATATTTTCCCATTATCTGGTATTTCTATTTCATATATGTTTGGAGCATCTTCAGTAGTTTGTGTTATAATTATATTTAGTGTATAATTTATAAACATATTAATATGTTTCAATGTTTTATAGACCGGTTGAACCGGCCCGGTCAAACTGGGAACCGGATTGTAACATCCCGTGTTATTTATTTATTTATTTCTTTTGTTATTATTTTATTTTATTATTTTAATTGTTAGGGTTTTAGGGTTGGTGGGTTTCTTTTCTTGTGGGTTAAGTCAAGAGAGAGAGAGAGAGAGGCCCATTTAACCTATTTAAAACCTAGGGTTTGCAACCTCTTCTCAATTGTGTTACTTGGAGATCAAGAAATAGAGAGAGAGAGTCGGGAACGAGAGAAAGAGAGAGCCGGGAAAGGGAGAGGACCGCCGGAGTTGGTTTGGTATCGTTCTCATCGTAAGGTAACCAAGTTACAGTTTTTCGTTTAGGGTTATCGTTGTCCTTTGTTTCGGTCCAGCAGCGGGTACGGCGGTCGCCGGCTTTGGCCGGCGATGATCTGCCGACTAGATGGTAGACTTCCACGCCGGCGATGGCCGGTGGTGGTTACGGTTGTGTTTTCAGCGGCGGTGGCCTCGAGACGGCTGCCGAGCCGCTGCTGTTGCGGTTGTTATCCGGTGGTGGTGGTGGTAACACCGCCGCCACTGTTGTCCTTTCCTTCTTGGTCGGCGACGGCGGTGGGAACCCTCGCCGCCTGCTGTTTTGTTGGTTGATTCCGGCCGGCGGTGGTAATGGTAAACCACGACCGCCGCTGTTGTAGTGGTGCTGTTGTGCGTCGGCCGGCGGTGGAGGTGGTGATCTACAGCCGTCGACGGTGGTGGTGATCCACGGCAGCCGCTGCTGCCTCCTGGATGGAGTATTTGCCGGCGGTGGTGGTCGGACACCATGGCTGCTGCTGCCGTTTGTTCGGCCGGTGGCTGTGGTGGTTCACCCTCGCCGCTGCTGACAAGCGTCGGTCGGGCGGCGGTGGCGCTTAACGCCGCCATTGCTGCTGTGTGATGTATTTAGAGCGTACCTGGGTGGCCTTCGCGCCGCGAGGCGACTGTGGGAAGAAACCCTCGCGCCGCAAGGGTGGTATGTTGATGGTTGGTCGTCGCCGTTGCTGTTTTGTGGGCTCGGCGATAGTACGAGACGGTAACCGATCTGAACTCGGGTGCCACCGCATCAGTGTCTAGTGTGACCCTGATAGATTAATTTGTGTTATCAGACAAATTCTTATAGAATGTATGTTAATTATAATTTTCAGAGTTGCGGGAAAGATTCGAGTTGTTATTTCGTTTGTAGTTTATTCGAGACAGGTGAGTGGGTTTACATGCTTTATATTTACATGTTGCATGCGATGTTGTTTTATGATGGGCCGGGTTGCGGGATGACCCGAAGAGTGAGTAATCACTAAGGCCGGATTGCGGGATGATCCGAAGAACGGGCAACCGTTAAGATGTGATGATTATATGTGGATGACGTGTACTTGTTGATATATTGTATGTGAACTTGCTCACTAAGCAGTTGTGCTTACTGATAACACCAAAATTATACATGTTTTGGTTGCATGTAATCGAATGACTTTACCCCATTTCTCACCCGTTTATGATCATTTCATGCACTAAATGAGCTTTTTATTGATTGTGAAGGATTTGGAGGCCGTGGAACGGAAAAGTACGGAAAAAGGCGAGAAAACGTGAAAAATGCACAAAGTCAACACAGAAGACACTTGGCGATCGCGAAGTTCCATATTTGGCGCCGCCAAGTTCGACTGAAGTACAGATTAGGGTTGATTTTAAGTGTTTGGCGTCGCCAAGTGGGCAGTTTGGCGATCGCCAGATGGTGCCTCGTCGTTTTTCTTTAAATATCAGCCTCCTCCTTCAGTTCTGGACATGAGTTTTGAAGTGCAATACACGAGGGGAATACAGAGGAACGAGAGTGAGAGTACGAAAGGTGCCGATACGCTGCGGAAGTCGATCTCTGATCATCTATCGTTGTACTGTCGGTATCATGTCGATGTCTACTCTTGTTTATGTTTTTGTTTTCAATATGAGTGAGTAGTCTATTAGTAGTGCTTGTCATGATAGATGAACCTTTGTGGATGATAATTTGCAATTAATGTTTATTGGTTTGTTTTTGATTAATTGAATGTCGTTTATGGTTCTTTCTTGATTATTGTTGTTGTGGCGATTTGAAATCACTTGGTTGGGTGTATTTGTTAGACCAAAAACAGATAGACTCCGAAAGGATAATCAACCTACCTTAGCCTGACTCGGACCATAGAGTTATGTTAAGGGGTTACTTTGACCAATAAGTGACCGAGAGTAAAAGAGCCATTGCAATACTGATTGGGAAGGGTTTACCGATTCTAGATTGTGGACCAAATGATTTAGGATTAGAATTAGGAGGACATATCCTAGTTCATAGCCATAAATTACACATGTTAGGGTGTCCCAGACTTAAATTCCTACAATAGTCAAAACAACCAAACCTTCGATTTATTCATGTCATCCATATTGGGGATTCGTATTATCATGATGAGTACTGCTGTTTTTCCTTTATTATAATCTTAAAACATTATTTTAATCGCTTTCTTAGTTTTTACTTAGTTAATTATCTTTTTCAGTATTCAAACCTTTTTCATACAAAACCCCCCTTTTAGATTAATTAAACCGATTTAGGCTTTAGTCTACGATAACTTGACCGTTCCTAGTGGTAGATACGATACCTGGACTTTCCTACACTATATTACTCACGATCAGGTACGCTTGCCTGTATATGTGGTAAGACGGTGGCTAGGCATTAGAGGTTAAAACTTGTTACGCTTTTTATATACGATAATTACCGCATCAAGTTTTTGGCGCCGCTGCCGGGGAACGGTAGTTGTTAGATTTTAGTCTAATTAGTTTTGTTAATCGATCCTTGCGAGGGATTCTTTCCCTTGCAAGTTTTTCGCTTTCTAGTCTAATTAATTAGTTTTAGTTTTATCTTTATTTCTATTTATATTTTATCTTTGTTTCCCGCAAGTTGCCCGTAATCGTTTGTTGAGTTGTCAGGATGGGAGACGATCAACCTATGTGGGATAAGCGATCTAAGGTCAGGTTTACTCCGAGATCCGCGATCAAAAAGACAGATGATAAAATGGTGGAAATCAATAAAGGACTCATCAAAATGATCAACACCATTTCATTTGATGGAGAACCAAGCGGAAATCCTTACCAACACCTTGAAGCATTCGAAGACATCTGTGAGTTAGTCAACACCAAGGAGGATGAGGTAAAACTTCGAGTATTCCCTTTTACTTTGACAAATAAGGCAAAAGACTGGTTTAAACAACTGCTCCCGGGATCAATCACAACCTGGGACGATTTGAAATCCGCCTTTTTGTCAAGGTACTTTCCCATTTCCAAGGCCCACAAAATAAGAGCTGAAATTCGAAACTTTAAACAAGGAAAAGATAGCCTTGTGAAAGCTTGGGGAAGGTATAAGAGTTTATTTTTAGTTTTTCCAAACCATGGTATTGATGATAGAGAAATGATAGATGTTTTTTATGCTGGATTGACTAACGATTCTCGGTTAAGGTTGGATTCATCTTGTGGAGGTATTTTCCCATATAAGACAGTGAAACAAGCGCGTAAACTCTTGGACGACATGGAAGCACACTATCTGGATTGGTCTACCGACGAGGAACAAGAGGAGACCCAACCAACGCATCTAAACGTAGTATCGTCATCCGGAGAGCACATCCATGCAATTAAGGACTTCAACGGGACGCCAAACCCTCTTTCCAAGCTATATGGTGGGGTAATTGAACAGTTATTCCATCACTTCTCCCAAGAGCAAGAAAAGATGGGTGCAGATGTCGAACAGAAAATGCAAGGGTTTGTAAACTTTATTGCAGGATTATATCGAGGCGCAGATCAATTCCTCCGAGACATCAAAGAAACCTTTCCTCATATGGAGGCAGAAGCACAAGCTGAAGTGTTCACAACCACAAGAGGAGGTAAGGTAGTTGTAGGACCACCCATGCCTCAAACTAATCAAATTCCTAATATGCAGGTTGTTGAACCAGAGGTGGAATTGCCATCACGACCAACAAAAGAGGTCAGGGAGGAAGCAGTCAGACCAAGGGAATCTACAACACCACATGTGCCTACAAGAGTGCCATACCCTGCACGACTACGGAAAGAAAAGAAAGAGGCCCAATATCGTAAGTTCATTGACTTGATTAAACGAGTAGATATTAATGTGCCTCTTGTGGATTTAATTGCAGGTGTACCGAGTTACGCAAGATTTCTTAAGGAGTTGGTGGCTAATAAAGCAAGAATGGGAACAGAAGAAATAGCCTTTCTGAATGCCGAATGTTCAGCTACACTTTCAGACACCCTAAAAAAGGGTGACCCAGGGAGTTTCATTATCCCTTGTTATTTTGGTAAAAGTGTTTCATGTAGAGCCCTAGCAGACCTAGGAGCCAGTATAAACCTGATGCCATTATCCTTTTATCAAAAGTTGGGATTGAATGATCTAAAAAGCACCAGAATGACCATCCAACTAGCTGATAGATCCATAAAATACCCGGTAGGAATAGCTGAGGATGTCATAGTTCGGGTAGACAGGTTTGAATTCCCCGCCGACTTTGTGATCTTGGACATAAAGGACGAGGTTAAAGTACCTCTAATCCTTGGTCGTCCGTTCCTTAACACGGCCAGTGCCATTATTCATGTAGCCGAAAGAGAACTTAGTCTAGGAATTGGTGAAGACCGAATCACACTTTCCATTGACGGGATTCCAGACTATAATGACTCTATAAATACTCTAGATAGTATAGATGATTTCACTGAATCAGAGCCTAATGAATATCTTTTTGAATCAGGTGAATGGGAAGAAAGCCTTGCTATTGAGAAAAGATGGGATGAAACCGTGGAGGAAAAAGAAGAGGACTTCGAGGAGCTAAAACAGGAAGACAAAGTCAGAGTAAAAACCTCTTTGGAGGAACCACCAGATTTGGAGTTAAAGGACCTTCCTGAGCACCTCGAATACCAGTTTCTTGAAGGTAAAAATTTTCTCCCGGTAATTATCTCTTCCTTGCTAACAGCCGATGAAAAGAATAGACTTATTGAGGTTTTGAAACAACATAAAAAGGCTTTAGCTTGGAAAATTTCGGACATTCCCGGAATAAGCCCTTCATTTTGTACACACAAAATTTTATTGGAAGACAATTTTAAACCATGTGTGCAAAAACAAAGGAGGCTTAATCCGAAAATGCAAGAAGTTGTGAAAAAGGAAGTGATCAAACTGCTTGATACCGGAATCATTTACCCCATTTCTGATAGTCCTTGGGTAAGCCCTGTTCAAGTAGTTCCCAAAAAGGGAGGACTCACAGTTGTCACAAATGATAACAATGAGTTAGTTCCCACCCGTACTGTTACCGGGTGGAGAGTTTGCATAGACTATAGGAAGCTTAATGATGCCGCTAGAAAAGACCATTCCCCCTTACCCTTCATCGATCAAATGCTTGAACGCTTGGCGGGAAATGAGTACTATTGCTTCCTAGATGGATTTTCGGGATACTTCCAAATCCCCATTGATCCTGAAGACCAGGAGAAAACGACCTTTACTTGTCCTTTTGGAACATTTTCCTATAGGCGTATGCCTTTTGGGTTGTGCAATGCACCCGCTACCTTCCAGCGGTGCATGACAACCATTTTTCAGGACATGATAGAGAATTGTATGGAGGTCTTTATGGATGATTTCTCTGTTTTCGGTAACTCTTTTGATGATTGTCTAAGCAGTCTAGACAGGGTGCTAGCTCGATGCGAGGAGTCTCATCTGGTTCTCAACTGGGAAAAGTGTCACTTTATGGTAAGGGAAGGTATAGTTCTTGAACACAAAATCTCGAAAGATGGTTTGGAGGTGGATAAAGCTAAGATAGACACCATATCGAAGCTTCCTCCACCTACAAACATAAAAGGGGTTAGAAGTTTCTTAGGTCATGCCGGGTTTTATAGGAGGTTTATACAAGATTTTTCAAAAATATCCCGACCTCTTACCAAACTTCTTGAAAAAGATGCACCTTTCATTTTTGATGAGAAGTGTATTTCCGCTTTTGAAACTTTGAAACGGCATTTGACCAACGCCCCTATTATGGTTCCACCTGATTGGGATCAACCTTTTGAGATTATGTGTGATGCGAGCGATTATGCCGTCAGTGTAGTTCTTGGGCAACGTAAAAACAATCATTTTCAACCGATTTGTTATGCAAGTCGAACCCTGAACGATGCTCAAGAAAATTACACCACGACAGAAAAAGAGCTCCTAGCGGTAGTTTTTGCCATTGAAAAGTTTAGGTCTTATCTTGTGTTGTCCAAAATCATAGTTTACGCGGATCACTCTGCCCTTAAATATCTCTTTGCTAAGCCTGATGCTAAGCCTAGACTCATACGATGGATACTTCTGTTGCAAGAGTTTGATATAGAGATAAGAGATAAGAAAGGCGCTGAGAATTTAGCTGCCGATCATTTATCTCGTCTGGAAAATCCATACATGGATCCCGGAGGTAGAGAAGTTATCAGGGATAAATTCCCCGATGAGGACCTTAATATGATTAAGACCATAGGAGAGGACCCTATACCTTGGTATGCAGACTTTGCAAATTATCTGGCCGCTGGTGTTCTTGTCAAAGGTATGACTTATCAACAAAAAGATAAGTTTTTCTCGGATTTAAAGTATTATTTTTGGTCTAAACCTTATTTGTTTAGAATAGGACCTGATAGGATTCACCGTCGATGTGTCTCCGGCCCTGCTGCTTGGGACATTCTCACCAACTGTCACAAAGGCCCCACGGGAGGCCATTTTGGAGCCAATTTAACTGCTACAAAAGTCCTCGAGTCCGGATTTTATTGGCCTACGGTTTTTAAGGATGCTCACACTTTAATAAAATCTTGTGACGCTTGTCAAAGGGCAGGCAACATCACAAAGAAAGATGAGATGCCCCAGCAGAACATTTCCGTTAGTGAAGTGTTTGATTTTTGGGGAATCGATTTCATGGGACCTTTTCCTGACTCTAGAGGTAACAAATACATCCTTGTGGCGGTTGATTATGTTTCCAAGTGGGCCGAGGCAAAGGCTTCGCCCACGAATGATGCTAAAGTGGTTGTTGACTTCGTGAAGTCTCTTGTGTGCAGGTACGGATGTCCAAAGGCGATCATCAGTGATAGAGGAACTCACTTTGCGAACTATCTATTGGAAAAAACCTTAAAAAGGTATGGAGTGCATCATCGGTTCTCGACTGCCTACCATCCACAAGCCAATGGTCAAGCGGAAAACACCAACAGGGCGTTGAAACGAATCTTGGAGAAGACGGTCGATAACAGTCCAAAGATATGGTAACAAAAGCTTGAAGATGCACTATGGGCGTATCGTACGGCCTACAAGACCCCAATTGGAAGCACTCCTTATCGAATGCTTTACGGAAAAGCATGTCACCTTCCATTCGAGTTCGAATACAAAGCGCTGTGGGCGCTAAAGAAAGTTCACTTGAATGACACTGAAAGTGGGAAAGAAAGATTGATAAGCTTGCACGAATTGGAAGAACTTAGATCCCTCGCTTATGAGAACTCGAAGATCTACAAGGAGCAGCGAAAGAAATGGCATGATGCGCGTCTCAAAGAAGTGAAGGTGTTTAAAGAGGGGGACAAGGTATTAATGTATCAAACTTGTTTTAAATTTTCCCCTGGTAAATTAAAGTCACGGTGGATAGGTCCATATGTTGTTTTAAAAGCTTATCCCTTGGGGTATGTGGACCTAATGACCGAGAGAGGATCTTTTAAGGTAAATGGCCATAGACTAAAGCTTTACAATGAGAACGACCCTGTCAGAAATGGCGAGGTCTGTCATCTTTCTAAAGAGCCAATTACTTAGGTGATCCCCCGAGTCAGGCTCGCGACTCGGTAACAAAAACAAGTGCTTTTCGGGAGGCAACCCGCATTTTTATTAGTTATTTTTGCTTGTTTATGTGTTTTAACCAATTTTGCAGCATTAGCCAAAGGAAATTACAACCCGATCAAATTTCGGAAGTGACCAAACAGTAAGCATTTCGCGATCGCGAAATCTTGGATTTCGCGCCGCGAAGTGAGTGGCCCAGGTAAGTCCGAATTTTGAAAATAGTGAGCGATTACGACTTCGCGACGCGAAAGCCTCTATTTCGCGACGCGAAGTTCGAAACGAGAAGATTTAAGCTGTTTTCTAAAACCCTATTTTCAATATTCTCCCTCTTCCTTTGTGTTTTTCTCTGCAATTCTCTTCCCAACTTGCAAATCCATGGCGTCAAAGGTATGTGTTCCTCCTCTTTTTGTTCTAATTTGAAAGAATCCTACAAGCCCTAGTTATTTAACTTGTATATGATCCTTGAGAAGGGGTTTTATTGGGTAGGAAAGTCTATAATGTTGGGGGGAGGTTTATTCCTTTGATCTGCTTAAATTTACACACTTGAGTTTAGATCTTTAAATGTTATGATATGTTGCAACTCAAGTGTGGGGAGGAGAGGTTATGATTTTTGTGGTGATTAATATACATGTAGAGAGCTTCATCCTCCCACAATGTGCAAGACCACCCGTGTTTGTCTTTCGATTCCGACAACATCCTGCGTAGTGAGAAAATGTCACTGATGATTGAACTTGATCGATTGAAAAAGCGAGAGGTCGAAATTAGGTCGATTGTTGATTTGCAATTTGTTGAGAAGATTGGATTTGGGGATAGGCTTTCAAGCCTTCTGAGGAGAGAATACCGCGATCAGTTTGGTGTCCTTCGCTTTGTGAGCAACGATTGGGAGAAAGCACTGAAAACCCATGAGCCGATCTACTATGAGCTTGTGTTGGAATTTCTGGCTACCTTTAGCTTTGATGTGGAGGCGTATGATGAAGATAGACTTGAGGGCCCTTGTATTCGATTTCGCCTGCTGGGAGAATGGTATGGGATCACACTACCACGCTTTGGAGTGTTGCTCGGATTTTTCACGGCGGCTCAGTCAAGATCCGGGTACTTTTCTCACTACTTCTTGACTGGTGCTTGTGAACCTAGTGCCGAGTTTGTGGGCACGGATTTTTGGGCTACCATCGGATCAGGACCGTATCTACAGTCCAACACCAAGGAAAGTTCTATCACTCTACCCGAGCATCGTCTCCTTCATCGTATGCTTGTTCACTCGTTTGCTTACCGGAAAGCTATCAAGGAGAAGGTTCCGGAAGGGATCTTTGGCTTCTTTCGCGATTGGTCAATCGAAATGCCATAACCAATCTTTCTTATGTGATGGCTAACATGTTCCAAAATGCCGGAAAGGTACATGATAAGGCCGGAACGGGCCTTTGTGGGGGACATTTCATCACGGTTATAGCGGAGAAGTTGGGAACTCTTACACCAGAAGTTTGCGGAACTCTCACCAAGTTGTCTCCTATGGGTTTTGTCGATAAGGCTCTTTTTCGCTCCATGAAGTTGCTTGCACTGGGACCTCGGCGGGGTACTTTTGTGTGGATTGGGGATATTACCACCAATGAAGAGCCGGTTGGTACGGCTACTTCACCGCCTCAACCAACTTTCCCGGGGCAATCAAGCAACCCTCAACCGGCAAATCAATAGGGATCGGGATCTCTTCATGAAGCTATTCAAGGACTATCGGAACAGATGGGAGCAGAGCATCACGAGATGATGGGAAGATTGGACAGGGTCTCATATGACATGTATGGTGTTCGGCGGGAGTTGTCTTGGGTCGCCGCATCGATGGGAGAGTACTTTGAAAGCGTGGGACATGCTCCCTCGGCTCCTCTTGAACCTCATCCCGAATCGCGTGATAGTGATGACGGTCCTGCTGGCTATTCCACCTACGATGAGTGGGCTTTTGAAAACCGTAATTGAGCGGTTTTATTTGATTCGATTGGGTTGTACTACACTTTGCACTTTAAACTGCGTGGTTGTGTTTGAACAATTTTAATTTTCTGTAGGTTTGCTTAGGATTTTAAGTAATTTGGTTTGGTTATTTTTCATTTGTTCGTTTTTACTTTTTCTTTTCTTTTTGTTGGTAGATTTGGCGATTTATGATCGAGCACGAATTTTATGCATCACTCTCAGATCAGAACAGATTTCGTCACATAACCCGGGAAGTTTCTCTTTTTCCCAATTACTCCATAATTGTTTTGATTGTTGCATTGAGGACACTGCAAATTTTAAGTGTGGGGAGGGGGTTATGTAGACTTATCTGTTTAAATGGGTTCACTTTTTGCTTATGGATTGTCGTTTTTCAAATTTTTGAAAGCTTTGAGATTTGACCCCAATTTTTTTCGAAATCTGAGATTGTTTTTGAGACTAAGTTGCTTGCATAGAAGAACACTGAATAGGATTAGTTGAGTAAAAGGATGCCTTGGAAAACTGATTACCATGAGTGCCTCACCCAATTCCGTTGAGAGATTGAGCCTATATTGTTATATCTGTTTATTTCGTGAGGAATACCAACTTTGACCCAAGGTAGAACTTGTCATTTGAATGCTTGTCGAGACCACATAAGAGAAGTATTTATCACCATTGCACTGATAGAGGCCTTCGTTTCTAACCCTTTTAGCCTTCGTCAGATAACCTCATCATAAGGTTATTTGATTTGCCTAGCCTTTGATTGAAAAAGTGTTCATCTTTTAACACTTTATCCCTTGAAACCATTTTGAGCCTTAGCCTTTTCATTTCATTACCCACTATACACTTTATCCTTGAGCCTAATTGTTTATCTATCTTTTGGCCGTAACTTAAATTTGAATCTTGAGATGTTTTGATCCAGTTTTTCGTGTCTGACAGTTTGTATGGGATTGAGATTTAAAAAGAGCCCAAAAGCGACATAGTTGCTGCTTTGAAAAAAAAGAGAGAGAGAAAAGAAAATATTTGAGACTCGAAAAGAAAAGAAATATCAAAAGAGTCGAGAATAAAAAAAAAGAAAAGAATGAGAGCTGAAAAAGGAAGAAAAAGAATTTGTGCCACAAATAAGCCATAGGCTTAGGCCAATTCTAAAAAAAAGAGTACTCATCCCAAAAGTCTCATTGTTTGAAAGTCAGATTGTTTCAATGTTTGGATCATTACTGATTGAGTTTTCAAGTTTTTGTTGCAAAACCCTTAGTCACTTATATATCCTTTATCCTACCCTTAACCCTTAGCCTAACATTACAACCCAAAAGTCCTCTTGACGGTTGACAACTTCTCAGTGGTGGAGATTAGATTTGGTGACACGCTTATGCATGCGGGAATTAGTCGAGTATTGGTGTGATCACTTACATATACACTTTTACCCCCGAGAGATACACTTTATACTGTTATTCATACTATGTGAGGGTAAAAGGTTGACCTTGGTATCCGATTACTTGATGAGTCTTGTTTGTGTGTTCGATTGTGTGAGTATACTTTGTTCTCTTTGATGATCTTGGGTGGAGATAATTTTGGAGTTATCTTTCTTATTTTTCAGTCTTTTGATTGAGGACAATCAAAGCTTAAGTGTGGGGATTTTGATAACACCAAAATTATACATGTTTTGGTTGCACGTAATCGAATGACTTTACCCCATTTCTCACCCGTTTATGATCATTTCATGCACTAAATGAGCTTTTTATTGATTGTGAAGGATTTGGAGGCCGTGGAACGGAAAAGTACGGAAAAAGGCGAGAAAACGTGAAAAATGCACAAAGTCAACACAGAAGACACTTGGCGATCGCGAAGTTCCATATTTGGCGCCGCCAAGTTCGACTGAAGTACAGATTAGGGTTGATTTTAAGTGTTTGGCGTCGCCAAGTGGGCAGTTTGGCGATCGCCAGATGGTGCCTGGTCGTTTTTCTTTAAATATCAGCCTCCTCCTTCAGTTCTGGACATGAGTTTTGAAGTGCGATACACGAGGGGAATACAGAGGAACGAGAGTGAAAGTACAAAAGGTGCCGATACGCTGCGGAAGTCGATCTCTGATCATCTATCGTTGTACTGTCGGTATCATGTCGATGTCTACTCTTGTTTATGTTTTTGTTTTCAATATGAGTGAGTAGTCTATTAGTAGTGCTTGTCATGATAGATGAACCTTTTTGGATGATAATTTGCAATTAATGTTTATTGGTTTGTTTTTGATTAATTGAATGTCGTTTATGGTTCTTTCTTGATTATTGTTGTTGTGGCGATTTGAAATCACTTGGTTGGGTGTATTTGTTAGACCAAAAACAGATAGACTCCGAAAGGATAATCAACCTACCTTAGCCTGACTTGGACCATAGAGTTATGTTAAGGGGTTACTTTGACCAATAAGTGACCGAGAGTAAAAGAGCCATTGCAATACTGATTGGGAAGGGTTTACCGATTCTAGATTGTGGACCAAACGATTTAGGATTGGAATTAGGAGGACCATATCCTAGTTCATAGCCATAAATTGCACATGTTAGGGTGTCCCAGACTTAAATTCCTACAATAGTCAAAACAACCAAACCTTCGATTTATTCATGTCATCCATATTGGGGATTCGTATTATCATGATGAGTATTGCTGTTTTTCCCTTATTATAATCTTAAAACATTATTTTAATCGCTTTCTTAGTTTTTACTTAGTTAATTATCTTTTTCAGTATTCAAACTTTTTTTCATACAAAACCCCCCTTTTAGATTAATTAAACCGATTTAGGCTTTAGTCTACGATAACTTGACCGTTCCTAGTGGTAGATACGATACCTGGACTTTCCTACACTATATTACTCACGATCAGGTACGCTTGCCTGTATATGTGGTAAGACGGTGGCTAGGCATTAGAGGTTAAAATTTGTTACGCTTTTTATATACGATAATTACCGCATCACTTACCCCTCATTTATTTCTTCTTTTTAGGTGCGAGTTCGGGTGTTGACAAAGGCAAAGCTCCGGCTTGAAGGTTTCGGCTAGACGTCATTCCGATCCGATTTTAGATTTCCTATCTCGTTGATTATTTCTCACATTGGTTGTTATTTTAATTTAACTTGGGGATCTTTGAAATATTGTTTTATCTTAATATTTTAAGTGAAGGTTTTATATTAAATTATCTTTTAATAATTAAAAATAGGATTAGGGTGTTACAACTTGGTATCAGAGCCTAGGTTTAAGAGAATCAGCACGCACACTTGCGAGTGTGTGTGTGTGGTTGGACTTAAACTAGGCGATTTTGGGAAAAATCGGTTGAGATCGGAATGGCCAGCGGAACCGTCAAGACGGAGGTGAGCAATAATGTACCTTTAGTTATTTAATTGTTATGTGCACGTATGCTGTAGTAGCTTTACTTGTGGACCTATGCTTATTTGCATAATTACATGTGAGTTTGATGAGAATGGAATATATGTGATGTTTGAGTTGTAATTGTGTTTGTGTGTATCCATTTAGTCAATAGGTTGAGGTCTAGATAGGACGGTATCAAAACCAAACGTAAACACCTTGGTATGTTGAGGATGGGTTATCGGGCATGTTCTCGTTTGATTGTTGCCTGGTGATCTTGATCCGACTATCATGAATGGTTGGTTATAGTAATACGGCGCCAATAATAGTGTTACTATAAACACATGTGTTGTGTTGGATTTGATTAAGTTCTGGGGGCTTTAACTCATTGACGACGGTTGGGGATGAACATGTTTACGTTTTACGACTATATGTGGCTAACTGTTGTGTGTAGTGCCTGTGTATGAGTGTAAGTGAACTAGTCTGTAACTAGCATGCGCTGTAAAGATTAGTATTAGGTTTTGGCATGAGCACTAGTAGTGTAGGGATGCGTATAGACACCTCAGCGGTATATTGAACTGTTTCGTTTTAGTCGTAATCTAAGATGTTTTTAAACCTTCATAATGGTGCAAACCCGAAGCCAGTTTGATGATAGTGAGGCCAGGCAGTCGGATCAGATTGCTGCTCAGATCACCGAAACCCTGCAGCAAATGCTGCCTGGGTTATTCAACCAAATGAAGGATGAGTTGATTCAGACCATGGACCAGCGCATCGATGCGGCCCTCACGACCCGTAGCTCGGGGTCTGGGAGCACGGGCCAGTCTCAAACCCACGGGATCACTTTCAAAGACTTTATGGCGTGCCAGCCGCCATTCTTCGAGGGGAAAAAGGACCCCGTGGCTTGCTACCGCTGGTACTCGACGGTTGAGGGGGCGTTTCGCACTTGTGGGTGCCCGGAGGGATCGAAGGTTCTGTTCGCTGTGAACCTTCTTCGCGGTGCGGGAAAAGATTGGTGGGACCTGGTCCTCAAGAAGTATACGGAGGCGCAGATCACCGCTTTGACCTGGGAAGAATTTTGGGTTATGTTTGACGAGGAGTTTGCTCCTCGCATTGAGAAGGAACGAACAGCAGCTGAGTTCCTGAAGCTGACTCAGACGACCGAGTCAGTGAACGAGATTACCGCGCAGTTTCTAGAGAAGCTGTTGTTCATTCCGGGCTACGCGAATGATGAGTCGCTGAAGATGGCTCGCTATGTGGGGATACTGAAGACAGAGATCAAGGGAGCGGTGGCTACGGGAAGGTGCAAGACCTTCAGCGACATGGTGGAGGTAGCGAGGGCCCACTGGAAGAGCGTCAGCAGGGAAAGAGGAAGGCAGAGGATCAGCCGGCGCCGATGAATAAGTTCAAGGGGGCGAGGAGCGATAGTAGGAGCGGGTCCTCGAGTTGTCCCAAGTGCGGGCGGTACCACAGGGGCGAGTGTAGGCCGCGAGAGTTGTCATGATATAAGTGTGGCAAGATTGGCCATTTTAGTCGAGACTGCAAGGAGACGACGAAGACCTACTTCCATTGTTTCCAGCCCGGGCATATCAAGCCCGACTGCCCCCAGCTGAAGAGGGCGCCAGCTCTGGCTCCTGCACCGGCGACGCTCATGATTACTGACGGCACCACCAAAGGGAAGAGCGGAGCTACTACCACTCGTGGACGAGCCTTTCAGATGACTGCCGAGGAGGCGCAGACGGCACCTGATGTGATTACAGGTTTTTCCTTGTTGCGTTTTTATACATTTATCAATTGTAGTCTACTTTGTTGTTAGTAATGTGGATAGTATGCCTATTGTTTAAATGTGTATTATAGGCGTTTTTCCTGTCAACTCGAAACCGGCCTTAGTGCTTTTCGACACAGGGGCCACGTGGTCCTATGTGTCGCGTAGGTTCTGTAAGGATTTCCAGATCGAGCTCGGCAATCTGGATAGTCCTTTGGCAATCGATGTGGCCGCGGAGGAAGTGCAGGTAGTTGAGCACGTGTACCGGGGGTGTAGCATCGACATATTCGGAGTTCGGTTCAGCATTAATCTCATCCCCATCCCCATGAACGGAGTAGACATGGTGGTCGGGATTGACTGGATGTTTCCAAACCGGGCGACAACGGACGTTGCGGGACAGTTGGTACTTATCCAGAATCCAAGTGGGGGAGAGCTGGTGGTGTATGTCAAGGGAAGAAGGGTGTCCACATCCTTATGTTCTGTCGCGAAGGCACGGAAGTATATCCAGCGGGGATGTGCGGGTTTCTTGGTCTATGCGATGGCAGATCAGACGGAGGAAAGAAAGCTGTTAGTAGCAGATGTACCAGTCGTCAGCGAGTTCCCAGATGTATTCCCAGAGGATCTGCCTGGCCTTCCACCTGATAGGCAGATCGAGTTCAACATCGACCTGGTGCCCGGAGCGGCTCCGATTGCGCGAGCTCCCTATCGCCTGGCTCCGCCAGAGCTTCAGGAGTTGTCTGAGCAGTTGCAGGAGCTCTCGGGGAAGGGGTTTATTTGCCCGAGTAGCTCACCGTGTGTGAGCACCGATCTTGTTTGTAAAGAAGAAAGACGGGAGTCATCGTATGTGCATTGATTACCGGGGGCTCAACAAGGTAACCATCAAGAATAGGTACCCTCTACCCAGGATTGATGACTTGTTTGACCAGCTTCAGGGAGCGTCATGGTTCTCTAAGATCGATCTCCAGTCAGGGTATCACCAGCTGAAGGTGAAGGAAGCGGACATTCATAAGACGGCTTTCCGAACCCGCTACGGCCACTTTGAGTTTTTGGTGATGCCGTTCGGACTTACCAACGCTCCAGCAGCTTTCATGGACCTTATGAACCGGGTTTGTCGGCCGATGCTCTATCGGTCCGTGATTGTCTTCATTGATGACATCTTGATCTACTCGAAGTCAAGGGAGGAGCACGTTGTGCATCTGCGGGAAGTGCTTGAGGTTCTGAGGAGGGAACGTCTCTACGCCAAATTCTCAAAATGCGCTTTCTGGTTGCAAGAGGTGCAGTTCTTGGGCCACATTGTTAACTGAGAAGGCATCAAGGTGGACCCAGCGAAGATTGAGGCGGTTATGAACTGGGAGGTTCCGAAGGCACCAACCGAGATCCGGAGTTTCCTGGATTTGGCCGGCTACTACCGACGGTTCATCCAGGATTTCTCTAAGATCGCGGTACCGTTGACGCGACTGACGAAGAAGAGTGAGCCGTACATTTGGGGTTCTGAGCAGCAGATGGCATTCGAGACGTTGAGGCGGAAACTGTGTGAGGCACCGGTTCTGACTCTACCAGAGGGGGTGGAGGATATGACGGTCTACTATGACGCTTCACGTCTGGGTTTGGGGTGTGTGTTGATGCAGAGGGGTCGAGTGATAGCCTACGCTTCGAGGCAGCTGAAGCCTCACGAGGCTAATTACCCCACGCATAATCTTGATCTTGCAGCGGTGGTCTTTGCCCTCAAAATCTGGAGGCACTACCTGTATGGGGGTGAAGTGCACCATCTTTACGGATCACCGGAGCTTGAGGTACTTTTTGGAGCAGCCGAATCTGAACATGCGACAGCGAAGGTGGCTCGACTTGGTTAAGGATTACGATTGCGAGATTCTCTATCATCCATGTAAGGCTAACGTAGTTGCAGATGCCCTGAGTAGGAAGACGGAGCACACACCGCTTCGAATCTCACATCTGAAAATGGTTGTGACTACCTCCTTTGTGGATATAGTTCTGCGGGCACAAGAGGAGGCAAGTCTGGAGGAGAACCAGAACGGAGAGCGGATTCGAGGACAGTTGGCTGCGTTGGTTAGAGATAGCCGAGGATTGCTGACTAGGTTCGGTCGAGTGTGGGTTCCTCGTGCGGGTGCGGCATGGCAGACCTTACTAGAGGAAGCCCACAAGTCCAAATTCTCAATTCATCCGGGAGCTACCAAGATGTATCGGGATCTGCGGACTGGTTACTAGTGGTCGGGGATGAAAAGACACGTTGCTCGGTATGTGGAGTCGTGTTTAACCTGCTTAAGGGTCAAGGCTGAGCATCAGAAACCTCACGGCAAAATGCAACCTCTGGAGATTCCCGAGTGGAAGTGGGAGAATATTACTATGGACCTAATCACCAAACTTCCAAAAACCCCTCAGAAGTTTGATGCGATTTGGGTAATAGTGGATCGGTTGAGTAAGAGTGCTCTTTTCCTTGCTATTCGAGAGAGTTCGACCGCGGAGTAGTTGGCGGAGATCTATGTGAAGAAGGTGGTGTCAAGGCATGGAGTGCCAGTATCGATTATTTCAGACAGGGACGTGCGCTTTACTTCCCGGTTTTGGGAGAGGTTTCATTCGGAGTTGGGTACTAGGTTGCATTTTAGCACCGCGTACCACCCTCAGACAGATGGTCAGAGTGAGCGTACGATTCAGACCTTGGAGGACATGCTCCGAGCTTGTGTTTTGGACTTCGGAGGCAGTTGGGATACGTATCTGCCCTTGGCGGAATTCTCGTATAACAACATTTATCATTCGAGCATTGGGATGCCGCCTTTTGAGATGCTCTACGGGAAGAGGTGCCGTACCCCTATATGTTGGGGCGAGGTCGGACAGCGTGTTCTCGGTAGCACCGAGGTGGTTCAAAGGACCACCGAGGATATTCAGAGGATTCGGGAACGGTTGCGAACAACTCAGAGTCGGCAAAAGAGCTATGCGGATCGGCGGAGGTCGAACTTGGAGTTTCAGGTGGGAGACCGAGTACTACTTAAGGTTTCCCCTTGAAAGGGCGTGATCCGGTTCCGAAAGAGAGGCAAGCTTGGACCTCGTTACATCGGACCGTTCATGGTCCTCGCGCTTGTTGGGAAGGTGGCTTATCGGTTAGAGCTGCCTGCAGTTCTGGGTCAGATCCACAGCACGTTTCACATATCGCAGTTGCGCAAGTGTCTCGCCGACGAGACGGCACACATTCCTTTAAATGATATTCAGGTGGACGAGAGCCTGAATTACGTCGAGAGGCCGGTAGCGGTGATAGATCGGAGGGTGACGAGGTTGAGAAACAAGGAAATCGGAATCGTAAAGGTGCAGTGGCAGCATCGGAAGGGTTCCGAGTGGACTTGGGAGCCGGAAGCTGAGATGCGAGAGCATTACTCGGAGTTTTTCACAGATTGATTTCGGGGGCGAAATCCTTGTAAGTGGGGGAGAGTTGTAACATCCCGTGTTATTTATTTATTTATTTTGTTATTATTTTATTTTATTATTTTAATTGTTAGGGTTTTGGGGTTGGTGGTTTTTTTCTTGTGGGTTAAGTCAAGAGAGAGAGAGAGGCCCATTTAACTATTTAAAACCTAGGGTTTGCAACCTCTTCTCAATTGTGTTACTTGGAGATCAAGAAATAGAGAGAGTCGGGAACGAGAGAAAGAGAGAGCCGAGAAAGGGAGAGGACCGCCGGATTTGGTTTGGTATCGTTCTCATCGTAAGGTAACCAAGTTACCGTTTTTCGTTTAGGGTTATCGTTGTCCTTTGTTTCGGTCCAGCAGCGGGTACGGCGGTCGCCGGCTTTGGCCGGCGATGATCTGCCGACTAGATGGTAGACTTCCACGCCGGCGATGGCCGGTGGTGGTTACGGTCGTGTTTTCAGCGGCGGTGGCCTCGAGACGGCTGCCGAGCCGCTGCTGTTGCGGTTGTTATCCGGTGGTGGTGGTGGTAACACTGCCGCCACTGTTGTCCTTTCCTTCTTGGTCGGTGACGACGGTGGGAACCTTCACCGCCCGCTGTTTTGTTGGTTGATTCCAGCCGGCGGTGGTAGTGGTAAACCACAGCCGGCGGTGGTAGTGGTAAACCACGGCCGCCGCTGTTGCAGTGGTGTTGTTGTGCGTCGGCCGGCGGTGGAGGTGGTGATCCACAGCCGTCGACGGTGGTGGTGATCCACGGCAGCCGCTGCTTCCTCCTCGATGGAGTATTTGCCGGCGGTGGTGGTCGGACACCATGGCTGCTGCTGCCGTTTGTTCGACCGGTGGCTGTGGTGGTTCACCCTCGCCGCTGCTGACGAGCGTCGGTCGGGCGGCGGTGGCGCTTAACGCCGCCGTTGCTGCTGTGTGATGTATTTAGAGCGTACCTGGGCGGCCTTCGCGCCGCGAGGCGACTGTGGGAAGAAACCCTCACGCCGCAAGGGTGGTATGTTGATGGTTGGTCGTCGCCGCTGCTGTTTTGTGGGCTCGGCGATAGTACGAGACGATAACCGATCTGAACTCGGGTGCCGCCGCGTCAGTGTCTAGTGTGACCCTGATAGATTAATTTGTGTTATCGGACAAATTCTTATAGAATGTATGTTAATTCTAATTTTCAGAGTTGCGGGAAAGATTCGAGTTGTTATTTCGTTTGTAGTTTATTCGAGACAGGTGAGTGGGTTTACATGCTTTATATTTACATGTTGCATGCGGTGTTGTTTTATGATGGGCCGGGTTGCGGGATGACCCGAAGAGTGAGTAATCACTAAGGCCGGATTGCGGGATGATCCGAAGAACGGGCAACCGTTAAGATGTGATGATTATATGTGGATGACGTTTATTTGTTGATATATTGTATGTGAACTTGCTCACTAAGCAGTTGTGCTTACCCCTCATTTATTTTTTCTTTTTAGGTGGGAGTTCGGGTGTTGACAAAGGCAAAGCTCCGGCTTGAAGGTTTCGGCTAGACGTCATTCCGATCCGATTTTAGATTTCCTACCTCGTTGATTGTTTCTCACATTGGTTGTTATTTTAATTTAACTTGGGGATTTTTGAAATATTGTTTTATCTTAATATTTTAAGTGAAGGTTTTATATTAAATTATCTTTTAATAATTAAAAATAGGATTAGGGTGTTACACGGATCAAATGTGAGCGGTTCTATGGCGTTTTAAGGACCGGATTGAAACGGCCCGTTTAGTGGTCGAACCAAAATATTAAAATAATAATAACAATACTATTAGTATGCATTCGTCGAACATATCCTCAGCTTGCGATCTTTGCTCGTACGAAGGAGACAGGAGATGAGAGATTAGGGTTTCGAGCGGCGCTAGATCGCGGGATCGGAGTATCGTAGCCAGTAATTGTGCTTTCTGCATATCCATTGCCATACGATTTGCTTCTGAAGATACGAAACAAACAAGCAACTTAGCAATGAAAGTATACAAACTACCTAAAGACATGATGCACAAGACCCATTCGATTTGGGCAAACATATGTACGTATGGAACAAGAACAAGAGCACGACAGTAGCATCGTGTACTCAATAACGAAATACAAACAAAGTTCACAGTAGCATCGTCTATTCAATAATCAAATAGAGGCAAAGTTCACACTAGCATAGAACTCAAAAACACCATTGATTGTATCATATTCACTGTTCCATTGGTCTAAAAAATAAAAAGCATGTATCTATTCTACCAAGCAGAATCAAAACATTTCTACAAGTTTTGACCTAGGATTTGGTCCATCCAAGCATGTTTAACATCATCAAAGTTGAAATATACATAGAAATAAGGTTGAACTACCTTAATTTGATCGAAGATTGTTCTTCACGTCTTCAGTTTCAAGCCAATCGCACCCTCCTTGATGACTCGTTTCATACAGTACTTCTCTCCGTCACTAAGCCATCCTTTATGGTACCTGTGGTACCTGTTGCCACATCAACTGCCACATCAGTTTTCCACTATCTTTACCACTACCTACCAACTCCATACCTTTCATCCACTATGGTACCCTTCATATCCCCTTCATTTTATTTTTTTAGTTTTCATTTCATACCCTTCATTTTAATTTTTTTTAATTCATCCACTATAATTTATTTTTGTAAATAAACATTAAAATTAAAATAACCAACATTAAAATTTAAAATTATATTAAATAACTAACATTAAAATTAAAAATAAACTTTAAAATTAAAATTACATTAAAATTAAAATTACGTTAAAATTAAAACTAAAAAAATACAATAAAATTAGTTATTGGCCTGTGACGAAGAGTTCCACACGTGTATAGATAAATCGTGGCGAAGGTTGGCGTGCCTCTCTTAGTTTTTCACTTGGTTGACGTTTCTTGCTCGGTCTTCTTCGGAGATAGTTGTTTCAATCTCTCCCGGTAAAACCTCCGTCGGATCAAAAGGATAATGTGAGAAGCCTTCGTCTTCACGAATCATGTTGTGTAAAATTATACACGTGTACATGATTTCTGTTAATTTCCTTTGTGTCCATACTCGCGCCGGGTATTTTACAACGTGCCATTTATCTTTAAGCGTAAGACTTATGGGATGAACATGACAAGAACTAAAAGTATAAAATCTTACCCGGTAAGAGCCACGACATCTTATCAGGTAAGTGATATCGACAACTCTTACCGTATCGTTCCTTAGTCGCAGTGTAAAGGTCGTGAAAGAACAACCGTATTAATAAAAATCAGCCCATCTACATGCTTTCGGGCCCAAAAGCGTCATCTACAAAAGTTAATCAATAGCGTCAAAAAGTTGTGGTTTTAATTGATTTTTCGCATAACTTCATGCAAGTTTCATTTTATAATTAAAAAGGCTATAACTTAAATAAAAACCTACGGCTAAAGAATTATTGAAATGATGAAAATAGGGAATATATTTTACCCTTATCAACTGCATTTCCATAAGAACTTAACGACTAGGCATTATGTCAAAGTATTTTATTACTAGTGTTGCAAAAATCGGCCTACTCGACCGATTACTCGGCGAGTACTCGGACATAGGCCGAGGCGATTAGGCCTTAATCGGCCCTGTCAGGCGGGCAAACAAAGAAGGGGTTGTTTATCAAACACTTACTCGGTAGGTGCTTATCAAGTCACATTTATCCTTACCGAATAGCATGTCAAAGAACAAGAATCTTACATGAACAAAAAAAATACAATAAAACTAGGGATTGAAGCTAATGATGGACTTAGGGTTCAATTTCCATTATGACATGTATGGATAAATCTGTCTGTTTGATAAAGTTGTCTGTGCTGAATTATCGGTCTAAATGTAAAAAGTGACCATTTTACCCCTAAATTCTTTTATTCACAAATTGCACTATGTATTAACCAAAATTTGTACCAAAAAGTAAAAAATGTCAATGATCCCTCCAAGTTACCCAAATCAACAAATTCAAAGAAAAAAAAAATTAGTTCATCAATTCATAAATTGAGATCCGATGCTCGATGTAGAACAAAACATCACAAAGTGAAATCAACTAAAACTAAACAGACCCAAAAGGGAATAGCACCATGCCCTACATAGCCAAAATCATCATCAAAGCATATTGCTTCCCTGGATTTACCCACACCCATCTGGAAATCATTACTGAACGGATGACAATGAATGGAAGGCCATAATGGAATCAACTAAAGACCAAATCATAGATGTTAAGCAGGTTAAGAATGAATCGTAACCAGTTCAACTTTTGGTTAAAGACTAAAATCACACGACACAACCCATTCATTTTAAGGAAGTTAAATCATCGATGGAGGGAAAACCCATCAGTGAAAATCCAGATCGAAAGGAGCAAACATATCGATGGAAGGGAAATGCCTTAGATCGAAAATCGGTTAAAAGCTCACTTACTAGGTCAGTCGGGGTCAGGGGTGGTTAGGGTTTGGGGTGCAGTGGTCCCTGAACGTTTCAGATGCTAAAGCAGCATGTGCCTACTAAACAAAAAATGTAGATGCGTCAAAAAGTAAAAACCAAAGGTAAAAGGATTTGTTAGCATACTCCTCACTGAACACCAAATCTATAAATAACACCATTTACCTGAATTCGCAAACTATGGGGGTCATGCGTGAAAGATTCTAGAGCTTCCAACACATGTGAGTGGAACGGAACTCTTAAGTTTGGACCTAAATCCATGGCCAATTGCTTAACTGCATTAGTTGCAGCCCATCTCACACGTGGGTGAGGATTTTGAAACGAGCTCAAAACCATCAGCATCACTGTTTCTATATTCTGGATCATCTTCTGCATCACCAAGTCGATAAAATAAGATCACAAACAGCATATTGTAAGATGAAATTAAAATAAATATTGTCACCTCTGCGAATCCTTCGAATATACATGCAAGAGCAATCAATGCAGCATGAGGTTCCTGCCACTCGGGACCATCCAAGTATGCACGCAGCTGCTCAAATGCAACAACAGTAACGTCAAGCGCATCTGCAGCAATAGCGAACAAACCCATGTAGTCCTTTGCAGCATTGTAATTACTCGACCCTCCTGCATCCTCATCCTCATTGTCTGTTGTATACCAAGCAGGTTCATCCTCGATATCCAGCAGCATCTTCAACAAAATGGCAAACAACTCGCAAGGAAAGCGAACAAGGTCGTCAATCAGCTCCCTCATCATCGCTGCCCTCTCCCTAGCTTCTACTAGCGCAATCAGAAACCCAATCGCTAGATGACGTGTCCCCTCTTCTAGGGTCTCTGTCGTGGCTATCTGCATCATATGCTCCAGCACTTTATCTAGCTCCCTCCCAAATAACCCGGGCACAGCCTCAACCAACTCAATCAACAACTTCAATAGCTCTTGAGCAGCAGCCTCTTGCTGACTATTCAAAGCTTCCTTCAATGTCATCGTAATTGTTCGAAGCACATCGTGGAACAACATCAGATCCCCACCAGAATGGGAGAAAACCGGAATAAAACTAGCTACAGCACTTGATGCAGCAAGCTTCACGTCTAAACTCCGAGATGTACTTGTCAGGCACTCCAAACACACTTGATGAATGTCTTCCATACTTGAAATTAATGTTTGCCCATTGAATTGTGACAAGCCCACAAGTATCAAGAACCCCGATTCCTGAAGGTTAAGAGAATCGGATTTAGACCAGTCAAACGCAAAACGCAACAACTCCGGCCAGCCGTTCAGAGGCAGAATCATCGAAGCGAGTTCCGAAATCAAAATGCATAACAAACCGTGTGTCTGTAACAGAGTTGCCGACGTGCCGCGGGATCCCTCGTAAGGAGAGGAATGTAGCACTTCACCGAGTTTGTGAAATAGCTTTTTCGGATCAGTTAGTATGCATTCGTCGAACATATCCTCAGCTTGCGATCTTTGCTCGTAGAAAAGAGACACGAGATGAGAGATTAGGGTTTCGAGTGGTGCTAGATCGCGGGACCAGAGTATTGCAGCCAGTAGTTGTGCTTGCTGCATATCCATTGCCATACGATTTGCTTCTGAAGATACGAAACAAACAAGCAACTTAGCAATGAAAGTATACAAACTACCTAAAGACATGATGCACAAGACCCATTCGATTTGGGCAAACATATGTACGTATGGAACAAGAACAAGAGCAAGACAGTAGCGTCGTGTACTCAATAACGAAATACAAACAAAGTTCACAGTAGCATCGTCTATTCAATAATCAAATAGAGGCAAAGTTCACATTAGCATAGAACTTAAAAACACCATTGATTGTATCATATTCACTGTTCCATTGGTCTAAAAAACAAAAAGCATGTATCTATTCTACCAAGTAGAATCGAAACATTTCTACAAGTTTTGACCTAGGATTTCGTCCATCCAAGCATGTTTAACATCATCAAAGTTGAAATATACATAGAAATAAGGTTGAAATACCTTAATTTGATCGAAGATTGTTCTTCACGTCTTCAGTTTCAAGCCAATCGCACCCTCCTTGATCGCTCGTTTCATACAGTACTTCTCTCCGTCACTAAGCCATCATTTATGGTACTTGTTGCCACATCAGCTGCCACATCAGCTTTCCACTATCTTTACCACTACCTACCAACTCCATACCTTTCATCCACTATGGTACCCTTCATACCCTTCATTTTATTTTTTTATTTTTCATTCCATACCCTTCATTTTAATATTTTTTAATTCATCCACTATAATTTATTTTTGTAAATAAACATTAAAATTAAAAATAACTAACATTAAAATTTAAAATTATATTAAATAACTAACATTAAAATTAAAAATAAACTTTAAAATTAAAATTACATTAAAATTAAAATTACGTTAAAATTAAAACTAAAAAAATACAATAAAATTAGTTATTGGCGTGTGACGAAGAGTTCCACACGTGTATAGATAAATCGTGGCGAAGGTTGGCGTGCCTCTCTCGGTTTTTCACTAGGTTGACGTTTCTTGCTCGGTCTTCTTCGGAGATAGTTGTTTCAATATCTCCCGGTAAAACCTCCGTCGGATCAAAAGGATAATGTGAGAAGCCTTCGTCTTCACGAATCATGTTGTGTAAAATTATACACGTGTACATGATTTCTGTTAATTTCCTTTGTGTCCATACTCGCGCCGGGTATTTTACAACGTGGCATTATCTTTAAGCATGGCGAATGTATGTTCGATGTCTTTTCTAGCCGATTCTTGACATATCTTGAAATGAATCCATGGCTCTTCCGTTGGGTACCTAAATGCTTTCACGAAAGTCGTCCACTCGGGATATATCCCGTCGGCAAGATAATACCCGTGATTGTTGTGTGTGTTATTCACTACAAAAGAACTATCGGGCGCTTTATTTTCGAATAAATCGTTGAAAATCGGTGATTGATTCACAACGATTATGTCGTTCGTGGCACCCGGTACCCCGAAGAATGCGTGCCAGATCCATTGATCTTGCGATGCGACCGCTTCTAGAATTACCGATAGTCCAGGATGATCACCTCTATGGAATTGACCTCTCCATGCCTTGGAACAATTCTTCCAGTACCAATGCATACAGTCAATGCTACCAAGGTTTGTTCATGCAATGCGTATATAGCCTAACCATCGGTAGTAGTTGGCTTTCGTAAATATTGGCGCATATAGAGGTAAATAATACCTTTGCAAAAATGGTCAAGGCAATCCCTTGACGTTGTTTCGCTCATCCTCAAATATTCGTCGAAAGCATCCGAAGCAGACCCGTATGCCAATTGACGGATAGCGGATGCACACTTTTGAAGTGGAGAAAACCCCTTCACGCCTCTTGCATCCCAATGTTGCTTGAAAAAATCAACCTCTCTTTCTAGATCGTTAACTATCTGTAAGAATAGTCGTCGACTCATACGAAACCGACGGTCAAAGTCGATGTCGTTGTACACCGGGTGTTTGGCAAAGTAGTCGGCGACAAGTTTATCGTGTCCCTCTTCACGACCTCTATCTTTACGCGTCCCTCTCGGTCTTTTGTTCAACGGTTCTCCCACCTCGTCTTGGAGAAGGTTGTTATCGAACAATTCCTTAACCAACTCTGTCGCTTTAATGTTGTTTATAATAATCTGATTTACGACGAGATGTATATCATCGTTATCAGAACCGACATTTTTTGGAGATGTGGAGAAGATAATGTAGAGAAGAAGATAGGAGAATGAGAATGAGTATGTATTATAGAGAAAGAGATAAAATACATATTAAAGGTTAAAAATAAAAGAAAATAAAAAAATAAAAATATATATATATATATATATATATATATATTAAAAACCCTAACGGCTATATGAACGTTGGGGGATTTTTTTCCAAACAAGGAAAGATAAAGGGGTGAACGGCATCGACGTGGCGACACCGGATGGCCGGTACCGGTCAACCTACCGGTCACCCGCGGCGGTGTTGCCGCCGGTACCGGTAGCGGTACCGGTCTGCCACCGATCCCATAACGGATGGCCTAAAATGAGTAACAATGCTTAAACGCAAGGGGGTTTAATACTCCTAATATTTTGCAAGTATTTAATTTAGGGTCGGGTGGTGTCCGACCGGGATTATTTTGTAGTAATCAAAGGGATTATATTGGATTTTGGAAATATTTCAAATCTTTGTGTGGGTATGTAGGATTTGAAATCTATTTTAAATTATTATTATTATAAGATACATAAAAATTGTTAAACTACCTTTTATTCAACAAACTGACAAAATACTAAGTGTTTTAACCGAGATTCTAAATGGGGTGAGGCGTGGCGTCGCCACAAGCCAAGCCTCAAGCCTTAGGAGCTATGGCGTTTTCAAGGCGTGACTTATGGCGTCAAATTTCTAGTTCATATAAGATATTATATATAAGAACATATGTTTTGTAATATCATTTAATGAGTTATTAGTAATAAGTAAGTTAAAATTAGGTTATATTTTTATAAAAAGATATAGGAAATAAAACCGGCGTGAGACTTATGGGATGAACATGACAAGAACTAAAAGTATAAAATCTTACCCGGTAAGAGCCATGACATCTTATCAGGTAAGTGATATCGAAAACTCTTACCATATCGTTCCTTAGTCGCAGTGTAAAGATCGTGAAAGAACAACCGTATTAATTTGCTGTGTGCCACCAAATGTATTTTGAAAGTGCAATAAATACACAAATGCTCCTTGTATGAGTTTGTTAGTAGATGCAAATGATATGAACAAAGAGATAAGTCCAATCGTCAATCTCTTTGGAAACGTCTAAAGGAAGTCCTCTTCTGCGTATCATGAAGTCATTATCCCTAAGAACATCAACAATGATGTAACTGAAGAAAATAACGCAACAGCATTTGATATGATAAAAAGCATAAAGACTCCGTTATTTAAACACACAGGTTTTCCTTCACTTTTGTTTCCACCTGGGACCGTGAAGGCGGCTGCAAATGCCACTGTCACTATGAGTGCTACTACTACAGTAAATGAAGATGTTGTGCCTTTCATCCATTTCTTGCCTTCTTTGACCAAATTTTCATGCACCTCAGTGAAAACCTCTCTAGTAGTTTTACCGTAAGCGTTAACTACTTTTTTAAGGGTGGGGTCTACAAGAGTTTCAATTTCCTGCACTGTGTGATATTTGTTAAGAGCAAATTAAATAAGCATGATTACATTAATATGGAGAAGGGAGTTGAAAAAGAAGGGACAAAAAGATTGAAAATTGTTTAAAACAAGGTCAAATTGCATGAAAATTGAACTAAATAATTAAATATTTGAAATACATAGTGACTATAGCATAATTGGGTTTATAGAATGACAACAATGTCTAAATGTCCTAATAGATCACTTTATATGTCTTAAGTTTATAGGACCAAACAACAAAACATCATATTTAAAAGCTTTTAACACTTTTAAACATCTTGACAAGTGTTTTAGGTAGGTATCTTTTAAAATAAAATGTTATATTAGCTTAGAAAGTTTCCTATAAAGATGCTAATTTATAAGACACTTTTTTATTTTATAAATTAATATCACCCTATTAATTAACTATTTAATATGAAGCTCTATTTTAAAACGTTTAACGCTCTTACATGTGATTTTTATTCTTTTTAAACCACATTTTAATCATATAAAAAAACATAATTTTATTTTAGTACATAATTGTTTTCATGATGCAATTAATGTAGCTAGCTAGGGTTCATGAATTCATAAGATATATCTTCACCTTGAATCATAGAAGCTCATGCTGCATATGTAGAGCTGCTCCTCCCATATGATTAGTTAATAGATGAGATGGGAATGACTTTGCAACAATGTGTAACACGTTCTCATTTGTTTGCTCATTGATGTAATTTGCCATCAACATCCTGTACCTAGGCATTTGGTAGAGATAATTATATAGTCGTATATGACGTAGTTTAATGGCTTTTGGGAAAGCATCGTTCTGATCTAAAATAGAGCCTGTTATGCTTGGAGATGCATGAATGATCTCTTCAATTACCTCATGAATCTCAAAGCGCACTGCAGTCATCGACACTGGGCTAAACATCGTTAAAGTAAACTCATCGTTGCGCCTTTTTATGACACTTGAGCATAGGCAGTGTACAAGTTGAGTCACTTGTGTATGTCTTACTTTCATATCATATAGATGTACATGATTGGGAAAGCTACATGATCAATTATATACGATTAGAGATGATAATGTGTGTGCACAGGAAAGTTCAAATGTGAACTCATTTTCGGTTGGGCGAATCTCAGTCACTTATCCGGTCAATAAATGCGGCTTTGACCAGGTCCCCCCTTTAATAATCTCCACCCCCCCATGAATCGTGTCAGTCCTCCGTGATCGCGACCATCGTAACCGAAGATATGTGGCTACAACCAAAATTAAGTTCACATGTGTCGCGCTCTCGTTGTCCTCACGTTCTCAACCAAAAAGTGGTTCACATTTGAACCTGCCTCTATATATATATGTTTGTGAAATTAAAGCTTCCATCATAAATCATAATTGTTGTTCTTGATAAATGAAATGGGGATTGTGTTTTGCTTCTTTAGCCATAGACAATGAAAAGAATCAGGCAAAGGCCCACTGTTTGATCATATTTGTGTCATTGGCTTCGGCTGTGGGACTAGGCCCTTGGGACTTGGGAGGAGACCAAGGCCCGAATAATATTCATTTAAACAGGAATATCAGATTTTAAACTATACAACTTCGGCCTGATTTTTAATTATTTTTTCATTAATTTAAATTGTATACGTACACATTAATACATTATATTATTTTCTCTACAAATAAACCTAATAACAAATAATATAGAATCATTGTTTTATTACTAAATAAGATATATAAAGTGTACTCTTTTCTTTTAATTATATTGATCGTTTGATATCGGCGGATGTGTTTAATGGAATCAGATATGTAGGAATTGTGTTGTGTAGAGATTTTTGGAAGGAAACAAATTAATGAAAAATAGAATGGTGGATGGGGTGTGAAAAACCATGTCCAAACAAACTTAACCGTCTTTTTCTCCCCTCCTTTTTTGTTTGTATGAAATTTTCAAATTTATGAATTAATACTAATTAATATTATAGAGAATAATATTGAGCTTTGTCTTTTCCGCCGACCGACGATTTAGATATCCTTTTGACGGAATTTGACAACCCTCATCCATCCAATTCCACCATGCACCGCCCTGATCCTGATCGCCAACTTTCTTGGCCTTTCGGAAGCCTCGAATGTGTTGATGATGATGACATTCGCATGACCGCTTATGAGATATTCTTCACGTCATGCAGGCCCATCCCCTGGTTTCGGAGGTCGTAATGCCATTCAATTTTATTCCTCAGCCGAGAGTGGTCATGGAGGAGGAGGGGAAGGATCTCCTTCAAAACCAGGGGTGGTCATGGTCATGGTGGGGTGGGGATGACAGTTACAAGCAAGATAAAGAGGGCCCTTGGCTTGAAGATGCTAAAGCACTCCAATTCTTCACATAATAATACCACCACCACTTCTTCTACCCCCTCCATTGGCTTCTCCACCATGCCAAGCGGTGGTGGTAGGTCCAGGAGGCCGTTAACCTCCGCAGAGATCATGAGACAACAGATGAAGGTGACGGAGGCAAGCGATAACAGGCTTCGTAAGACGCTCATGAGAACCCTTGTTGGCCAAGTAAGTACGTACGTAGTTGTAATAACTAATTTCTTTTATCATCCTCCTTATGTTGTACGTACATAGAATTAAAAAGATTATTATTATTATTATTATTATACATCATCAATAGATGGGAAGACGTGCAGAGACTATCATCCTCCCATTAGAGTTGATTCGACATCTAAAGCCATCTGAATTCAATGATGCTAACGAGTATCACGCTTGGCAAAAACGTCAATTGAATATTCTGGAGGCAGGACTCATCCTCCATCCATCCATCCCCTTGGATAAATCAGACACCTTTGCTATGCATCTTCGAGACATCATTCGTAGTAGTGATCTTAAACCCATCGATATTGGAAAAAGCTCCGAGACCATGAGGACCTTATGCAATTGTGTGGTTTCATTGGCATGGAGGAGCGCCGATGGATCCCCAGCAGATACTTGTCATTGGGCTGATGGTTTCCCCTTCAACGTAAACCTATATGTAGCCCTTCTTCAATCTATCTTCGACTTGAAAGATGAGTCATGCCTCCTTGATGAGGTAGATGAGCTCCTGGAGTTGATGAAGAAAACATGGACTACTTTGGGATTAACAAACCCATACATGACTTATGTTTCACTTGGGTGCTTTTTCAACAATATGTTATAACAGGACACGTAGAGAATGATTTGCTTAGCGCTTCCCTTACCATGTTGACGGAAGTGGCCAATGATTCCAAGAAAGTTGACAGGGAGCCTATCTATGTACAAATATTGTCTTCTGTCTTAACTTCAATCACAACCTGGTGTGACAAGCAATTGATGGATTACCATCAAACTTTTAGTATGGACACAATAGGCATCATGGAGCACATTCTTCCTTTGGTTTTCTCGGCCACCAGAATCTTAGAAGATGTAACGGCTGTAACTTCAGATTCTGCAGGGAACAAGGTTGATCAATATACCAGATCCTCTCTGAAGAATGCATTCTCTAAGGTACATATAATGTTGATCCACTTATTAATTATTAACTAGCTACGTACGTACCTAGTATATTTAATTAATTAATTCATTCATCATCTATCATGTATACACGGCAGATGGTAGGAAACAGAAATGTAATAAGCAGGTCAACACCATCACACCAAGTGAGGGAAACACTTGTTGGATTGGCGAATGAAACGGAAGAATTGGCATTTAAGGAGAAAAATAGTTTCAGCTTGGTGTTGAAGAAATGGCATCCTATATCAGCTGGAGTTGCAGCCGTGACACTGCACTCGTGCTACGGGGTCTTATTAAAGCAATACTTGGCATGTAACTCTGATATTACCCACGACATGCTCACAGTATTGCAAAGGGCCGACAAACTTGAAAAGGTGTTGGTTAACCTGGTGGTCGAAGACTCTGTGGAATGTGAGGATGGGGGCAAGAGTGTCATAAGAGAGATGCATCCTTATGAAGTCGATTCGATTGTTCTAAAGTTTTTGAGACATTCCATTAATGGGAGGATCAAGAAAGTTAGGGACGTGTTTCAAAGAGCTAAGGAAAATGAAGTAAGATCAATAATCAATAAATACTATTAGTTCAATTAACAATTAATTAATTAATTAACCGGTGGAAATTGATTTTTGTATATTTCATTATTATATAAGACATGGAATCCCAAGTCCAAAACTGAACCTTACGCGCAATCAGCCGTGGAGCTAATGAAGCAGTCTAGAGATGTTCTGGCATCCTTCTTTGAAATTCCGATTGCTATTACTGAAGATCTGGTTCAAGATTTTGCAGATGGCATTGAGAGGATTTTGCGGCATTATACTACTTTTGTTGCGTCATGTGGTAGATATATGTTTTTCTTGTTGCGAGACTTGTCTATTTTTGTTATTGAGTTTTTAAACATGTATATTTTTATTTGTTGATTTAGGTTCGAAACAGAACTATATTCCCACACTCCCTCCCCTAACACGGTGTAGCCGAGGCTCAAAATTCGTCAAGCTTTGGAAAAAGGCGACACCTTGTGCCGTAGCAGCCATAAGTCCATATCATTTGGGATTGGAGGAAGAAGGCCATAATCCACGACCTTCAACCAGCCGTGGAACACAACGCCTCTACATCCGCCTCAACACTTTACACTACCTTTTATCCCAACTCAACTCCCTTGACAAATGCTTCTCCACTGCCTCACATAAGATTGTTCCGGCTTCGCACCAACAACAACATCATCATCATCATCATCATCATCATCAACATCAACAACAAAACCACGGACATCACCATCCCCACTTTGAGCAAACTAGATCCGCCATTATGTCCGCCACTCAACATGTAGCTGAGGTTGCAGCCTACCGACTTATATTCCTTGATTCAAACTCTGTCTTGTATGGCAGTCTATACGTAGGTCATGTAGTGAATGCTCGAATCAGTCCTGCTCTCAAAGTTCTCAAGCAAAACCTAACTCTTTTGAGTGCTATCGTCACAGAGCGGGCTCAACCTTTGGCAATCAAAGAAGTGATGAAGGCTTCTTTCGAAGCCTACCTTATGGTTTTAATAGCTGGAGGAGGCACGAGATGTTTCACCAAGGCAGATCACGAGATGATTGAAGACGATTTAAAGCATTTAAAGCGTGTATTTACGAACTATGGAGAAGGGATGATTGCAGAGGATCTGGTTGATAAAGAGGCTGAGACGGTAGAAGGAGTGGTGGACTTAATGGGAAGGTCGGCAGAGCAGTTGGTGGAGGACTTTACTGTGGTGGCTTGTGAAGCTAGTGGTATTGGAGTAGGTTCAGGACAAACATTGCCGATGCCTCCAACAACCGGAAGGTGGAGCAGCAGTGACCCTAACACTATGTTGCGCGTTTTGTGCCATAGAAAAGATCGTGTTGCAAATTCATTCTTGAAGAGAACTTTCCAACTTGCCAAGCGAGCGTAAACTAATCTAAAAGAGTAATCTACCGATGCTTAAACACAATATGTGTACATACATACATACATACATACATCCATCCTAACCTAAAGTTTGAGGGATTATATATCTGTATATATATAGAAGAAAACTACAACTCAAGGTCAGGGGTTTCAGGTTTTGCATGTATTAACCTTTTGATTTTTGCTCTTTCTAGGGGATTAGGCAATTAATTCATGTATTTGATAAAATTATGTACAACTTTAATTCATATATATTCATTTTCAAGGTTTTTTGTTTTTGTAAATATATAGTATTAACTAAATCTGGTCCCTTTAATTAATTAAACATGCATGCCAATTTTTTTATATCAAATAATGTTACAGGTGTATCATGACCTAATTAAACAAAGAAAGAACCAGACAACTTTACAACAAGGAGACTATTCTAGCTACATATATAGTAGTTTCTTTCATTTTAACTCGCGTTTATTAAAACCTTTTTTTTTTCTTTTTTGCATTCTCATCATGGCCATATCATAATTGGTTCTTCAAGTAAAGCTGAATCTTGATGCTGCTTCTTTTTCAGCTACCACATGATTATCAATACTAGTAGTTGACTTTAGCTCTTCTTCAAGAATGACCATAGAATCTGAGACCTCAGCCTTGTATATGTAAAACTTGGTCATTGCCAGAAAGAAAACGAAGTTCAACAAGTTGAGCACTGCAAAAAAAGCGTAATAGTAGTCAAGATGTGAATCGTTGAGGTTGTTCAAGATCCACCCTTTGTGACCATTCCTCTTGGTAACACGAGATACCGTGGATAGAAGAAAGCTACTAAAGAAACTCCCAACACCTAGACTTGTCATGGAATAAGAAGTCCCAAGACTCTTCATGCTTTCTGGTGCTTGATCATAGAAAAACTCGATCTTGGCTACCTCTAGAAATGCATCTGCCATTCCCATTAGTATAAATTGAGGAAGGAGAACGAATATTGACAAAGGCACTTGCTTCCCATTCTCAACCACACCATGGACTTTTGCACATGTAGCCTATGTCTGTCGGTTACGGAAGCTACCACCATTATAATGATGTGGATAACCATTCCGGTTCCCATTCTTTGGAGTAGGGTGATCCCTCTTGGGTTCTTGGTCCATTTTGCCATTATTCTTACAAATATGCGGTCGTAGAGCACGACACATATAAGCATGGATATGGTCACAAATCCAGCTAAGCTCGCTGGTGGGATTTGAAAGTGCCAATTTGTCTCTCTAGAGTTGTTCCTTGCTTAACAAAAAGCGTACTAATTTGTGCGATCATTGTGCTTGGGACGAATGTAGCTATCAAGATTGGGATCATACGTAGTAATCTGTTTAGTTTCCTCAACCTCGGTTACTGAACATGGCCTTGCTTCTGTTGTAACACAAGCCGCTTTATTTAAGAAGCTGCATTAATAAGTATATATAGATCAATTACATACAATATGTAAGAGATGATGATGCATTAATTAAAGAAACTTAATTTCATACATATATGTATACCTGAGTGTGGGAGTGGAATGGATCCTATATTTTCCTTTCTTAGCATACTCAGCCAAGTCAATTTCATAGAGGTGTTTGGAATCAGTTGGAAGTGGTAGGTTCCAGTTCCTAAAGGCAACTAGAATGACCCTAGCCATCTTAGTAAAAGGGCTGCCTGTAGGAACCTTGTGCCTGTAAAAAGGTGTCCCGGCCAAGAAGATGAGGATGGATATCAATAGGCCAAGAGTGGGGAGGCCGTAACCGAGGGACCATCCGACGTTGTCTTGTATGTAAACGAGAACCGTGTTAGCGAAAAGGGTACCAAAGAAGATGCTAACATCCACCAATTAAAGAAAGAGAGCTTTTGGGCCTTTTCTTTAGGATCAAAGTCGTCGAATTGGTCGGCACCAATAGTAGAGATATTAGGCTTGGTGCCACCGTTCCAACAGCAAGTGTATAGAGGGCACCGAAGAAGACGGCAAGTTGCAAGGTGGAAGCTTTCTTGCAGTCGTCCGGTCCCGGAATCACAAGTGGGAGGCTTTAGCCCTGGTAGTGAAACCGCTAGCGTCAGTAAGCACATTCCCTGTTTTAATTCATCTTGTACGTCAATCCATATATATATATATGTATGTATTCTTTAATGTTTATCATAAAAACCTAATAAGTAACAATGAAATAAGAAATTATATCATATTTAATTTCAATCGTGAGTGAGGGAATAGCTTAGGAATATATTTATTGGTCTTGAAGATTGCTTTTTTCCTTTAAATTAATGTGGTAATCAACTACGTATAATTTTTATGCAAAAGATAGACGATTGTCGCTAGTTCTATAACTATATATAGTTGATTGATTGCTAATTAAATTGCAACTATATATAGTTATCAACATCAATGGAGAAATGCAATATGAATTTATTGGATGGGGTGAGGTTAATTATTGGGTTGGGGTCCAATTCCAATATATTAATACTAATTAATTTAACAGACAGGACCTGCTTTCTTATTCCTTTCTCAATTAGCTAGCAGGGTTTTTTGTGTCAATAATGGCTCTTTCTGCACTTCCTTTAATTATAATTATTTTCATTGACGACCTTTATCTGTAATTTTCACCTAACCCCAAGTCCCAACTCCCAATTAACCACTTAATTTGTATAGTACTCTTTAAATAATAATACTACTAATAATAATAATAAAATTTATTTGAGCGTAATTAATTAATAGAATTGGATGAGATTATGAGCTAGTTTTCAGTAGCTAGCATATATATTTATTAAAAAAATGCAAATAAATAATTAGGAGAAAAATACAGAGACGCTCCTTGTATATTTTTATAATTACTAATAGAGGTTTCTTTTTTTAAAACCTCCTCTGATTTTTACTAGCCCGTATCCCTGCATGCTGTGACCATTAGTATTTGTTTAAAATAAGATATTTTAAAGCAGGAAGATAAACAAATTAATATTCTAGATGTATTGAATTAAGAGATGCATTTGTATTTTTTTTTATATATTATAAAAGAAAGTTCAAAAGTGAACCATTTTTGTTGTTAACCGGATACAACGAGGAGCATCACCCACACGTGGCGGATATAGGCACGTCAAATCAGGATGACAAGCACATTCATGGGAGGATTGAATTAAAGAGGGGACCACACTCAAAGCCCACGTTCGCTTCGGTTAGTCCTCACGTTCAAAACAAAATGGTCACATTTGAACTTACTTATTCTATATATATATAATAGTTAAGTAGTAGTAGTAGTACTGTTACGTTGGTGAATGGTTGGGTTTTCACACCTCGATCGAGATAGATTATAAATATATATATATATATATATAATGGAGAGAAAGGTTCAAATGAGAAATATATCAATTTAAAAAACGTGAGAAGCAATATCAGCCACTCATCCGGTCAATAAATGCGGACTTTGACCGTCCCCCCTTTTATATATCTACCCTCCCATGAATCCATCAATCCTCCGTAATCACATCCACCATAACCGAAAGAGAGTGAGTTGAGATTGCTCCTCATGTTATCTTAAATTGGTATGCTTCTCGCATGAACTATAGAATATGGAGATTCGCTTCGCCCATAAGCCACGCCTTGAAAAACGCCATATCCTCGTCGTGGTTTTCAAGGCTTGAGGCTTGACTGCCTTGCCACGTCTCACGTTATTTGGAACCTTGGGTAGAGCATGCAATTGTGGAATAATAATAGTTAAGATATAATAAGACATACTGTGAGTAGATTGATGCAGATATGACGAAAGTCCAATAACGGCCAAGGACGGCATCCGCGAAATAAGCGCCTAGAATGGGAGTCATCCAGATGGTACCGACCCAGTTGGTGACATTGTTTGATGACGTTACCGTCCCTTGCCGCAGCTTCGTGGTTAGGTATATAATCAAGTTGGATGATATACCATAATACGCCATCCTCTCAAAAACCTCATACACTGCATATTTCAACTCTTTAAAATGTAAAAATGAACCAAACCAATAACTAATTAGCAATACATGAGCATGTGGCTATTATATTGATTGTTTGATGATGTAAATGAATTAATAATAAAAAGATGATGTTATTAGTTGGAAAAAGTAGTAGTTAGGTAGAAGAATAGATATATGCATGATGATGTTATTATGTAAAGTGAATAATAATAGTTAAGGATCCAAAAAGGTTGGAAATGAATAAGTAAGTAAATACCAACAACAAAGGAACAAGCAGTCCAGCCACCACGTTTGGATCTAATGACTGGGTTCCCTCTCAGATCCACCGTCCCATCTTCTGTATATATTCCTCCTATCCCTCCACCTTCAACCTCTCCATCTCCATCTCCATCTCTTATCTCTTCCCATCTTTCTTTCTTTCTTTCTTTCTTTCTTTCTTTCTACATATATGATAGATACACCTTATATATCCTATCCTCTCTCTCTCTCACACACACACATACACAGTTACACACACATGTATATTTGTTTATATATGATTCTTGTAAACTAGCTAAAATGATTTAGTATATTCTATCATAATATTGATTCCCTACAATACATTGAACCCTTGAAAATAGACAAAAGAAGATCAAACTCCTCAATATAAAATCCAAACCTCCTTCTACATGCATGATTGACCAACCCAACCCAACCTAATACTCTATTTTTTTTAATTTACATTTGCTTTCAATCCATCTGTCTTTTCGATCTCACCAAATACATACATACAGACATACATATATTAATTTAATCTGTATTAATCTTTGTTTTCATTAAGATATATACTACTACTGACTCACAGTCTTTGCTGACCAATTAACTAATAGCTTCTACATTGTGTTTGTTTTTCAACTCTATGCACTGTCTTTGGACTAGCTACCACAAACAAGTCTTTTGTCTCCTTCCTATATAACAATTGTCAAATACTCTCTCTCTCTATCTCTCTCTCAACTTCTAATAATTATTAGACTCATTTACATTGGTGGTCTCAAACTTTGAATTTGGTACCTAATTATATCAATGGTCTTTGACCTTTTAATTTTATAACATTCATAGCCCCCTTAACTTGACTCCATTAAAATTAACAATAATTAGAAAGCATCAAACTACATGGATCAATGTTGTAATTAAATAAAATATATATATTCGAACCTTCCATTTATACTGAGGCTATGTTTGGCAAACGTAGCTTATAAGTTAGCTGGTAGCTGATAAGCTAGCTGTTGATTGATAAGCTTGCTAGTAGCTGATAAGCTAGCTTATGAACAAATTATGTTTGGCAAAAACTAGCTTATGAGTATGTAAAATGACCAAAAAGGGTATCTTTAAATTTAATAATTATTATTAATAAGGGTATGATTGGAAAAAGCTACAATAAGCTCCTCATAAGCTACTCAAAGTAGCGTTTCAAAAAGGTAGCTTATAAGCTAGCTTCCTGATACATGTTTGGATGGACTAGCTTATGCTTGCCAAACACAGCCTGAGTGTAAAGGGATAGGGATAGCAACCCCCATACAATAAACATAAGGGAAGTAAAACTTTAGACTGGCCCAAAAAAAAGTCTTGCTTTTCTTGTAAAGTCTTACTTTTCTCGATTGAATTTAGACTGGCCCAAAAAAACAACTATAAGTGAAGTAAAACTTCCGAACACCAAATGGTAAGAACGTAAAACACCCAATTGTAATTTCTATGGGTACATAAAAGAAGATGGTTGGAGTAGATTGCAATTTCTATGGGAGTTATATCTTCAAAACAATAAAATTAGAATCTAGGGCGATTTCTCTTGTGAATTCGATGATGCTTATAAACTTTGTAATGTTATTTCTACCATCCAATTTAATTATTCACGGATATATTTATCATGTGACATTATTGTAATATGTAAAGAAAATAGGGAGAAAAATTAACAGAAAAAAACTCGGGAAGGGCAACCATGTAATTGTGAATTAATTTGAACCCGCTAGCTATAATTTTCCCTAAGTTACACGGGATTCAAATCTCTAAGCATCGGTGGATTTACCGTTACAGTTGTTTTTTGTTAACTTTTTTCTTACTTTTTTACATATTAAAATGAGACCAATCGAGTGAATATAGTCATGGCTCATTAAATTGAATGGTAGATAGATAAATTCACAAAATTTATAGAAATTATGGAATTAAAAAAAAATGCTCTAAAACATTCATTAGATCCGTTGATAATTTCAAACTATTTTTAATTTTAATGTTCTAAATAATTAAGACTTAAAATAATTGTTGGAAGTTACCAATGTATTTCTCGTGAATATTTTAGTTTTTAACTGATATATTTTTCAATTTGTCAAAAATCTATCTTATCTATGGTTTTCAAATCATCCGTAGTTACCTTATGGCTTATTGACATAAAATTTAGTTTGGGTTTTAAATTTTTATAATGTTGGTATAGTAACTATCTATGATTAAAAAAGTTTAGAGTAACTACGAATTTTGTCCTTGTGATTTGATGAGTATAACTATTTTCGTCCCTGTAGTTTAATAATTGCTTTTTTCATCCTTGTGGTTTCAATTTCTTTTTTTTCATCCTTACCTCTAACTTTGTTAACAAAATGGATTAAAGTCAAAAAGGTTTTTTTTTTTTGCAAAGTTACATATTAAGTCCTTGTGGTTTGTAGAGTTATAAAATTTATCCTTAAATTTCAAAAAATTTAAAACTTATATATTTATATTTATCTTTATCTTTTTTATTATTTTTTTATTATATTTCTATATTATATGTATATACATTTTTTAAAAACTAATATATACACATATTTAGCATATATATATATATTATGGGGTGTTCAATAAAACATTTTTTTACAACACATATCTATATCATATTCATCTTAAATCATGTTTTTATTATATTTAGCGATACCCTATATTATAAGTATGTGTGTTATTAGTGATTATGCTTTATTCATCTGAATAATAAGTGAAATTTTTTAATTGATTTTTGTCTAAAGTTACAAAAAAGTGTTTCTTATTTACTATTATATAATATTAAATGTTTTTGTTTTTCTTTTTCCTTTTTTTTATATTGTTTTTATTATATTTCTATACTATATATAATTATATGTGTGTGTGTGTACGTGCACGTTTACTTGAGATCTTTATTACTATCTAAAATTAAGTAAAACTATTAATTTTTATTTATAAGTATGTGTAAGACGTATTTAAAAAAAAGTAAGATTTTTATTTATTAGTGTGAGTAAAGCATATTTAAAATAAGTAAACTATTATTTTTTACTTATTTTAAATTATCATTTAAGTTAAGAAGCATACATATATATATAATGTTGATTATATATATATATATATATATATAGTATAGAAATATAATAAAGACCAATAAAAAACTAAAAGGAAACAAAATAATTTCAATTAAGAAAACATACATATATATATATGCTAAATATGTGTATAGTATTAGGTTCAAATGAGAAGTGATAAAAAGCTACGAAGTAGATAAGTGATCATAGCCTTCCATTTTTTGGAATAGGGAAGGGTATTTGGTCATTATTCCAATTGTTCATATATGAACCATTCGTATTATTCATATATGAATCATTGTAGTGTGAAGATTCATATAATAATTCATATCTGAATCTTTGTTATATGAACCTTCTTTATATGAAGGTTTATATATGAAGTTTCATATATGAATCTCTGTGAATTGAAGATTTATATATGAATCTTCGTAATATTAAGCTTTGTTATATAAAGATTGTTATATGAACATTCAGATATGAATCTTCATACTACAATGATTCATATATGAATAATACGAATGGTTCATATATGAACAATTGGAATAATTACCAAAATACCCTTCCGCTATTCCACAAAACTTACGGTACTTCTTTAATAATGTGCTGCATCAATTAATTAATAACCATTGATCAAATAAATGGAAGGCTATGATCACTTCTCTACTTCATAGTTTTTTATCACTTCTCATTTGAACCTCCCTCTATATATAGTAGAGGTGATCGTTTGCGGGCTCGGGCCGGGCCTGGGCCGGGCCTAACATTGTTTTTTTGTCCAACGGCCTAATATAGAAAGCCCAAGCCCGTTTTACCGGGCTTACGGGCTTGCCCATGGGCTAGCGGCTTAACTTTTTACATTTAAAAAACAAAAATAATATATAGTTTTAAGTTACGTAAATCATTTAAATTATGTAAATATTTTTTAGCATAAAAATAAATGTAAAGAATAATGTACATAACACATGGAAAAAAAATATTATGATTTATATATGAACTATGAATATTTTCTAGCCCCATTTGTTCCGCTTGCAACAATCCAATTAGTTTCCTGAACGAAAAAACTCTCTAACAATTTATAAAAATACATGAAATTATTAAGTCCAAAGTTACTTCTCAATATTTTTGATAAAAACCATTAAATTATTACTTATATATAAAGTTTAAATGAATTATAAAAGTATAACGGGCCGGACGGGCTTGTCCGAATTCTTTTTTTTCATTGCCCAAGCCCGCCCATCTTTTCAACAATGATTGTCCAAGCCCGCTTTTCTAACGGGCCGAGCGGACCGGGCTTAGCGGGCCGTACCCGCCCATGAACAACTCTAATATATAGTTTTTAAATAATGTATATACATATGATACATAAATATAATAAAAAAAACCAATATATAAGTTTTAAATTTTTTGAAATTTAAAGATAAATTTCATAACTCTACAAACCACAAGGACTTAATATGTAACTTTGCAAAAAAAGAAACTTTTTTGACATTTTAATCCATTTTGTTAACAGAGTTAGAGGTAAGAATGAAAATAGAAACAAATTGAAACCACAAGGATGAAAAAAGCAAATTTTAAACCACAGGGACTAAAATAGTTATAATCATCAAACCACAGGGACGAAAATCGTAATTTACTCAAAAATTTAATTGAATCAATTTACGGAAATTTCTTCCAATAATCGTTGAAGGAAACTTTTTCTAATAGTGTAAAAAACAACTGATCTTTTCTTCAGTTTTATTATACTTAAAAGTTAATAATTAAGACTTTTGACAATACATCTTCATCAAGCTTAGTCATGAAGACAATGACAAGTATTTTAATATTCGTTCTCTTTCTAATGGAATTAATCTAAATTGGTAGTCGTATCCATATTGAATATTCTCCGTTTAATTAAACACTAATATTCGGCATGATAAATTGGGGATGAAAGTAATGTCTCAAATATATATATATATATATATATATATATATATATTCTAGAATCATTATTGTCCTACACGAGTTAATAGATTTAGCATGTGCATGTGTAACACTCCAATTTTACAATGAAATGGGAACTTTAAATAACAAAATTAAACTCTAATAATCCTTAGGGTGCGTTTGGTATCGGGACAGGACAGGATAGAACAGAACAGGACAGGACAGAACAGGACAGGACAGTTGTTCAGCGTTTGGTAAGACATAACTAAACTAGATGGGACAGAACAAGAATGGTTAAATGACAAATTTACCCTACGGGTCCACAACCACCACCACCGGTACACAACTACCAACCACCACTACCGGTCGACAACCACCACCGGTCCACAACCACCAACACTACCATCGGTCCACCACCAGCACCCCCAGTTCACCACCAGCACCCCCGGTCCACGAGCACCACCACCGGTCCACAATCATCACCACCAGTCTCTCGCTGCCCTTTCGACCTCTTCATCACCGTCTTCATCACCAAAGAATGGCTCGAATTCATTAGATCTGACCGAACCCGACCAACATCCACTTCGGCACCATCCCTAACGTCATCCCGTCGGAGCTCCACCGTGGATCTTAGATACGATACCTACCTCATGTGGATCTCAGATCTCGGAAAACGGTTGAACATTCCGGTGGCTTCCTTCTCCACGATGTCCGACGGAGGTGGGTCTGGTCAAAGAGAAAGAGAGAGATGAAGGTGGAAGCAGCTGTCCGAGGTGGAAGCAGCTCGCCGGAGCTCGAAGCAAGAGGTGGAAACAGCTCACCGTGGATCTGCCGGAGGTGGAAGGAGGTTGTCGGAACTAGAGGCAGCCGGAGGTGGAAGCAGATCACCGGAGCTGGAGGCCGCCGGAGGCGGAAGCAGATCGCCGAAGGTGGAAGCAGATCGCCGGAGCTGGAGGCCGCCGGAAGTGGATCTGGTAACAGAAAGAATGAAGGTGGAAGCTTATGAGGAAGGAAGGAAGAGGGTATATTGGGAATAAAAGGCTTGCTCTAGTTAATCCCACCTATTTTGATGGAACACACTTGTTCCACTTGGGTTCCATCTAGTTCTTGTCTGTTCCACTATAAGTCTTGCCAAACATAGGACAAGAGTTCCTTGTTCTGTTCTATTCTAGTGAGTCCACCTACCAAACGCACCCTTAAAAGCAAGTGACCTTCTCTCAGACTATCCGTACAAACCATTGATTTCATGAATATTTTATCCTCTCTCTTTCTCTTCTCTATCATTCTATTCATCTTAAACCCCTGCAGTACTTACCCTCCATCTCGCAACTTTTTATTTTTTATTTATAAAATAATAAGTATATTCAGTCATATATAATTTAAATTCATAATTCATTAATAAGAATAACAATATTACATAAAATTAAAAATTACAACTAGATTACAACTTGAATGTTACGTGTGTTAATCTCTATCTGATGACTGCTCACTTGATGATGATGGAAAATCAACCATTATTTTTTTATTTTAGTGAACGAATTGAAATATGAAAGATAGTGATGATAATTGTGGAGAATGAGAATGAAAATGTTTTAGGAGAATCTAAAGAAGAGTTTGGCGCGCCTGGGGACAATTTTGATGTCCACATTTACGTGACTTCTAATCAAAAGGGTTGATCCTATCCTATTCCTAACATTTCTTTTCTTTTTATTTAATTTCCAGCCACTTGATCATATATATATTTACACAATTTTCCATCCACTTGACTGGGTAGACTTTGGTATTGACTTATCAGTCTCCCACAATGGTTTAGTTACGTATTATTTTTGACTTGTAAACATGTAAAAGAGCATTCACAATGTTTGTGTTTTTTCATCAACATTTTTTATAGCTTTTTTCTTAGAAATTATTGTCATCTTACTAATTTAAAAATCTTATCTACTATGTAAAAAACTCATATAAGTTTTTTTAAACTTTTTAGGATCCCATCGTTTTCATTTATATCATTTTTATTTTTATTTATAAAAATAAATACAATAAATCAGTATAAACTCATATTCGTTGTAGGAACCTTTGATCGTCAGATTATCCAGCGTTGGTAATCGGTTCAGTTGGGCTCGCCAAAAAACAAGTCGGACCTTGAGAGGCACCAGGTCGTTCCAACGCGTTGAGATGCCACATTTCCTCAGCCTCATTTCATCAAGAGCAGATCGAAGGGAAGAGACGGTAAAGATACCTAACCATTCGAGCTTCCACGACCATTTGTCCTCACATTCGTTTTGAAGCACCTTACTGCACCTTTTTTTCCAGCTCATCAAGCTGCCTTAATTCTCGCCCTTTGGTTAGCGGTCTGATCCAATCCCATTTTAAGTGGTTCGTCTCGTCAGACACGTTAATTCGTTCAGCAACACAGCAATCTTTCACCCTGTCAAGAACAACTAGCTAGGAGAGGAAAGCAATCCTGCAGAGTCCTGTCCCCACACCACAAATCATGCCAAAAGTTTGTTTTAAGACCATTATCGAGTTCTTTGCAAAGGAGATCATGAAGAGAGAAATTCGCCAAGTCAATGTCATTATTAAGGTTGGAGATCTTTCCCCTTTCGAACCTTTTCCAAGATTACCCGAGGTGCCGTGGATTGCTACTATGACGCTTTTCCATAGGGAATTGTCTTCGTTTCTGAATCGCCACCACCATTTGGCGAGTAGTGCCAAGTTTTGAGCATGTAGGCTCCCGATTCCTAACCCTCCATTTTCCAAGTTGTTCAAGGCTTTCTCCCATGCTACCCAACAAATTTTTCGGCTTCCTTCTTTTCATTCCCCAGAAGAAGCTTTGTCTGATCTTTATTATCAATTAATTAATAATAGTTAATATCAATTAATTAATAATAGTTAATATTGACAAACTATCTCTTCCATCTGATGTATCTAAAACCTCATGAATCCTTATTACCTATGAGATAGTTTGTCAATAAAAATACGTAAAATACTACTAGTCGAATTACGAAAAGAATAAATAGTTTGCATGAAGAAATAACTACAATATTTATTCAGCTACATCCCTTTGATTTTAATAAATCTTATATGTCAAAGGGTCTAGAATTAAAATCATGTCTTGAGAGTTGACAGGGTCACTCTTTATTCAGCAACTCTGGATGTGTGTGCACACGCTCACTAGTATTTCAACATTCCCATGGGTGTGCATGAGAGACAGAGAGACAGAGAGATGTATATGCTTCTTTAGCCAGTTGAGCTATTTTGAGCATAGCTCCGTTTTTTAGCATAGCTTGGTGATAATGATATAGCCTCGATTTAAGTAATTCAATATTTTCTGAAAAGTCAGCAGACAGAGCTACAACTTTTAAGTTTGAGTTTTTGCAAATTCGGATTAAATCTGGGCCAAGAGGTCGACATAGCGTGTTGGACGTCAGAGAATAAAAAAGAAAAACGAGTACCGTTGTAAAGCTGAAGGCATAAGTGAACACAAGTACACAACAACACTCTACTTTTTATTGGGTTTATTACATATTAATGGGATATTTGAGATTGCTTATTTAAAACAACTTATATTTATTCTAAAATTTGTTTAGTAACTTATTTAATGTGAAAATTAGTTTTTATAAAAAAAAATGTTTACATTAACTTATCATTGTATCAAATTTTAATAAGTAAATAAGTTATTTTATAATATTTTTTTTCCTTGGTTATTTGTTGGGGTTTGAGAGGATGGAAGGCGTGAGTTAAAAAGAAAAGAGAGCAAGTGAGATTGGGTTTGTATTTCCTTGGCTTTCTTAGGAATGGAATAGGAAAGAAGAGAGATGATTGGGTTTCTAACGGGGCTGTTTTGACTTTTGACACCAGAAAAAGAGCCGCAATTCCATTTGCCAAATTTGTATTAACGAGGTTTGTTTCAACTAATCTTAATACAAAATTCTTCTTTTTGCTCCTTCAACTAGTGCTTTAATTATTTTGAATATTGCTTGAATGCAATTGCTTATCATTATTTGGATCCGGATTTGGTTTTTTTTTTTTTTTTTTTTTTTTGGGTATTTGGATTGCATACCAAGTGTTTGAAGAAACTCCTAGCTCAATTCATATTCTTTTATTGGATGGTTACTAGTATATATATGCACAGATGATTTACGAGTTTGTTGGATAAGCTGTTTTGGTTTTTATCTTTCTGGTATTAATAACTTCCTAAATCCAAATCTTTTCAAGTAATGGCATATCTAAGTGCATTTGGTTTTAGCACAAATTCCATAGTTTCACAACAACCTGGTCAACAGTTTCACATTCAAGTATTAAGTTTTAACTGCTATTATTAATTAGTATCATTTAACTTTATTGGGGGCCTGCCTGATTCTACATTGCTTCATTGCCTGCAACAACTTAAAGTGCATGCTTGTCTTACAATGAAATATTTTACTTTTTCAATTTTCTGCTCCACAATATTATCTTATTTGAGGGATGTGTATTTAATAACTGATCATGGGGTAAGAGAAAGTCACATGTCATCTTAAATTCGCCCTTGCATGCATCTGTGTTTTGTTGGTGAAGCTAATTGGTTTTAATTTGCACAATTTCCACCCAACTCTGTTTGTACCTTTTATTACAAACTGCATGTTTTGTCTTTGAGAAAACAACACTCATAGTTCAAATTGGATGCTTTTAAGACTGAAAATCAAAAGCTCATAGAATGGGGGAAAGCCATAGATTAACAAGGAAGGATGGTGACTTGTCTTGCTTGCCTTTAGGAGGGTTGTAAAGGGAAGCCTTGGTACACTCCCTTCCTTTGCACTGGTTGCTTGTGTTGTGTGATATCAATGATCCTAGCTCCTCCGGTCATATGAATCTATTTGATTTTCAGTATTGAACTTCTCTCAAGCACCTCATCCATTTTGCACGTGCACCTAATAATTTCAAGTATAGTGGAATATTATAAGCTTCTAGTATGGAGAACATAAACTTTAGAGGGAATATTTAGTGGTCCTCACGTTCACAACCAAAATTGAGTTTACATTTGAACGTAGCTCATGAGTAGACAACATGAACATTAGTGGTGCCTTTTTTTCCATGATGTTTAGGCCTTTTTTCCATATAATGGAACTTGCAAATTATCACTCAAGTAGGATGCATGTATGAATGTGTAGATAAATATATTGCTGTAAGTCTGCAACTGTGATTATTTCAGTAACATATGGTTGATTGTTTTGATTTTGCCAATAATGATTCATGCTTATATGCAACACATTATGTCTAAACTGTAGTGTATTTGTTTGTAATTAGGTTGCGCTTGCTTCACTGTGGTTTATTCATGTAGCTGGTTGGTATTTTTCATGCAGACTGATATCTTCCTAACAAGGTTTGTTACTTAATAATTTTAGTTCAACTATTTCCGCTTATTTTCTTTTGTCAAAGAGGTTCTCAAAGTGGCAGATAAAGACAGACAACTGCACTTCTTTGAATGGCTGAATTTATGTTGGAAATTATTATGAATAATTAAGTTGAGCAATAGTATTGATGCTCTATGGTAACGTTGAATTATTCTTCATCATCATAATGTTAAAGTAATTAATTATTAATAGTAATGACCCCTTTTCCCATTTGATGATAACAGTTTTGCCATAACAATAACAATATATGCACTAATTATCATCTTCAATTTAGTGACCTCCACCACCACCCCACCCCCACCCCCACCTCCTCCGCCAATGCCACCGCCTTTGCCAAATCCTCCCCCAATCCCACCACCTTTGCCGAAACCCCCTCCACTGCCGAATCCTCCACCACCTCCTACTCCGCTACCCACTCCTCCACCAAATCCGCCACCCTTGCCGATGCCACCACCGAATCCGCCACCCTTGCCAATGCCACCACCAAGTCCACCACCCTTGCCGATACCACCACCAAGTCCGCCACCCTTGCCGATGCCACCACCGAATCCGCCACCCTTGCCGATGCCACCACCAAGTCCACCACCCTTGCCGATACCACCACCAAGTCCGCCACCCTTGCCGATGCCGCCACCAAATCCGCCACCCTTACCGATGCCGCCACCAAATCCGCCACCCTTGCCGATGCCGCCACCCAATCCGCCACCCTTTCCGATCCCACCACCAAATCCTCCACCCTTGCCGATCCCACCACCAAATCCGCCACCCTTGCCGATGCCGCCACCAAATCCGCCACCCTTTCCAATCCCACCACCAAATCCTCCACCCTTGCCGATCCCACCACCAAATCCGCCACCCTTGCCGATGCCGCCACCCAATCCGCCACCCTTTCCGATCCCACCACCAAATCCTCCACCCTTGCCGATCCCACCACCCAATCCTCCACCCTTTCCGATCCCACCGCCAAATCCACCACCCTTGCCGATCCCGCCACCAAGTCCGCCTCCCTTGCCGATCCCGCCGCCAACTCCGCCTCCCTTGCCGATCCCGCCGCCAAGTCCGCCTCCCTTGCCGATCCCACCGCCAAATCCGCCTCCCTTGCCAATCCCACCACCAAGTCCGCCGCCCTTGCCAATGCCTCCACCAAGTCCGCCTCCCTTGCCAATCCCACCACCAAGTCCGCCTCCCTTGCCAATCCCACCACCAAGTCCGCCGCCCTTGCCAATCCCACCACCAAGTCCGCCGCCCTTGCCAATGCCTCCACCAAGTCCGCCTCCCTTGCCGATCCCGCCGCCAAGTCCGCCTCCCTTGCCGATCCCACCGCCAAATCCGCCTCCCTTGCCAATCCCACCACCAAGTCCGCCGCCCTTGCCAATGCCTCCACCAAGTCCGCCGCCCTTGCCAATCCCACCACCAAGTCCGCCTCCCTTGCCAATCCCACCACCAAGTCCGCCTCCCTTGCCAATCCCCCCACCAATTCCTCCTCCCACTCCAACACCCTTACCATGTCCTCCCCCTATTCCACCACCTTTTCCGATTCCTCCACCAAAGCCATCACCTATTCCTCCTCCCACTCCACCTCCACCACCAATGCCATGCCCACCCCAAAACCCCCACCACCACCACCACCACCACCGCCACCTCCACCAAATCCGCCACCTCCACCAAATCCACCTCCCTTAATCAAGAGCTTGTCATCTTCATTATGACCGACATCAACCACATTTCTAGCAAACACTAGACTCAGGAAAAGAGCATGAAAACAAACCAAAGACAAGGTAGAATGATGTTTCATATTATTGTTGTTCACTATGTCTATGTATGATGAGTGGTAATGGCAAGTAAGGTTTATATAACAACCCAGATCCTGATATTTTACCCTTGATTGTACACCATTAAATGTTGTCAACAACCAACAAACCTTTTTTTCCCATGCATGTAAAAAATGCACTTTGTCTTTTTTAATAGAAATTCCAACGAGGCTAACTTAAGCAGCAGGCATAGTAGAATTGCATTCAGACCATTGTTAGTGTTATGTCTTTTTTTTTTTTTTCGTTCTTCTTTTCGTTTAAGAACATGCAGAATTGTAATTAATGATGCAGCATAGAGAGGGTCCCAACCTAACCGAAAGGGATACCTACCATCCATATCCATGTGGAAGTTACTTCATGTATTTAATGTCAATCATCTTGCTTTCGCAATTCCAGCTCTACTTTTCCCTTTTCTCTTTCTCTTTCAACCTCATTTTCATCTTTCAAATATTATTATGATTAAAACAATTCATTCTAGTCTTAACTTCATTCAGTTTACTAACTTATAAAACTACGCTAGAATTGGTTGATAAATTGCTGTTTAGTTGAAGAAAAAAAAAATAGTTGCTCTTCTCTGTTAATGAGTTAGCTATATATTCAACTAGTCTCTTTCGGTAGAATCAAGCTAAGAAGCTTAAGGATAGTGTGTAAAATTATATGAGGTGTATTTATGTAAATTATAAGTGAAAATTATTAGTAAACTATTTGAAATAACTTATAAGTTATAGGTATAACTAAAAAGAAAACATTTTATGCAATATTTACAGAGGAGTAGTTGTTGATGAAATTAATGATATTGAAGGACATTTCATTTAGAAATTTAATATTATTCAGACATGATAACACAATTAATGTATTCATGTTATGTGTTGATTTATTGGCCAATATATATATTTTTTCTGAACAGCAACGAAGGAGACACCCACTAAGAGCTTCGGCAAGACCATCACCCTTGAAAAACGACCCAACAACTTTATAAAAAACAGATCTAGCAAGGCGCTAGAACTAGAAAATACAAGATTACTTTAAAAGAGAGACAAAGGATTGCAACCACCACGAAGACCAAAGATTACACATTGATCTATATTTTATCCAGGCAAACAAAGAAGCTTCTTGAATTCATCCATCACCAGCGGCCCCGAAAAACGTTTTCCGTTAAAAACTAAATCATTCCTTGCTTTCCATATGAACCACAATATGCACCAGAAAACAACTTCCGAAAACTTGTTTTGTCTTTCCTTGATCTAACACACCAAAAAGTAGTTGCTCCAAATAGTTGTTTTGCTCCACTTCAATATTGCCAACTACGAAACCATTGCCAAATTCCATTGGCAGCAGTGCAAGAATGAAAGAGATGTTCTACTGTCTCTACATTGTTCGCACATATAGGACATAAATATGAAGAAAGATTAATACCTCTAGCGCATAGGTTTGAAAGAGTGGGAATACATTTCAAAAGCAGTCTCCATACGAGACAATTTACACGAGGTGGAAGCCACTTGTTCCAAAAGCATAAACCTGCAAAAGGAGAGTTGTTTACATTATCAATGATCATGCACAAGGATTTTACTGAGAACACAGCACTTGGATCACCATCCTAGCACCAAGAATCTTTTTTATCCGAAACCAATATGTTGCAAAGCAGGTTTTTCAAATCATTAATCCTTCCCGATTAACCCTTTGCAGCAACTCTGTTAGACAAAGACCAGTCCCAAGGACATTGATCATCAGGGAACTGAATTAATATGCTAGCTAAATCTGCAGGAGTTATTACTTTCGAACTCATATAAATCTAAATCTGGGAATAGAATTTTGAGAGGGGTTGTACCATACCATCGATCCTCCCAAAAAGATACTTTATCACCCAAACCCACCTGGCGTGACGGCTGTCGAAACCGTCAAATAATAAAAAGTTCCAACTAGAGGCTAATTACAAAATAATTTGTAATAGCGGTAAGTCGGGTCGAATCCACAGAGATTGGTCGTGACTAAAATTCGACTTCTACACTTTTAACGAAGTAAAATAAAGGGGGGTGGATGGATTAACTAGACTAAATATATTACTAAAACACTTTATAAACAAAATAAAGAAAAGCCAACAATAGTCCACTTCAAGTAATGATGCAAAACACTATCATTGATCCCTAACAGTGCAAAATGGTAAACAAGCCTACATTGGCCATGGTTGTCAATAAGCTCTGACAACCTTAATTTTCCCTTAACTATATATTGATTAAAACAAGCTCTTTAATCAAATCTTAACCACAAATAAGAGTTTAAACAAGCTCTTAAACTCATAGGTGCGATTAGCTTTACGACTAAGGAAAACACCAATTCAAGACAATAAGCTCATAAGCTCGGCTTACTAGAGCCTTGATTGCAAGATTTCAAGAACCCGTCTCAAAAACCTTATTGAAATCAAGTAGGTTCGGTTGCTACTTTATCAAAACCCCAAGACGATTACGTATCTAAGGTTTCTGATTAGCTATTTCTCAAAAGAAAATCAATTATCAAGTTAATCAATAATTCATAAGAGAAAAACATTAAAATAGAAATCAAGCAATTAAACTTGTTCACAACATCCTACATAGGAATCTCAAATGAAAATGCACCAAAACCTAAAGTTTAACTATCGTTGGAATGGAAACTAGGGTTACAACTACAAAACTAAAACAAATTACCAAAAGCTAAGTGGAATTGTTGAAGAGAGGTTGCTCCAAATTGATCCTTGCCTTCAATTCGCTTCTTCCCGGTCGATTCTTCCTCCTCGATTGCAGTTATCGACTTCAATTTATACCCAAATCAAGAGGAAAACCGTTTAATTTCGAAGTAGTGGCAGATTTGGTCCTCAATTTTGGTCGATCACAGTGTAATCGGCGGGTATGGCGCGGCTTAGAGCCGCTTGGAAGTCGCCCACTTCTTTGACTTCGATCGTTCGTGCGTGAATGTGATGGAGATTGGAGAAGGCTTCTTGGGCTGCTGCTTCATGAAGTCCAAAATCTTGGGCTGTTTTTCTTTTTTTTTCTTGGGCCTGCATTTAAAAGATTAAACAAATAGATGGGCTTTAGATCCAATTTAAGATTAAAAGATGATAAAAATTGGACTTTTAATTCTAATGTGAAGGCATAAAAATACATCTATCATGGCGAGTGAAGAATTCTTCTATATTCACGTTTAATTTCTTTAACGCCGCGACCTTGACAATATTAAACCATGTACCTGTTATTTTGGAGCCGACTATTGCAACTACATTACTTTCCGCTATACCTTGAATGGATTGAATAACTTTTGCCCAAAGAGCTTCATCGTTGATCATGAACCTGCACCACCATTTTATGAGAAGAGCTATATTAGCGGTTTTGAGAGAACCAATCCCCAACCCACCTAATTTTTTTTGGGCAATAGTCCTTTGCCAACTCACCCAACTAATTTTACACTTTCCTTGTTCGTTCAAACCCCAAATAAATTGCCTTCTTATGGATTCAATATTATCGATCGTTGTAACCAGGGCCTTGAAAAGTGAAAGAAAATAAAGAGGTAAGCTCCCCAAAATTGATTTACACAATATTACTCTACCACCTAGAGATAAATTTGTTGCTTTCCAACTTGATAGCTTGTTAGTGATTTTTGCTATGACGGATAGCCAATTTCTAACAAGACTCATGTTTGTGCCCACAGTGATACCAAGATACATGAATGGTAAATTGGCTATGCACACCCGACCCAAACACTTTACTTTTTGAAAAGTTTACCTTTTGCCCAAAGCTAAATAAAAACATATCAATAATCTAGAGAGATTGACGATATTACGTATTTTAGATTGTAAACATATAGTTAAATACCCAATATAATGCATGAAATCCTTCATACGAATTAACCTTTCGTATTTTAGATTGTAAACATATAGTTAAATACCCAATATAATGCATGATTGTAAACATATAGTTAAATACCCAATATAATGTAAAATTAACCTTTCGTACAAACTTTATGTTTCATATAAATAATAAAATCTATCACAGTTTATAATTCGGCATGAAGCCCGATTCTTAATAACTATATTACAAATATCATAACGACATGTCCTCTTGCGGTGTTATTTTCTTAACCATTTTCTCTTTTTGCACATCAGGTCCATAAATAATAACTTTTTGACAGTTTGTGCGACACCTCAAAAATAGGGGGAATAAATATTTATTAAAAAACAAAGAAAATGGATAAAAGATGAATTTCCTTCCATTGGGTCAAAAATGGAAAAAGAACAAAAAAAACGTAAGGGGAATAGTTAACAAATACTTAAAGGTGAGAAGTAAGTCAAGGGATGGAATATACGTGGCTGATACTGGAGGGGTGTGTTTTTCCAATTCGATGAACTTTTGAAATTGATAGTTTTAGAAAATAACGTCACGTTAATTGAGGCTTTAACTAGCTAAGCTATCGATTTCGGTCGGTTTTGTAAGGCGATTGATGTATGAGTGGAGAACAAAGCCTTTTCAGAATTTCAAGAAACCGCGCTTGGAGAAATGAGCGATAAATCAATGGTCGAATGGGTTATGGTTTCTTCCAATTTGGAGGTGCATTTCTTTTGGTTTGGTTTTATTACCTTGAGGTTCGCCCAAGTTGACCTTTGAGATGTCAAACCATTAATTAAATAGGGGAATTATAAGTGGGCCATTTATGTAGGATCCAGAGATCTACTTTTATGTAAGTGTATTAAAAGTCGAATGTGGTCCATATAACAGCACCCATTAAATATTATGGTACCAAATTATAGGATATTGGTCATGTGTTCGACTTTTTTTTTTGAAAGGAAAGATCCTGGCAATTTTATAAAAATAAAATAAAAGTACTAATACAAAAAGCAGACTAAGTACCCCACAACCAAGGGACACAAAGCCGCACACCAAAAGCATCAAAAGATACTAACAAGAGAAAAAAACCGATCCCAAGAAACTAAAGAAAGACAACACTAAATCTCTCTCTAACGGAACATCACTGCATGTCCTGCTCCATCTTTGTAGACACCTGCCTGTCAGACCATGAAACTTTCTTTGGTCTAGTGTTTATGAGAGTATCATTGTCAGATAAAACATCATCATCAGACGTAACGTCATCATCATCATCCCCAACATCAATCCTGTCCGGGAGTGTAAAACCACGAAGTTTGCCATCAGGCTCCTTCCCGAAAACTCTTTCCCACCTATCAATGAAGTAGTCCAGTTTCTGGCGAGACCAAGAATTAATGATTACCGGCTCAAGTCCCACCCCTCGTTTTTCAACATAGCAGTCTACTTCCTTTTTATCCGCGGTCCACTTAGGATGTTCTTCCAAAACAGTAAACTGATTGGAAACTTTAACTGGCATAGGAGTCCTTTCAGTCTTAAAAATAGGAGCCTTAGGAGAAGGGATATCATTATTAAGCTTTGTCTTTCCTTTATCAAGCGGGTCTGTGGTAGGTAAAATAACTTTAGGCACGTACCTTTGGTTGATTTTGACAGCAACCTTAGGCCCCACTTTCAAAGGATCAACTGTCGGCTTGGGTTTCTTTTTCCTCTTAGGGAAATTGAACCCATCATCCTTAGGTGTAGAGGATTCACCAACAACATGGTTTACCTTTTTCACCTCATCAGTTGTTCGAGGCCTTATGACACACCCCTCAAAATCATGACCGAACACTTTGCAGTGGCTACATCTCTTAGGTTTCCAAAGAAACTCAGTTTTGAATTTCCTTAGTTTACCCAAGATAATCGCATCAATATACGAAGGTAACTCATAATCAGCCGAAACATTAACCAAAACTCTGGCAAAATTAGCTCTACCAGACTTGGTTTCACACATTTCATCCGTGTAACGATCCACAGACACAGGTTCCCCAACGACACTAGCAATCCGACTAATAATCTCATAATCCCAAACATCCAAAGGTAAGCCATAAATATTAACCCATAGAGGGACTGTTTGCAGATCAGGCTTATCAAAACAAAGACCCGGTTGCCATCTCTGAATAAAGATAGGCATGCCATTAAATAACCACGGACCATTTTCATAAACAAAGTTTAATCCTTGATCAGAATTAAATTTGAAAAAGAAATATCCTTGGTCATTTAAAATAACATCAGTAAGGCCATATTTTTTCCACAATCGTCTAGCATGATACTGAACAAAAGGAAAAGCAGGCCTTTTACCAAGAAAGTAGCCAGCAAGTGTAAGAGCCCATTCATTGGCTTGCTTTTGGATCAAATCATCAGGAATAATCGCATGCCTAGTGCCAAGCTCAGTTACTACCGGAGGATAGTACGTAAGTTTACCTTTACCGCACACGAGGTTGGCACTTTTCTTCAGAAGATCAGCAAATGACAAAGGCTTATGAGCAACAATTGTCTCATCAGCATGCAAGAAAACCTTGCCTTCAGAGTCCACAAAGCTACCAGCATTTGGTGCTTTTTCTTTCGACAAAGACGGCTCATTACCAGCATGTGTTCGACTTTAATTGGCCTATAAGCAGATATCTGTCTTCTTGAGACTTTTACTAGGATGCATGCTTGTAAATAAATTATTTGCACATGAGAAATATTTGGGATATATCATATATGTTATGCATACTACTATTTTTACGTATATCTTTATGGGCTTTTGATCCATATATGTATCTAATTTATTATGTTGGCTCAATGCTATAAAGGAGTTATTATTTTGATAGAGTGCAATCAGGTATGGGATTGGGTCGATATGTCGAAGCCAAGACGCATCCTAGGTGGTATGTTTGAGATCTTGTGCATATGGTATGTTTGATGCCAATCATTTTCAGTAATTATTGTGCATAACGTAAGAAATGATTCCTTTGTGCCGAATGAAAATTTGTGACCCGATCTTCAAAAAGTTAATCCTAAAGCAGAAATGCTTATGCAAAAAAGTTGCAGAAGAGATAAAATAAAAGATGGGGGTGTCATTCGACTGTGGCTTAGAAGCATCAATGGAAAAACAGGGTGAGAGTATCCCGGTTAGTGCGCAGATAGAGGACTTGTTTCACAAGGGGGATTGCAGCGAGTTACCTTAGGGTAAGGAGAGAGATGTCTAATAGATTATTTGGATCCGGTTGTTGCAAGAGTCGCATCGACTACAAACATACTCTTTCCCATCAAAGATTGCCATGTGAAAGGTCTAAGTCAAGAAGCCAAGGCAGAAAGTGCATCAATTCACATGAAACCATATGATTGATGTTTATGGGTGAGTTGTTTGTGAGGTTCTACACTGGTGTTGTCTTTGTTAGATCATATACGTACGATGGGATTGTGATGCGAGGTTAAGTGGTGCTTGCCTTTTCTCTTTTGCAAGTGATGAGATGAAACTTGTTTTGTTCAAATATTAGTTTTACAGATCATCTAGCCTTGTACAAGTGATCTTGATTCCTTGTGCATGTATAAAGCTATGTTATAACAATCTTTGCTATGCCAAATAAACTATAAGTTTACTAGTTTTAGAATGGGCCATTTGGGTATCAAGATAATGGGCCACAGTTTTCTCACTCCCCTTCCCCTATTAATACCCAACACAACAAGATAGATAAAGTAGATACAGTTGAAAAAAGAATTCATATCATTCATTTTCTCTATTTGTAGCATTGTTTGTGGGAAGATCTGATGGATATTATTTTATAAAAAAGGTTCACTATGATGGCCACATCTTGGTCATGCAATATAATTCATTGCTGTCGTCCAATAACTCTAATTGATTTCCACTTGTTCTTCTTTTGCCATTATGATAACAAGAGAATTGGTTACCCTATTTCATTGGTTAACTTTGCATTATTATGCACCTTCCAGAATTGGATTTATAGTTGTTGTTGTTAATGAATGAATGCTATATATGTACAGTTGATGAATATAACATTTCCTGTTTCTACGATAATACCTCTCTATATATCTGGCTGACATTTAGTATTCCAATTGTAGTGGTGTTGACGTAATTAATAATGTTTGTGTTATGCACTGTAGCATTCTTGTAATGATGACACAATACCCTTGACTACACAGCCTCCCCCGACCGGTAGCTACGTTTGTGTTATATACGATGTGGATCCTTTCATGATTTCTGTACCAAAAGCAATTTGATCATTGATTGAATCTGCACTATATATGACGCTGGAAAGCTAGTTTTAAGCATAAGTCAAAGAGACGCACTACTACACTAGGATATCATCAATTAACTTGAAATGTTCCATGTTGTAACCAAGGTTAACTAGCTCTGTATATGGAAGTGATTTAACAGATGGTTCACTAGCTTGTTTTCTTTTGGTTCTATGGTTGTGTACATGTTTTTAATTAAGAAAGATATATATGCATCATGTCCACTAGCTAGGATTGGGTGAGTGGCTTTTGCCTTCCCTTATTAGCCTTAGCACACTAACACATTCTATGTTCCCCACTTGTCATTTTATTCTCATCCCTTTTAATTAGTTTGATCATGTATACTAAAGGCAGTTAATCAATACATGTCTATGGCATTTGCTGATGGCTGTTTTGGAATTTATGAATAAATTAAAGAGCTTCAAGCATACTCTAGAAGATTAGCATTAAGAGTTTTGGTTTGGGAGTTGATGATTAGACATGCATATATGTAGTCTTAATTAGATCCATATATATACATATATATAGGGGTTGCATCATCAAGTAGCTAGCTCCATGCATTTGATTGTATCCATGATGTAGCTTATGAAGAACAAATATATTGGCTAATCAAGTTCCAATACTTAAGCAGCAGTAAGTAACAGTTAAGTAATTAATTATTAATGAAACCATGGTAGGATGCAGCAGTCCCTTATCATAAAGTAATAAGAGAATATATATATATATATATATATGTTATCCTTTATTTTTCAGTTTTGTTTCTTGTTGAGATAAGAGAATTTTGCTTTCCTTATTGTGGTTGGCAGGAGCAGGATGAAGGGAAGAAATTGAACATTGGTGGTTGTTGATCTCATGGAGAGAATGTCACAGTGCCTGGGTGGGATGCCATAGATTCCAATGACTTTTTGGGTATCTGTATCTGTCCTAATTAATCAAGCTTATTTCATTAAACAATGACTAACAAGAGAAAATTTAAAGTTTCCAAATTTAAAGAGGGATATGATGATAGGACAGGAGGCATCAAGGTATAAGTATGAAGAATATGCTATATATTTTTGAATCTATATATATATATATATGTGATGAAATGAAATGATTCATGAGATAATATTATCTATTACTTGTATGCGTTTGCCTATTGATCTATCAAGATCCAAAGAATCTTTAGAAATTGGGACCCTGTTGTGTTGATCATAAGAAATTGACAATTATATATATTCTTCTCATTTGGGTAGCAGCATGCATTGTGAACCTCAAATGTTAATCAATCAGGCACCTGTATGATATTATGTATATGGTTTGCTAGTTAATTTGTGATAATATGAAGGCAGAGGCAGTAGCTAGGTTAATTTGAATTCATTGAGTTAGGCAAATTAATGGTTAAGTTTTGTGTATCCATGTAATTGATAAGAAAATGCATGTTAATAGAAATTGTTTTCTACTAATTACTGCTGATCAGCTGGGTTAAGGAAAAACAAATAAGAGTTATTCTTGTGTATGTATGTATCAATGCAGCAAATATAATTACAATTAATTATATATACACGAGTCGATCAATTTAAGATGCATATGTATATGTTCCCACTAGACCTTTATAATCGACCAGCACCACCCGATTGTAAAATATATAAATATTATTGGGCTGGTGGGTGTGCCACTACCTAGCATGAATTAACTATTATCAATCAGTGGAAATCCCTGATTTAACCTTTAATCCATCATCTATGTCTATATTATATATCTATATAGGGGTGGGTTCAAATGTGAACCACTTTTTGGTTGTGAACGTAACGACAACCGAGAGCGCGATACGTAGCGGATGACTAGGCATCACGTCAAGTCCACGGCGGATGACTAGGCGCGATTCATGGGAGGACATTGAATTAAAGAGGGGGACCACACTCAAAGCCGCCACGTGTCGCGCTCTCGGTTGTTCTCACGTTCACAACCAAAAAGTGGTTCACATTTGAACTTTCATCTATATAGATATATAATATATTTGATACTTCTCAATATATATATAGCTCCATCGTACACCAACCCATCAGGTTGCACACTTGTGAGTGTGACGTTAGGATACGATATACAAGGTTGTAAATTTATTTAATTAACTTGCTAAAGTTATATTATATGAACCCAAACAAGAAAATTCTGATTCTTTTAACAAAATTCATTCTAATGTCTGTCAACAAACAGGCGGCCGGATAATGTTGTATTGCCAAAATCTAGAATGATGTTTGTAGCTTCATTTTGACTGGCCGTTGGCCGGAAACAAACTTCCATAGCATAAGTTATGGACGTTTAAGTGAAACGCACATTTTTTGTCGAAACAACAAAGGGGGTACCTTTTGGTTTTCTCGTCCATATCAATCGTGCCAGATTTCACCGAAAATTTACATGGGACATCTTCAATGTTAATGACAATGTTTGTACCCCAAAAAACCTGAATGAAAACCGCTCTTAAGCCCCAAATTGCCGGAGCCACCCATTCATCAGGCCAAAAAAATGTACACCTTGCAATTTACCGCAACACGGCCGGAAAATGTTGTATTGCAAAAATCCGGAACGCTGGAAATGTGCTCATCGTTGGTAGCTTCGTTTTGACTGGTTACGGGCCTGAAACGGACTTCGGTAGCAAAGGGATAAAGCGCGACGTGTAGTTTTTGTTGAAACAACAAATGAGGTACCCTTTGGTTTTCTCGTCCGGACCAACCATCTCGGATTTCCTTAAAAATTTATATGGGCCATTTACAATATGAAGGAGAAGGTTTGCACCTGAAAGAAAAATCTCTTTCGTTTCATAAATTGTCAGAGCCACCCATTCGCCAAGCTGAAAGAACGTTTGTTGATCCAACTCTTCTAAGACTTGATGAAATAATGATGATCTTGTATCTACTTAGTGATAGATACTTAGTTTATTTTGTAGCTTGAGGAATTATCATTGAGCCTGTTTGGTGATCTTTCTAAATGTTCAAGTCTCGAAGTTCGAAATGCAGTTAGCATCAGCGAACTCATTGAGTCTGTTCAGTGACCACTTGTACCTAACTATACAACTAAGTATCTCTCTAAAAACAAAGAAGTCATGCGCACAAAACCATCAATAATGTCGAAGAAGTAGCTGATCCTAGAGTCACCATTGTTCATGATCTGAAGACGGACTCAGTGGTAATGGTGTGACTATCCCTGCATGACAACCTGAAGAAACAAGACTAAGTGACTACTGACATGTCCAAGCTCAAAGACCTCTACTCGTTGATCAGAGTCTTGCATCTAAAGGTTTCTGATTTTGTCTTATCCCTTCTTGTACAAAAGGACTACATGCTTTACTGACACAAGTACAAAGGAACGTTTCTTATATTGTTCCCCCTGTACTTATCAGCCCATAAAACAACCATTCGCTAAAGCCCCCATAATGTGTTTTATGCATATGAGAGTATTTTATAGTATAATAGTACACTTAATCCACTCAATACACGTGTAAAAGTGGACTGTCATGCATTTGAGATATATATATATATATATATATAGGTGAAAGTTCAATTGCAAACCACTTTTTCATTGTGAACGTGAGGACAAACGAGAGCGCGACACGTGGCGGCTTTGGTTGTGGTCCCTCTCTTTAATTCAATGCCCTCCCATGAATCGCGCCTAGTCATCCGCCGTGGACATGACATGGCGCCTAGTCATCCGCCACGTGTCGCGCTCTCGGTTGTCCTCACGTTCACAACCAAAAGGTGGTTCACATTTGAACCCACCCCTATATATATATATATATATATATATAGAGAGAGAGAGAGAGAGAGGAAAGTTCAAATGTGAACCACTTTTTGGTTGTGAACGTGAGGACAGTCGAGAGTAGAGATGGGCAAAAAGCCCGGCCCGGCCCGAGCCCGAAAAAAAGCCCGGGCCCGGCCCGATGAAAAGCCCGGCCCGGCCCGGCCCGAAGGGCCTAACCCGGGCCTAGTTTTAGGAAATTTGAAAGCCCGGCCCGGCCCGGCCCGACCAAAGCCCGGCCCGGCCCGAAAATAAATCTATTTTTTGATTTGTTTTATATAGTTTAGACTTTAGAATTATAAAATAAATCTAGTTTATATCGTATATTATCATTATTATTGAAATTCTAAAATAATTTAGTGTTTTTTAAGTTGGAAAAAACCCGGTCAAACAAAGGCCCGAAAAGCCCGGTCTTTTCAAAGCCCGGTCAAAGCCCGGCCCGAGCCCGGTCAAAGCCCGGTCAAACAAAAGCCCGAAAAGCCCGGTCTTTTCAAAGCCCGGTCAAAGCCCGGCCCGGCCCGATTTTTGCCCACCTCTAGTCGAGAGCATGACACGTGGCGAAGACAGTCAATAAAGGCGGCTTTGAGTGTGGTCCCCCACTTTTAATTCAGTGCCCTCCCATGAATCGTGCCTAGTTATCCGCCGTGGACTTGACGTGGCACCTAGTCATCCGCCACGTGTCGTGCTCTCGGTTGTCCTCACGTTCACAACCAAAAAGTGGTTCACATTTGAACCCGCCCCTATATATATACATATATATATATATATATATATATATATATATGGATGTTGAGTGTTATCTTAAAAAACACTCACTCTCTATTAAAAATATATAAGTCCTTCTCTTTTAATTTTTCTAAGTTATTTCTCTCTTTAAATTTCTATTCTCACTGAGTGCATTAGTGAAAGCTTTGTGTAAAACTTTTTATTGTTTACATTATGTTTCATACATTTCTGTTTCCGCAACAATCTTGTAAATTTAGTATTTGAGTTAATACATTTGAATTTAAAAGTAAAAAAGGGCGCCATTTGTATTCACACACCCCTATAAATTCTTGTTAACTTGAAGGTAACCCTTTTGGGAGCAACAATGTTCTTTGTGCAATTTACGAAAACGCGGTCATATAATTTTGCATTGCCAAAATCCGGGACTTTGGAAATGTGTTCGTCGTCTGTAGTTTCGTTTGACTAGTAGTGGGCCTGAAACGAACTCCCGTAGCAAAAGTTATGGATGCTTATGCGTGACACGTAAGTTTTGGCAAAACAACAAAGAGGGTACCCTTTGGTTTCCTCGATTGAACCAACCGTGTCGGATTTACCCAAAAAATTACATGGGCTATGTACAATCTTAATGAGAATATTTTCACCCGAAAGAACCTGAAATAAAACCACTCTCGTGTCCCAAACTGTCGGAGCTACCCATTTGCCAAAGCCGAAAGAACGTACATCGTGAAATTTATCGAAACACCACCGGATAATGTTGTATTGCCAAAATTCAAAAGTCTAGAAATGTGCTCATTGTTCGTAGCTTCATTTTGACAGGACATGCGTTAGAAACGGACTTCCATAGCAATGGTATATATAAAAGTTAGTTAATTGTTTGAGATAGGTATGATATGGTAGTAATTCTCATCTTTTGGAATTGAAATTAATGAAGATAAGTTACTTGTATAGGTAGCCAAGGGGGTGCGTGCAGTGTAATAATAACAATAAAGTGAGTAAATGAAGATGGGATATATGTATATATAGTGGGAAATGTTGTTTATATAATTAATGCAAAGATGACGTGGATTACACAACTGCAATTTTAAATAAAATAATGAAGGAACGAATGAATGTTTTGTGTTGTTATATAACTAGCTGATAAGCCCGGGCTTTGCACCGGGTTTATCCAAGTTATAAATTGTGATAGATTTGATCATAAGTAGTAACATAGATTTTTATAAAACATAAAGTTTGTACGAATGTTGTCATTCGAAAGGTTTAATAAAATAAATAAATAGCTTTTAAAAATCAAAAAAATTAATTGTAAGAGATTTTAATATAATACTAACAATTACCAGGAAGCCAAAAGACTGTTCATGAACAGTAGCTACCGACACTTTAACATATATCAACCAATATACGATATATGACTAAAACGTAAAATGAAATAGAGAAAACTAAAAGGTATAAAGTGAATAAATATTACAAGTTTAAGAGACTAAAATGTAATTTATTCAAATGTCAGTAGCTGCTGTTCATGAACAGTGTTTTGGCTTCATATAATCGTACTACATATAGTATATAATAAAATAATTACATCAAAAAATATTCAATAGTAGGCTCATCTCGAACGTATTGACGGTACGATTATAATTGTGTAATTTATTAACGTAAAAACGTATTTTTTAACATATTCCAACCAATGTACGATATATGACTAAAACATAAAATAAAATATTAAAAACTAAAAATATAAAATGAATAAATATTATAAGTTTAGGAGTTAAAATGTAATTTCTACAAATACCATGGTTTCATATAATCGTACTATATATAGTATATATAAAAATAATTACATCAAAAAAATATTCAATATTAAGCTCATTTCGATGGTATGGACGATACGATTATAATGACGTAATTTGTTAAAATTAAAACGTATTTTTAAACATATTTTAGCTAATATACGATATATAACTAAAACATAAAATGAAATATCAAAACATAAGAGGTATAAAGTGAATAAATATTATAAGTTTAGAAGCTAATATCTCAATTTGAAAATGGGTTTAGGATTATATGATTTCATATAATTGTACTATAAATAGTATATAAAAAATAATTAGATTAAAAAATATTCAATATTAGGCTCATTTCGATCGTATCGACGATACGATTATAACGACGTAATTTGTTAAAATTAAAACGTATTTTTGTAACATATTTTGGCCAATATACGACATATGACTAAAACGTAAAATAAAATATTGAAAAGTAAAAGGTATAAATTGAATAAATATTATAAGTTCAGGGACTTAATATGTAAATTTCAAAGTTGATAGGATGGGTCGGTTAGAGTTGGGTTTGGGGCGGATCCGGTGCGGGTCGGTGTGCCTGACGTTTGTATAGTATATATTACTATAACTATACATTTAGCAGGCGCACCGGCCCGACCCGCCGGTGCGACCCGCCCCAAACCCAAAACCCAACCCTATATTTATTTTTTATATTTACATATTAGCCCCTCAACTTATAATATTTATTCACATTATACCTTTTACTTTTCAATATTTTTTTTATATTTTGGTCATATATCGTATATTGGCTAAAATATGTTTAAAAAATACGTTTTAATTCTAACAAATTACGCCATTATAATCGTATGGTCGACACGATCGAAATGAGCCTAATATTGAATATTTTTGATGTAATTATTTTATTATATACTATATATATTACGATTATAAAAAACCAATCCTATACCCATTTTCAAATTTACATATTAGTCTTCTAAACTTATAATATTTATCACTTTATATCTTTTACTTTTCAATATTTCATTTTATGTTTTAGCCATATATCGTATATTGGCTAAAATATGTTAAAAAAATACATAAAAATTTTAACAAATTATGTCATTATAATCATATCGTTGATGCGATCGAAATGAGTCTAATATTGAATATTTTTTAATGTAATTGTTTTATTATATACTATATATACGCTCCAACAGACCCAAATCTTATACCCATTTTCGAATTTACATATTAGCCCCTAAACTTATAATATTTATTTACTTTATACTTTTTATTTTTCAATATTTCATTTTATGTTTTACTCATATATCGTATATTTGCTAAAATATGTTAAAAATTACGTTATGATTTTAACAAATTACATCATTATAATTGTATCGTCGATACGCTCGAAATGAGCCTAATATTAAAAATATTTTTTGATGTAATTATTTTATTATATACTATATATAGTACGATTATATAAAACCAAAACACTGTTCATAAACAACAGCTACCTGGAAAAACTACATTTTACCCCCTTAAACTTATAACATTTATTCACTTTATACCTTTTAGTTTTCTATATTTCATTTTGCGTTTTAGTCATATACTGTATATTGGCTTAAATATGTTAAAGTATCGATACCTACTGTTCATGAACAGTCTTTTGGCTTCCTGGTAATTGTTAGTATTATTAAAATCTCCTAAAATTAAATTTTTTATTTTTGATTTCTTAAATCTTTTATTTATTTTATTAAACCTTTCGCATGACAACATTTATACAAACTTTATGTTTCATATGAATTCATGTCATTACTTACGATCAAATCTACCATAGTTTATAACATGGCGTGAAACTGGGCTCTTAATAGGTAACTTCCTCTAAAATACTAACATAAAATTCATGTTACTACTTACGATCAAATCTACCACGATTTATAACCCGATGGAAAGCCCGGGCTCTTAATAGGTAACTTCCTCTAAAATATTGTTCACAACAACGGACCTTTAAAATATTAACAAAACTCCCCGCAGCGAAGCGCGGGCAAATCCCCTCGTAATAATATATTTAAAGGGGAGGTTAAGGTTAGATGAATGGATGATTAGGAGGATCCAATTAGTCCAACCAAAATGAAATGAAAATATGAAACGGAAATCATCCATTCATTTGATTTGTAATTCGATCTAGGTATGAAAGATACACTAATCTTAATTAGCATACAATAATGATAATTAATCAATTAATTAAACTGACTTATTATTAATGATCATCATTTGTATAAAGGGAAAAAAAATGAAAATGAATTTTAGGGAGGGTTTGATTGTTGAGAACGTCATGCATGCACTCAATCAAGATCAAGAATCATGCATATAATATTATACATACATACGTCATCAAATCTGTTATTGTTATTATTATTATTGTTATTATTATTATTGTTATTATTATATAATATATAAACATATATAGTGTTTCCAGTTATCCATGTCTAGGTTAAGGTTAAGTGATGAAGGGTTGTGTTTGGAAAATGTCTGTCAAAGGCATCCAAAGGGTACATGCACCATTTCCATTTTTTCAAACAAACCCCTCCCTCCCTCCCTCTTTTTGTCCTTTCTTTAAATTAAAAAAAAAAAAAGAAAAAAAAGAAGAAGATGTTTTTCCCTTCATTAAAGACCTATATCCATTCAATTTATTTTCAGCTTTTCAACACTTCCAATTTTATTTATCTTCTTAATCAAACTTTATTATTATTTATATAATATTATTCTAAAAAGTAATTCACAAACTATATTACTTTATTTTACAAATTTTTTATCAAGAAATATACTAATAATTTAGTCATAACATCTTAACTAATCAAATTTATACTTTGAATATATATACACCAGTATATTCATCTAATTCAAACTTTAGTTTTATAAAAACTGAACATTCAGTAATACTATATCTATAATAACACTCCTTCTCTAGAGTTGTTAATAGAGATATGGTGTTTATCAATTGACATGTAATGGATGTAAGAAAGATCGAACTGATCCAATTAGTTATTGGATGTTAATAGAAATATGGATGTTCATTGGTTGACGTCCATTGGATTATATATATAAATAATATGATGATAACTTTTTGTCAATTTTTTTTTATGAAAAGTTAATGTAATAAACAATAAATTATTGAACAAGTTAATGGTCAAATTAATGATAAAAGCTGCCTAAAAAAAGACATGTGTTAAAGTTCTAAAAATCTATAACAAAAATTTTGTGCCAGTCTATGTTCCTCCCCCTTCGGTTACCTCCTCTATTCCCTAATCTTCTTAAATTAAATACAAAATGGGATTTTGTCTAAGCTTGATCGAGAGTTCTTAACTGGGACCGTATTATCTATATAGTTATATTTTAACAAGGACTTAACCAGCCTTAAACAAAAAAAAAGAAATTAATTATTAATTATACATTAAAATATTAATTGTAATCATTATTTATTAATATATTAACTAGTTAATAGCCCGTGTAATACACGAACAATTTATAACATATTGTTTTAATTTCTAATAAAAATAGGTATCTACATTATAAAGTTTACAAATATTTCACCTCCAATTAACAATATAAATATGACTTAGTTAATAAAAGAAACATTAATGATTTAGTTTAATCATAGCCATCTATGAAAACTTGTGTTCTAATCCTTTATTCAAAACTTTCTTTGAAATTGAATAAGTAGAGAATAGTTATTTAGTAAAAACAATCCTTATTTAGTTGTTAAAATATATGAAATTGAAAATTTATAATTTTTTTTGTCGAAAGATTCGGATTTCCTGAATAATATTAAAACTGGAGGAATTCAGCAATAAAATACGTTTTGATGGATTTATTTGTAGGATTTTAAAAAAAATCATTTTGAAGGTATCGTCGAGAAGATTATAATGGTGTAATTTGTAGCAAATAAAAACAAAAAATTAATACTTTTTAATTCATATATATATTATTTACGTTAAAATGATAAGGATGTAAAATGAAAAATAAAAAACTAAAGAATATTTCACCTCCAATTAACAATATAAATATGACTTAGTTAATAAAAGAAACATTAATGATTTAGTTTAATCATAGCCATCTATGAAAACTTGTGTTCTAATCCTTTATTCAAAACTTTCTTTGAAATTGAATAAGTAGAGAATAGTTATTTAGTAAAAACAATCCTTATTTAGTTGTTAAAATATATGAAATTGAAAATTTATAATTTTTTTGTCGAAAGATTCGGATTTCCTGAATAATATTAAATTCATTCAAATAAAATATCGTTTAATAAGCTTTTAAAGATTTAAAAAAATCATTGAAGGTATCGCGGAAATTGTAATGATAATTTAAAGGCGAGTAAAGTAAAAAATGAACTTTTGTAATTAAGGATCAATTATCCATAAAATGAAAGATGAAAAATGAAAAAGAAATACATGGATAATATGAATTTTAATCAAATTAGGATACAAAATTAAATCTTATATAGATTAAATAATATTTTACCAATTAAGTTAAACTGTATTTAATATTCATAGTTTTAAAGGAAAAAAAATAGAAATAAATTATGACATCTATTTGTAGATCATGCTTGATCAATCAATAAAATACTAAATTTATTTTATACATCACAATATATCGAAAGTTATAATGTTATATTTGTATGCAATTAATACTAATAAATTAATAATTTTTAACATATATGTTTATTACATGTCTTAAGTTAATGATAAGGATTTGAGAAAAAATAGGTAAAAGGAATTCAAAAGTAATTGCACGATTACATTTATTTAAGAGAACTTTTCGAACTACTTTTTCATATTTTATTTTATTTAATAAAAAAGAAAAAAAAAAAAAAAAATAAATAATTATGACCTTCATTAAATATTTCATTTATTTGCATTTTCAACACTTCCAATTATTTTTTTTAATCAACTTAAAATTATTAAAATTATTAACGGTAATTTAGCAAATAAAATCTAATTTAAAATTTTTTTTTCAAAATATATATTTATTTAAATGAAAGATAAAATAAAAATCAAATTTAACGGATAAAATAATTACATCAAATAATTTTAATTCAAAACTTAAATTTAAAGACTGAATTTTGAAAAATCTATTTCATATACTCTTTTAGTTGTTAATAAGATATGGCTTAAACAATTAAAAATTAATGATAAATAGACATGATCCAGATAGATTTTGTGTTAATAGAAATAGATGTTCATTTTTTTTCATTGGACATATAAAAACAAAAATTAATATTTATAATTCTTTCAATTTTTTTATAAAAGTTAATGTAATAAACAAAAATAAAAATTTAAAGGATAAAATTAATTAATAAAATTCTAAAAAAAAAAGTTTAAGTGCTAAATTTAAAAAATTTTTCCATTGTTAGTTATTTACTTCGTTAACTCCTATTACAAAAACATATAAATAAATAAAAAGGATTTTGTCTAAGCATTGATTTGAGGATTTGTTAAATTTGGGACCATTAAATCATATTTATTTTTAAGACATAACCACCTTTAAAATATAAAAATGAAATAATTATTAATTCATTAATTATTAATTATATTATTATTATTATGGTATTATTATTTTAAAATAAATTATCAAAAAAATTTAATTACAAATTTTAATTTAAAATTATATTTTGTTTTAGAAATTATAAATTGTTTACATAATAATTAAAACAATTTAATTTCAATTAAAACTTTTAATTCTTTTATTAAAATATTTAAATACTATTGTCTATTTTATTTTTTATATATATGTTATCTAATAATGTTATTAAATATTATTAAAAAAATATTTAAAAAAATTTTTAAAATTTAAATTTATAGATTATGTTTGTTAAAACTAAGCTAGTTTACTGAAATGGTAGTTAGATACGAAATTAATGGAATTTATTAAATAAAATGACACGTGTCAATCCGAAAATTTAAATGAACTGAAAGTGTAAAATGTGTTATATATATATATGTTTAAGCGGGAAAATCCTGAAATAGCTCATCAGACGATGACACATGGCAACACAATGTTAGATTAAATATATATTAATACTATATAAATTAATTAATATATTATTAATATGTATTTGCAAAAATCAATTAAGAGAAGTGATCATTTACGAACCAACTTTATTTTACAAACCTACAAACCAACTTTAACCAATCACAATTTTTTTGTTTTTTGTTTTATTTAATAAATTAGGGAGGGTATGCAGGTCTTTTTATATTTGTGCCGTTATAATAGGAAGGTGTTCATTTTGAATCTTTAATGATTCTTTAAATAAGATAAATATTGTTTCAATTATCCCCTTCCTAAATATATAGAGTTTTCATTAAAAAAAAGAATAAAATAAGGGATTTGAAGGTTCATGTTTCTTGCAATTTGCTAGGAATTTGCATCTTCACGGTGGGTGAGATTTGCTAGGAATTTACAAAAGGATGCTTGACCTCCTTTATGACTACGCACGATGGAGGGAATTGTACGGAGACTGAGCTAGCATTTGTTCCGTGAGTAGGTTCATCCCCGTTCATCTTCGTTTCATTTTGCTTCATCCCCATTTCATTTCGTTTCATCTCGGTTTATCCCCATTCATCTCATTTCATACCCGTTCATTTCGGTTCATCCCCGTCCATCTTCGTTTCATTTCGGTTCATCCCCATTTCATTTCGTTTCATCTCGGTTTATCCCCATTCATCTCATTTCATACCCGTTCATTTCGGTATAAGAAAGAAGGTTGTTTCTATTATGTATTTAACAATGAAATACAACATGTATATATATACAAAGAGAAGACCAAATTAAGGAGCTAATTAATGAGATATACAAGGAATGGAGCTAATTGAGGAGATATACAAGGAAAGCAATAATAACATGATTTGAATTTGAATGTAAATAAATTGGCGGGTCATGTCTTAATATGCCCCCGCAAGATGGACGATCCGGAGAGGAGACCAATCTTGGATAGTAAGTAATGAAATCGTGGTCTTGGAAGGGGCTTGGTGAGAGCATCTGCTAGGTTATCATCGCCTGCAATATGTTGAACACGAAGAGATCCTTGTTGAACTTTTTCTCTTACAAAGTGAAAATCTAAGGCAAGATGCTTCATCCTTGAGTGAAAAACCGGATTTTCTGAGTAAGAAGTTGCACTCAAGTTATCACAATAAATGGTGGGGATTGTAGTGGACGAAAACCCAAGCTCACTAAGTAGTGATGTAAGCCACTGAACCTCGGTGGTTGTCGAGGCAACGGCCCGAAATTCTGCTTCGGTTGAGCTTCGTGCAAGAGTACTTTCGTTTGGACCTCCATGAAATAGGATTGGTACCAAGATAAACAATATAGCCCGTGGTGCTCCGATAATTATCCTTGTCCCCGGCCCAGTCGGCATCGGTGATAGCATGAAGTGTGAGTGGAGACTTGCGACGTAAAATAATGCCATGATATAAGGTACCATGCAAATATCTTAGGAGTCGTTTCAAGGCTATCTAGTGTAGTGAAGTTGGAGCATGCATAAACTGAGATAAGCGATTGACTGTGAAAGATATATCTGGCCTTGTTAAGGATAAATATTGCAGGGCTCCAACTAGTGTGTGATAATCAGTAGGTGACGGGTGAGGGGTACCACCTTTTAATGTGAGAGGTTCGGAGTTGGTTATCGGTGTGGAAATGGGTTTACAATCACTCATATTGGCTTTGGTAAGGATGTCAAGGATGTATTTTCTTTGGGAGAGTAAGATGCCATGTGATAACACCAAAATTATACATGCTTTGGTTGCGCGTAATCGTATGACTTTACCCCATTTCTCACCCGTTTATGACCATTTCATGCACTAAAAGAGCTTATTATTGTTTGTGAAGGATTTGGAGGCCGTGGAACGTAAAAGTACGAAAAAAGGCGAGAAAACGTGAAAAATGCACAAAGTCAACACAGGAGACACTTGGCGATCGCGAGATTCTCAATCTGGCGCCGCCAGATTCGACTGAATTGAAGATTAGGGTTGACTTAAGCATCTGGCGTCGCCAAACCTGCAGTCTGGCGATCGCTAGATGACCCCTGGACGTTTTCCTTTAAATATCAGCCTCCTCCTTCAGTTCTAAACATGTTCGATACACGAGAGAAGTACGGGATACGAGGAGGAACGAGAGTGAGAGTACGAAAGGTGCCGGTACGCTGCGGGAGTCGATCTCCGATCATCTGTCGTTGTACTGTCGGTATCATGTCGATGTCTACTTTTGTTTTCTTTTCCATTATGCGTAGTGAGTAGTTTATTAGTAGTGCTTGTCATGGTCGATGAACCTTTATGCATGATACTTTTGTGATTAATGTTTACTGGTTTGTTTTGATTAATTGAATGACTTTTATGGTTCTTTTCTGATTAATATTGTTGTGGCAATTTGAATTCAATTGGTTGGGTGTATTTGTTAGACCAAAGCAGATAGACTCCGAAAGGATAATCAACCTACCTTAGCCTGACTTGGACCAAAAGGTTGTGTTAAGGGGTTACTTGGACCAATAGTGACCAGATAGTAAAAGAGCCATTGCAATATTGATTAGGAAGGGTTTACCGATTCTAGATTGTGGACCAAACGATTTAGGATTGGAATTAGGAGGATCGTATCCTAGTTTCTAACCATAATATGCACATGTTAGGGTGTCCTAGACTTAAATTCCTACAATAGTCAAAACAACCAAACCTTCGACTTATTCATATCATCCATATTGGGGATTCACTTTACCATGATAAGTACTGCTATTTTTCCTTAATATAATCTTAAAATCAGTATTTTAATTGCTTTCTTAGTTTTTACTTAGTTAATTGTCTTTTTAAGTATTCAAACTTTTTTCATACAAAACCCCCCTTTTAGGTTAATTAAACCAATTCAGACTTTAATCTACGATAACTTGACCGTTCTCAGTGGTAGATACGATACCTGGACTTTCCTACACTATATTACTCACGATCAGGTACGCTTGCCTGTATATGTGGTAAGACAGTGGCTAGGCATTAGAGGTTAAAACTTGTTACGCTTTTTATATACGATAATTACCGCATCACCATGGGGATGAGGAAGTACCTCGACACCTAAGAAATATGATAGAGAGCCGGGATCTTTTAAAGAGAACTTGGCAGCGAGATGGGTGATGAAGTTGGATAAGTGAGTTGGGGAAGGGTCGGTGACAATAATGTCATCAACATAGACAAGGACTAGTATAAAGAAGGAAGTGTTGTTGAGAATGAAGAGTGAAGGATTAGATATAGAGGTCTTGAAACCAAAGGGGATGAGATAAGATTTTAGTTCATCATACCAAGCACGGGATGCTTGACGGAGACCATAAATTGCTTTGTTTAGTTTGCAAACATGATCTGGGAGAGAGAGATTTACGAAACCCGGGGGTTGAGACATGTAAACGGATTCATGAAGATTGCCTTGCAAAAAGGCATTGTTGATGTCTAATTGTCAAAGACACCAATTGTGTGAGATGGCCAAAGAGAGAATGAGACGGAGGGTAGCAGGTTTTAGTACGGGGCTAAAGGTTTCCCGATAATCAATGCCAGGACGTTGGTGAAAACCTTTAGCAACGAGGCGGGCTTTGAATTGATCGATCGAGCCATCGGGTTTGTATTTGATTCGGAAACCTATTTGCTTCCAACAAGGTTTGGAGCTTGAGATGAAGGTACGAGAGACCATGTGAGATTGCGCTCAAGGGCATCAAACTCCTCTTGCATGGCTTTGCGCCAAGATGGGTGTTTGAGAGCCTGGGAGATGGTGGAGGGTTCAGATGGGTAGGAAGGAGATGTTGTGTAAAGATGGAAATCAAGTTGAAGTATCGTGGATTTGGTTTTGGGTGTGGGCGTGTGGTTATTTTTTGGGGGGAGGTGGTTCTTCGAGGTTTGTAGTGGGAGTTGTGGAAGGTGAGGTGGGAAAAGAAGTAGTAGTGGAAGGAGAATTATGAGGGTTTGAACTTGTGTAAGAGGGAGATTGTGGGATATTTGATGAAGTTGTGGATGTTGGATGGAGGTAGTGGATGGTGATGTGGATGTGCTATTAAGAGGAATAGAAAGTGGGAGCCAGTGGTCTAAATTGACCGTATGGGAAGATGTAGAGGATTTTGTGAGTTTAGTAAATGGGAATTCATGCTCAATAAAAATCACATGACGAGATGTATATGTTTTAGAGGATATGGGGTCGTAAGTGTAATATGCACTTTGGGTTGGAGAGTAACCGACAAAGATACAAGGGGTTAGAGCGGGGATGTAATTTGTTTGGTGAGTATGGTCTAAGCCAAGGGTAACATAGACATCCAGAGCTTCGTAATTTGGAATAGTTTGGTTCTTTTTGGAAAAGGCAACGAAAGGGAGATAAGTTGTTTAAGGTGGATGTGGGTAGGCGATTTATGAGATATGTGGCTGTGGTGAAAGCAAAAGGACAAAAGGTAACCGGTATTTGAGCGTGAGAGAGGAGAGCAAGACCCGTTTCGATGATGTGTTGATGGCGGCGCTCGGCGTATCCATTGTGTTCGGGAGTATGGGGGGAGAGGTGAGGTGAGAAATTCCCGAGGATGATAAATGGGTTTTGAGTTTTAAATATTCACCACCATTATCGGAAAACAGTTGTTTTATTTTCTTTTGGAAAAAGTTTTCGACTAGAAGTTGTAAGCGGAGAAATATGTCAAGTGAGTTGGATTTATTTTTGATGGGATAGATCCATGTGTATTTAGTGAAGTGGTCCACAAAAATAATGTAATATTTGTAGTGATCAAAAGACTCAACGGGAGAACACCATACATCATAAAATAATAGATCTAATGGAGTATTAGATGTTAGGGAAGAATCATGAAAAGGTAAACGATGACTTTTATTAATCCGACAAGAGTTACAATTGTCAATAAAACTAGAATTAAAGGAAAGAGAGGAAGACAATTGCTTAAAAACTTTATTTTGAGGGTGGCCTAGTCGGTGGTGCCACGTGGATGAAGTGGTACGATGCATGGTGAAGATTTTCGGTGTTAAGGAGGAGCGAAGTTCATACAATCATTTGGTTGCCGTGTGATAACACCAAAATTATACATGTTTTGGTTGAGCTTAATTGTAAGACTTTACCCATTTCTCATCCGTTTTTGATCATTTCACTCACCAATTGAGCTTATTATTGCTTTTGTAGGATTTGGAGGCCGTGGAATGGAAAAGTACGAAAAAGGCGGAAAAACGTGAAAAATGCACAATCTCAATCCAGGGGCTTCTTAGCGATCGCGAAATCCCAAATCTGGCGCCGCCAAGTTCGATAAAGATGAAGACCAGGGTTTGACCTAAGTGTCTGGCCCCGCGAAGCAGCCGTCTGGCGAACGCGAAACAGGCCCTGGACGCTCCCTTAAATACCAGCCTCCTCCTTCAGTTGAAATATATACGTACAGGCACACATACACGTATAGAGTTAGATAGAGAGCTTGTGAGAGAAACATCTAGGTAGAGAGTAGTGTTGATACGCTACGGGGTTCGATTTCGATCATCCGTCGTTGTACTATCGGTATCATGTCCGTGTCTACTATCATGTTTTCTGTTTTGATTATGTCTAGTGAGTAGTCTTTTTATAGTGGTACTTATTGTGGTCGATGAACCATTGTGGATGATGATTTTATAATTAATGTTTATTGGTTTGTTTTTGGTTAATTGATTGTGTGTTATGGTTCCGTTCTGATTTATATTGTCTGGTTATTTTAACTCGTTGGTTGAGTGTATCTGTTTTGACCTAAATAGATAGACTCCGATAGGATAATCAACCTACCTTGACCTACCCTTTCGTCCCGGAGAGTTGTGTTAAGTGGTTACTCAGACCGAGAGCGACCAGGTAGTAGAAAACCATGCAATAGAAATAGGATCGGATGACCGATACTAGATTGTCTGACAAACGATCTAAGTATTGGGACTAGGAGGATCAAGACCTAGTTAACAACCATAGTCATTACATGTTAGGGTGTCCTAGGCTTAAATTCCTACAATAACCAAAACAACCAAACCTTTGGCCTACTTTAATCATCCACATGGGGATTCACTAAACCATGATAAGTACTACTGTTTTCTCTTATATAGTTTTTAATCAATCTTTTAATTGCTTTCTTAGTTCTTAGTTAAATTAATTGTCTTTTTAGTTATTAAACCTTTTTCATAAACCCCCCCCCCAAAAAAAAAGCTTTAGGTTAATTAAACTGATCTAGATTAATAATCTACGATAACTTGACCGTTCCCAGTGGTAGATACGATACATGGACTTTCCTAGCACTATATTACTCACGATCAGGTACGCTTGCCTGTATATGTGGTAAGACAGTGGCTAGGCATTAGAGGCTAAAACTTGTTTCGCTTTTTATATACAATAATTACCGCATCACCGTGCCCTTGAGGAGAGGAGTTTTGGATGCCCGGTCCTTAATGACAAAAACAAATGAATAAAACTCAATTAGAAAATTGTTATCAAGACATAAACGAGATATGGAGATGATATTGCGAGAAAGAGAGGGAACATAAAGGACGTTTTTGAGAATTAATGGTGTGTGGTGTATGTAAATGATAACAGAACCAATATGAGAAATTTGTAAACACGAACCGTCACCGATAATCAACTCCTCTGTCCCGTCATATGGTGCTTGGATAGAGAGATTGTTTAAATCATTTGTGGCATGAAAACTTGCTCCACTATCAAAGAGCCAGTTACTTGTGCTTTGTGTAGAAGTGGGAAGTGGGTTCATGAGATGAGCCTGAGCATTTTTAACATGCATGTTGTGATTAGGAAAAGGCACAGAAATAGTCGGAAATAATTTCTTAAAGGTTGAGCAATTGGTCAATGAGTGTCGCAAGCAATGAACTTGCGCGACACAAGAAACTGGAAGATAGCAGCACCCGGATGACCAAGCCGTCTATGCCAGACGTCAAAGGAAACAGCAACGTTAGCCGAGGCAAGAGCAGACCGAGGTGCGGGAGGGAGAACTGGATAAAGATCATGGTGATCACTGTCGCAATGCTAGAGAAAAGACCCTGTTTTAAGATCCTTCACAGTGAAACCAAACGGATCAAACTCAACAGAAACAGAATTATCTATGGTAAAACGACGAACAGAGATAAGGTTTTTGATTAGTTTATCAGATACTAAAACATTTTTAAGATGAAGGGGGTGAAGGGAATAGGGTAATGTACATTGACCAATGTATCTAGCAAGAACCATAGCACCATTACCAACCTGTATGAAATTAGAATTACAAGGAGTTAGAGAGTGCATTGTACCTTGATTGAAGGTCATATGCCTGGTTGCACCCGAATCCATGTAAAAATTGTTGTCCTGAGGCGCCTGAACAGACATGGCCTGAAACACAGAAGATAAATCAGTATACTAAGGCTGACTGTACTGAGCGGCATGGCCTCCAAAGGAAGGTGGAGCGGCAGAGCAGAATCCGGCGAGAAGATGACCGGATACTCCACAGATCGTGGAGGAGATGGCGGTGGCGCAGCGACGGGGTGGTACGACGTTAGGGTTACGCGACGGAAAGCAAGGAGGCGGGAGGACGAGGCGGCGCCGCGACGAGGCGGTACGGCGCAGCGACGGTGGCGTTAGGGTTTTCCGTCTGAAGGTAAGAGTTTGCGACGGCGTTAGTGTTTTCCGTCAAGCGTACGGTTATGCGACGGCTGCGCTAGGGTTACAATAGAAGCCGGATCTAGGCACCGGAGAACAGAAGAGAGGCCGTTGAAGGTGAACAGCCGACGGCGGTGGCTGCCGGTAGTACGTCGGCGGCGGTGTCCAGAAAAGAAAAGAAAAAATAGGGTTTTCTTAGGGTTTTCGTAGATGGCTCGATACCATGTAAGAATGTGTGGAAACCCGTGCAGGGTAGCGTGTATTGATAACAATATATAGATACAAATGTTACAAGAGGGTCCCTGAACTATACAATATTTAACACTTTCTGATGACACCATTGGCACTTCCCCAAAAATGGACGTTGTCCAGTTGCTTGAGGAACTTGCTTCGATGGGGTAGGGAGTAAACCATCAGCGGTAGTATTCTATCGAGGGGCCCAAGGTTTGCGAGTGGTCTGATGATGAGCATAAAAGGCGGCAGCGGGCTGATGGATCTCAGTGGCCGGGACTTGTTGAGTAAGAGCTAATTCATGGTTGATTAGCTTTTCATGTAATTCATTGAATGAGATTGAAGAGTCCCTGGCATGGATAGCATCTAGTATGGGTTTATAAGCAGATTGATCTAACCCATTAAGAACGGCATCTATGACATCTTCTTGGTCAAGTTTCTTTCCAGGGATTGCGAGTTCATCCACCACCGTCTTTATGTTTTGCATGTAGTCGGTGATCGTCTGATCGGAGGTTTTGGTGAGTTGTTTTAGTCGGTGTTGGAGTTGTTTGATGTGTCCGCGTGAGGGAGAGGCATATGTGCCGGCTAAAGTTTGCCATGCCTCTCGTGAAGAAGAAGCATTTGTCACGAGCGGGACAATCTGTGGGGATAGGCTGCCTACGAGTGCTCCAAAAAGAAGTCGATCTTGCCGGAACCATTGTTGATAGTCCTTGTGGGGGGTGATCTTACCATCTGCTGCGGTTGTCGGACTCGGTGCTGGGTGAGTCCCATCAATAAACCGATAGAGATCGAGACCATGTAGCAAGGCTTCTATTTGTGTTTTCCACCCCAAGTAGTTAGTGGAAGTCAGCTTCAATGTTGCCGGAAAGTTGACAATGGTGAGGTTTTTGAGGGTGTTGGTGATGAGGGAATTGTTTTGTTCATCAGCCATGGTTAAGATTGTTTGGTGAGCTTGTGAGAATCAACTATGCTCTGATACCATATAAGAAAGAAGGTTGTTTCTATTATGTATTTAACAATGAAATACAACATGTATATATACAAAGAGAAGACCTAATTAAGGAGCTAATTAATGAGATATACAAGTAATGGAGCTAATTGAGGAGATATACAAGGAAAGCAATAATAACATTTGAATTTGAATTTGAATGTAAATAAATTGGCGGGTCATGCCTTAATATTCGGTTCATCCCCGTTCATCTTCGTTTCATTTCGGTTCATCCCCATTTCATTTCGTTTCATCCCCGTTCATCTTCGTTTCATTTCGGTTCATCCCCATTCATCTTGTTTCATCCCCGTTCATTTCCGTTTCATTTCGGTTCATCCCTGTTCATTTTCGTTTCATCTCGGTTCATCCCTGTTCATCTTCATCTCATCCCGGTTCATCTCCGATGAATACGGATTATGATACAAAAAGGGATCCAATACCAAGTAGATATTTGTAACACCCTAAAAATCAGGGCGAACAAAAACTTTTAAATTGCACAAAAGGTGGTATACAATGTACGCCAAGGCGTGAGCTCATCCCAAAACAGGGGTATAAGTAATGTACAATTAATTACAATGTTTGTAATCGAAGGAGAAATATAATAACCAAACTAGTCTAGTTCTGTCTAAGAAGAAGACGACAAAAGGGTTATCGTTCTACGGTAAGTCTCGCGGTCATAGTAGACCGGTATCTCCAATATTCCCCCAAGCTCACTCTACGTCCGAGGCCTACTTGGGGACACTGTCCCGAGTACCTGAGAGACACATCGACACCAAGCAAGTGTTAGGCTAAAGGAGCCTAGTGAGTTGTACAATTAATATCATGCGCACGGGATATATATATAAAGACATGCGAGTTATACACGATTATACTAGCAATATAATTAGCATATTAAACCGGTTTATTATTATCTTCGGAAACAATGGGAGCGACCCATTTCCCCCAACCAATACCCCGACATTCGTTACTTCCAAACACCTCGATGTCCCGAATTTAGCATGGCAGCATCATCCGAGGCCCGCGCCCAAGGAGCAACCCGAGGGCCGGCGACATAGGTACAAACCCCAAGACTGTTTGGTGTGGAAATATTGCGTTGGTTCGTCCATGTCATTATCATTTAAGATCGTGAGACGGAATTTAGCATCGCGTCACGTCCATATCATTTTCACACAAGACCTAGATACTGAATTTAGCATAGCATCTAGTCCATATTAATCACATACAAAACCTCGACACTGAATTTAGCATAGCATCATTTCAGAGGTATGTATCGAGGGTCTCAAGCCCTTTATATCATTTCGGGTATCAATTCCATTCTTACACAATCCCAAGTCATGTATCATGTAGAGCATATCACATAAATACAATTATCATACAACCCGTAGGTTTAACGCATACGAAATAACATACGGTAACTTCATCTCATGTAAGGGGTAACACCATCCGAGTCATTCCTACTAGCATAGCACTTCATACATATCATGAGTATTCTCAACTAAACATGAGAAGTAATCTATACCAAATTTCACATTCATTCACATAATAAGCAAGGAATAGACTTCATCAAAATGATGTGCTCTCAGTTTTAACAAAATAGTTTTAGCAACTCACCTTAGGGTTTTGTGATAAAACCCCCAAATCCCAAGATTAGGTCAAATAACGAGCACAAACCTAAATCAAGTAAATCGAACCCTAAGTTAGTTCATAACCCTCATTATACGTATAGATCCGACCTACAACGGTTTATTTGAAGCTTACCGAGTGAGATCCAAGCTAGAACCCTAAATCTTGAGCTTCCCTCTTTCGAGCAACAATGGTGGAGAAGGGATGAGTGAGGAAGATGAAGTGGGTGAAATGTGGTTTCCACCCGAGCTAGCCCCAAGTATGGATTCGACTTTAGGATCTTGTAGGGTTTTGGATTTGGAGAGAGTAGAGAGAAAAATCAGGAGAAATGGTGGAGAAATGAAGATGTTGTGAAGAAATGAAGTTTGGAAGGGTTTAAAACCCGTTTTTCAGCTTGGACAGCTACCTAGCGATCGCTAGGCTTGAGGGCTAGCGATCGCTAGCTGCCTTCTCTCGGGGTCGCTAGCCTGATCGCGAGCAAAAACAGGAATCAAGGAAATTCGCCTAGTGATCGCTAGGGTTGTGGCTAGCGATCGCTAGCATCTGATCAATTTCAGTCCTATTTTGTTTCGGCCATAACTTCTTCGTTTTAGCTCCGTTTTCGATTCCGAAAGAACCGTTGGACTCGTAATTGAATTTCCTAACATAATAGACCATAAAATGCATGATTTGATCTACAATTCTAATTTCCATATTTTATCAAAGAGTCATTATTACACCGAAATTACGGGTGTTACAATATTCATCTCAGTTCACCTATGAATACGGATACGATTTTGTAGAAGTTTTTTAAAAATATTTTCTTGGCTATCAATCTTTATCATCTAGTATTGTTAGTATAATGCATATAATTTAATTTTTAAAATAATATTAATATAAATAGGTAATGGTGAAGATAGGAATTATGGTTGTTACTAAAAAAACATCAACTCATCACTAATAAGAATGAATGTTAGTTGAGTATGATATTAACTAAACAATATCAAGTAATTTTGGTATTGGTTCCTATCAGATGCGATGAACATGGGATTGCTAATTTGATTTCATTGTAAAAATGACTGGTATACCTTTTTAGGCTTTTTTTAATTTAAATTAATTCAGATATTGTTGGATATTACCATATATAAAGGCAATTTCATCTTGACCATTCATCTTTAAAATTAATGGTATTAGATTGGTCTGTAGAGTTTGTATTTTAAACTTGGTTTGTAAATGAAAGGGCCTCAAGCAATTAATATATATATATATATTGATGCTATATGAATTAATAATATATAAATTAATATAATAATAATTGAGAGTTGAGACAATGGACAGAAAAGTAAGCTTGTTTTGATGCACAGTCATGGCCACTAACTTGTCACCCTGCTTGAAAACATGTTGAGAAATACTTAGCTGGTGTTTAGTTTGTAAAATATTTTTACATGAAATGTTATAAAATTTTAATTTTGAAGGAATTTGAATTAAATGTTGTTAAATTTGACTATTTATTTGGTTAGTAAAATTAAATCTTTCTGTTCGGTGTACAAAATATACTTTTGAAATTGGAATAAGATTTTGGTGAATGATTAAAAATACTATTTTGATAATTTTAATTTTTTAAATATAAAATAATTTAATAAATATTCATTAATTACATTATTTTTTAACAAAAATAAAATAACTATTAAATAGTTTAAGAAAATAGTTATTAAATAATTTAATAATTTAATTAATTAATAGAAACTAACAAATTAATTATTTAATATTAATTATAAACTAAATAGTTATTAAATTAGTTAATAAATAAATTATTTAATTAATTAATAGAATACTTTATTTATTGCTTGGTTGTATTGGATCTAAGGTATATCTAACATTATAAAATAAAAAAATAAAAACTAAATTACATGCCACCAAAATACTTGGTAGTTGAGAAATGTTGAATTCCTTCATTTATGGAATTTGATCGAAAAAATGAATCGAAATACAATTTGATTAATGAAATTCAACATTCCAATTTTATCAGATTCGTTCAGAATCTGCGAAGCAAACGCCAACTTAAGCTTCTCGAGCCTCATGCTTAAGGTTTGTACTCTCCACCCCCTTACTAGTGTTAGTTGCAATTAAAATTGATCTCTTGTTGTCTAAAAATAAAAATAATTTAAAGGTGTCTTTGGTTTTGAAAAAACTGTTTTCATTTTTTTAGGGTATTCGAGGCTTTGCCTCAACTAATCCCGGCAAAGTTCACTGGTATCTAAAGCATGTTGTTCTGAGTTAATCCCTAGTGGCCACAATTTGGAAGCGTCTGGATTCGAATCTGAGGTAGAAGGGTTAACTAGTCACTTCCCTCACAGGCCTTAACCAATACACCACAGCCATGTGGATGTAACTGTTTTCATTTTTCTAGTATATGTTTTTACCAAATGGAGTTAAATCTTCATTTTCAATTTTCTATAAAAAACATATTTGGTTTTAAAATTGTTCTAATTTATATAGATGTTAAACAGAAATTTTTCATTTTCTTGAAAAACTTTGGAAAACTGAATAAACTAAACACGTATTCTAAATTTTTCATTTTTCTTAGAATTTTTTTTTGAACAACCATTTTTTTTAATTTTTCATTTTTTTAACAGCCTTAGAAAATTATCTTGAAAAACTGAAAAATTTTCAATAACCAAATGCACTATAAAATGTCTCATAAAAACATTACAAGCTCATTATTCGCGTCGGATCTATAGATCAGTTTCACACAAAGACAATGAATGGCTTCTTGTTGTTATTACAAAAAAAAAAGTTCTTAGAGAAAATGCAAAGGACTGTGTGAAAAATCAAGCTAACATGAGAAACGTCAAAAGTGGTTCAAAACCATTAATCACGTTTTATCGCAAGCCACCCGTAAATCTGCTTGATATGAAGATTACTGATATAATAATCGTTTCTCAAGTTAACTCAACTTCATACCAAAACACAATCTTATATATAGATATACATAGACAAAAGTTTGGCTGCAAACTCAAATATTATTGTAAACGTGAGGACAGATGAGAGCACACTAGGTGACATATTTTGTCTGAATAATTATTTATTATTCATACTGAATCATACAATATTCAATATTATTCAAACTACATAGTTCTACATTTAGTATTATTTAATTCGAATAATTCTAAATAATCTGTGTATTGTGTGTTCAAAGAACTTACAATAAGTTGAGATTGTTTTCAATGTCAAAAGAATTTTTTAGGCTACTTTTTTTTTGGACCGCAAAAGAGGAATTTATTAAAGAGAGAAAAACTAGCGAGAGGCTAGAGAGATACAAGAGAAAACGGCATTAGCCGGGTTACAAGTCCAATCCTCCACCTTAGAACCCTCCCCCCCCCCCCCCCCCCTCTTAGCACGACACCGAATCCAATCAAAAGCAAGAAATTGAATATCACGAAAGACTTCCTTCTCATTTTTAGGGCAGCTATTAAAAACCAATTTGTTCCTTTGATTCCAAATAGCCCAGAACACCGCTGCAACAATCACTTTCCGCACCTCCTTAGTCACTGGGTCACCTAGAATCGAGCAGCAAGTCGTCCACAAACCTACTGTAGAATCTGTCCTAGTCGGCCACCACGCGATCCAATCAACTACATGGGCTCCGATAATTTTAGCCGAGGAGCACTTCGCCATGATATGGTTCAGATTATCCGTCCTTGAAAGACATAGAGAGCACGCATCTGACGCCAAGAAAACCCCCGCTTGGTGAAATTATTTTTTGTAGCAAGCCGATTCAGCAGCACCCTCCATAACATTATGTTTACTTTCGGTGGAATCCGCGGGATCCAATCGAAATCCGGGTCCCCTGCAGGGAGTGCGATAACATCAATAAGAGATCGAAGCGAGCGTACCGTGAACGAATTATTTGTCTCCAGTGCCCAAGACCAGCCGGTATCATCTGAATTTCTGCAGAGCAGGTTGTTTAAATTAATTCCCATGGCGAGGAGATCGTCCTCCACCCTAGTGATATTAAATTAAATGTCCTTGCATTGTTTTCAATTTCAAAAAAGTGTTTTATGAAACAATGGTTCATATATGAGACACTTCTTAATATGTCATTATAAAACTAATATGATTCTCATTTTAAAAGTATCTTAAAACTTGTCATAATGTTTTGATTTATCAATTTATTGTAACATCTTTTTTTATAAGGTTTACCTGGGTTTGCTTAGACTACATCCTTGGTAATTTTTACCGAGAGCTAAAGCATGCTCCCCTGGGATTAACACTCAGTGGCCCCTGGTTGCTCACTCCCGGATTCGAACTTGGGTAAGTTTTTCCCCAACACCAAACCTTAACCGGTAGGCTGCCCCATTGGGATTATTATTGTAACATCTTATATATGACATATCATTATTTGCTCTTGTAAATTTAGTTTACAAAAAGAATTCAATAAGACATAAAGATATTTAATTAGCATTCTATAGACCGGTTTTGGTATTAATGAATTCCGATCATATTAATTTATTTACCAATTAAACATAGCTACATTACATAGGTATCTCAAGTCAACATCAATTGATACAAATAACATCGACTCGTAAGCAGGGGGGAAGCCACGAGGGGAACAGAGTAGGCAGTTGCCCCCTTACCATTTTGAATTTTTCTTTAAAAAAATTTATATATTAGGAATATTTGTGTAATTTTTCCCTTAAAATTTTGAAATTGAAATTTATATATTAGGTATATTTGGATGTTTGCCCCTTTAAAAATTTTAAATTACAATTGTTGTTGACATTGGAGGTTTTGTGTATAAAAAACTATTTTTTAGAATTAAGATTTTTGTTCAGAGTTTGCCCCACACAAAATTTGTTTCTGGCTCCGCTCCTGCTCGTAAGTGTGAAAGCTACGATGTTTTATACACATGCAAAATATGGTGGATAAAAAGGTACGCCTGGAGCTGGAAAAACTTATATGTAAATAATGAGGTAGCGTTGAAAGAAGAAGAAAAAGACAAATGCTGGTAACTTAACATTTTGTAGTTGAATTAATTCCACCATATATGTTAATTAAATTCTTGCTAATGAAGTTTGACTCATCAGAAAGGTACATGCATAAATTTTAATGTCCACATCTTTGGGATTTTTTTTGTATCTTTAATTAGTCTATATATCTACCCACTTAACTTTGATAGATGTAATTAAGAACAAAACGATTTAATTAAGCTTTTAATTCTTTTGATTAATTTGTGTTCACAAATCTTCTTTGTTGTCGAGTCCTAAACCTAACACTGTTGTTGACAGCTACTTTGAAGTACATATATCGAACTCAATCCTGGTATATATATATATATATATGTAGACACAAAAGGGGAAAAGATGATTAGTTTATTGGTGGACGCTAATCAATTCAAAAAGAAAATGATCAGGTAATTAAAGAACCGGGTTTTTCTTTTTTCGAATTCACATTAATTAGGATCAATGGGCTTCATTGAAAAATTGAACTTGAAGATATATCTTTGTGTAAGTGTCGTCTTTAATTAAAATAGCCTTAGTCATGATCTTTAATTAATAAAAGTTGCCTAAACCCATCGATCTAGGGATGGATTACATGTTGATTGATTATAATTCGGAGTTACAATTTGTCTTGCAAAATTTTCTTGATGAAACCTCTAGTGTGGTATTGGTTTTTTTTTTCTTTCTGAAACATGGTGTTGTTCTTTTAAATACACCATTGCATATGTAATTAATTAAGAAACATGTATATAAGGAAGGAGCAGCAAGGAGAGTATATATAGTCAAAGATGTGGCATGGTTCAGGCGTTCACGTGGGCTGTGTGAAATGGTCAGAACAAAGTTCTCTTCAACAAAATTCCCTTTAAGCCTCCCCTCTGCTTCTTTTCTTTGGTTTCGTAGTAGAACCTTGGCTAGTAGTTCTCTTCATTGAACGAATTGGTATTGTAACCCCTTTGGTTTTTAAGGTTTCTCCTTTGGATCTAGCTAGTCCTGTATCTTTAATAAAGTCGTCGTTCAAAAAAATTTAAGGAACGTGTATATATATATATATATGTATAAATATATGCATAGTTTTTTAGCCTTAATTAATTAATTAGTTGTATAATAGTAATTATATTTATATTAATTTTGCTATGCTTTTACTTTATTAGGTTGATTAATTTAGGTGATGTTGGATCATTTTATTAACATTTACTTTAAGTACTATAGGCTACATATATAGTGGAAGAATAAAGAAATTACATATAATTTGAGTGCAGCAACCACCAAAAAAATATTTAGATCATAAGATGGTAATGATTAAAACTAATTATAAAAAGTTTAATAAAAAGGTGTAAAGCAGTTTAAATTTCCTGAATGTGGTTCTTTATTATATGGGAAGCTTGAAGCATAAATAGAATTTGGTTCATAACCATTCTAAATATAAAAAGAAAAGATAATATGAGGCATTTGAAAACTATCGTACACGAAAAGTTTTTTTTTTCTATGTATCTTTTGGTTGGGGTGGCGGACTTGATGAATGTATCAAAGTTTAGAGCTCAAATTCTACAAGGATTAATATTAATCTTGATATGAAATTCTTGAAGCACATTATAATTGATTATAATATGTGAATAATGGGAAGACATATATTATATTGATAGTGAAGATGAAAATGCAAGTGAAAATTAGGATTTCCATTGAAGCAAATTAAGAAAAGAGAGAAGTGAAAAAGTAGGCCTTTGGGAGCAGACAAATTTCCACTTCATCTGCCATATATCGATCTTCTTTTCGTTTTCTTTTTCTTTTTCTTTTTCTTCTTCTTTTATTTTGTTTTTTTTTATTCTAAATTTCACCTTTTTGGGGTTGATATAGAAGCCTTTAATTTGCTTGTTAAACCATCTTTCTTCCACCTACACACTTGTCTCGCTTTCTCTCTCTTTCTCTCTCTTTCTCTCTCTCTATATCTATAAACACCGTACCCTTCTTCTCATCCCCCATACAACAACTTCTTCTTCTTCTTCTTTCTCTCTCTCTCTCTCTACAAGGAGAAGAAGAATTGAAGGAGATCTATCTATATATATATATATAATATATTAAGTAACAATCAATATAATGGTGAAGTTTTCTAAGCAGCTTGAGGCCCAACTCATCCCTGAATGGAAAGATGCATTTGTGAACTATTGGCAGCTCAAGAAACATGTTAAGAAGGTTAAACTCTCCAGAATATCTAAGCTCTCCCAGGCCACTACTACTTCTAATCATGATTATGGCCTCTCCATGTTCGACCCTCTTCGCTCTTTCTTCCGCCCTCGTCTTACTCTTTCGTGTAATGCCACCGATGACGACCAACCTCCTCAGATTCTTCAGGTATATATATTATATATACATGTTCGTTACAAGTGATTATATAATGTTAGTAGTTTCATCGATTAATTAATTAATTAATCTTACTATATAATTAATTAAATAGTTTTTGAAGTTTAAGGTTGAAATTAATCATCCCGTCCATATATATATATATGGTAATTAAATTCTAGCGATCGAGCTCCTATATATACAACTGTTAAAGTTTGAAAAGAAAATAATTAATATTTGGGTGCATGTCTTCATCATGGTTTTCGTGTCATCATTCATGATCATATATTCACACTACCAGATGTTTTTTGCATTTCTGTTGTTGGTTTTGTTACGTTACGCATGAAACCTTCCAGCATATATATTCAGTTTATTCAAATTCCCTTCATGTTATATATCTCACATTAAATTTAACTTCTTTCCAGTTTTTTGGTTAAAAGCAATTACTTTATATATATATATATATATGAAAGTTATTTTGTAAACCATAAATAACGTGTAAAGTCATGGTTGCATACATTAAATCAATAAAATTGATTTATGGAGTTATTTAATATGATGAAAATGTTTTATAAACATCAAATTTGATAAAATTATTTCATATTTTGGTGTTTTTTTATTCATATGAAACTTTTTTCTGGTTTCAATGAAACTTTTTCATTTATAGGTAAATAAACACCTTCATATGAAACAATGTCATCAAAAAATTTAGGATATGAAACATTTTCATCATATTAAACAACTCTAACCATGAGTTTACACGGTTTACACGTTATTTACAAAATAACTTCATGTAATTAAAAATAAAAGTAAATAAAAATGTTCTTTTTTTTTCTCACTAAACATAGAGTTGAAGGTAAGTGTAGTAATTAATAAAAGCTAGTTAGACAGCAATTAAAACCGAACGCGGTGAGATGGCGTTTGCAAAGACATACAAATTGTCTATTTTTAGGAACTAAAAGCCAATACAAACGGTTGGGTGTGAGTAGCTACTCTTTCACGATACCATCGTGATTCAAAAGATAAACACCTCATCATCATCATCATGTCATTTGATTAGTTTATATATTTTATTAATTATATATGTATGTATACTCCACGTGTCATGAAGGTGAAAAATACACTATCAGAAGAAGCTGATCAAGTTGAAGATGAAGATGAAGATGATGAAACCGAACTTGTTGATCATTTGTACTCGGAAGAAGAAGAGGTAATTAATTATATTTATATATGTTATAGTCTTAATTAATTTGATGTCTGCATTAATTAATTATGGTTATATATTAAAATTCAATCCTCAGGTGAAGGTATTCTTTGAGAAATTGGATGAGGAGCTGGATAAGGTGAACCAGTTTTACAGTAATAAAGAAAGCGAGTTCCTTGAGAGAGGAGAAATGTTGAATAAACAGCTCCAGATTTTATTGGACCTCCAGCAAGTTCTTGATTCCCGGAGACGATCAACCAGCGGCAGGCTTAACTCCTCTTCGAGGTCCTTTAGCTCCTCCGATTCATGCGTTCTTACTCCTCATCTGGCCGCAACTCTGACTCGGTAAGCACCTATATTTCTTGAATTAGATTTATATATATAAAGGAAAGTTCAAATGTGAACCACTTTTTGGTTGTGAACGCGAGGGCAGCCGAGAGCGCGACACGTGGCGGCTTTAATGTGGTCCCCCCCTTTAATTCAATGCCTCCCATAAATCGCGCCTAGTCACCCGTTGTGGACATGACCTGGCGTCTAGTCATCCGCCATATGTCGCGCTCTCAGATGTCCTCACGTTCACAACCAAAAAGTAGTTCACATTTGAACCACCCTATATATAAAATATATGAAGATCGATATATATGATGATCATGTATATATATGTAATTTGTAGAAACTCCTACCGAGTTTGGTGAAAGCCAGACAGATGATGTTATATCGGCTCTAGAAAAGAACGGTATCAACCTTGTTGGTTCAGCAAAGACTAAAAAGGCAGGTGGTAAGCAGATGGGGGGAATGAGGATCGATATTCCAGCAACCACACCTACGCGAACCATAACAGCAGTTACGTCTATGCTGTGGGAAGATCTTGTAAACAATCCTAAGAAAGAAGCTGGCGGTGCTGCTGAATTCCTCAATCGCAAGAAGCTCCAATGTGCCGAAAAAATGATCAGAGGCGCCTTTGTCGAACTTTATAGAGGCCTTGGTCTTCTCAAGACTTACAGGTATATATATATATAGAGAGAGAGAAAGGTTCAAACAAGAACAAAATTAATTTGGTTTGATTTATCTATCTAACTATTTGTGGAATTTACATATATATACATCTTCTGATTAATCAAACATTTTTTACAGCTCATTAAATATGGTGGCATTTGTGAAAATACTGAAGAAATTTGACAAGGTAATGTGACCAAAAAAAATTCTTTTTGTAACCTATGGAGGCAAGAAACTTTTGGGCAAACAACATATATTGTGATGCACTAATTAATGAATTACTTGAGTTGATATATATATGCTCAAACTATTTTTCTATTTTGTTTTCATTGGATAGGTATCTCATCAACAATCATCAACAACATACCTTAAAGTCGTCAAAAGATCTCATTTCATTAGTTCTGACAAGGTAAATGAATTAAATGTAAAACTAATGCTGTTCGTGATTCATCTCTTTAGCCAAAACATTATTGTCACTCTTTCATCAGTTAATTAATTTCAAAAGCATTCTTTAGCATTCCTCTAAAAAAAAAAATTCTTTTTTAACTTTTGCTAGTGGTGCCAAAACTATTTAGTAGTCTTTATGGTGGATTTTACTTTTTTCAAAAAAGAGCTCCACTTATTGATACTATAGTTGTACATGACAAAATTATTTTAATTTTCTAATTAAAGATATAATCAAATAACATTTAACTAAGATAACTTTCAGAATTCGATCATTCCAAGCAAGTAATTAAGCGCACACACAATATATATAACTATAGTAAGTGGATCTACATGCTCTCTTTTTTTCAAAAAGTTGGGTGGGACATAAAAAGTAATTAATTAACATGTTTCAAACATGAAACATGTTAATTTGTATAAAATAATAATCAATCATTATATTAATTGTTGATAATCAATCGCGTAAAATTATGAACATATAGGTGGTAAGATTAATGGACGAGGTGGAGTCATCTTTCACTAAGCACTTTGCAAAGGATGACAGGAAAAAAGCCATGAAGTTCTTGAGACCTCGGCAACAAAAAGACTCTCACATGGTCACCTTTTTTGTTGGTATTCTACTAACTATTACGTCCATTCTAGATATTGATTACATCTCAATAATTAATATGTGTGCAATAGCCTTTAATATGATGTATATTTGTTTAATATTAATCGTATGATTATAATTACATAAATTTATCTATGTTATTGCAACAGGATTGTTTACGGGTAGTTTTGTAACCCTCTTTGCTGTATATGCAATATTGGCACATATTAGTGGCATGTTCTCTCCTGGTACAGAAACCGATTACGTTGAAACTGTCTATCCTGTCTTCAGGTATACTAAATAAATAATTGTTATATCTAGCTAGCTCTACAACTTCATTGGTTTTTCACATGCATGATTAAAAAAATCTCATTCTAATTTGTCTTGGTATGTACATGAATTGAATGCAGCATGTTTGCATTGTTGAGCTTGCACATGTTCATGTATGGATGCAACCTCTTCTTGTGGAAGGCTACAAGAATTAACTACAATTTCATATTTGAATTCCAAGCTGCTACAGCACTCAAGTATAGAGATGCATTTCTTATATGCACTTGTATGATGACTGCTGTGGTATCTGCCATGGTGCTACATCTCATTTTGGTTTCAAATAGATTTTCTCCTACCCAAGTTGACACCATTCCAGGCATTCTCCTTCTGGTATGTAATTAATTAGCTTAACTATATTTTGATCATTATTATTATAAATTACCAAATTATTAAGTTACAAATTCACATATCAATATCGATCGTATATGTTTTTTTAATAATCTAAATACCGGTTAGCTAATCCCCCATTTGATTTTCAGATTTTCATTGGTCTGCTTGTATGTCCGTTAAACATGTTTTATCGGCCAACTCGCTATTACTTCCTTAGAGTTATACGCAACATAGTCTTCTCTCCTTTGTACAAGGTACTTAAATATTTTGCCTACCTAGCAGCTAAAATCATACATATACAGTAACAACTAAAGTGAGCTCTTAATTTATTCTAATTTACTAAGGCAATATAATTAAATACAACTTGTGTATGTCATGAATATATAGGTTTTGATGGTAGATTTCTTCATGGCTGATCAACTTACTAGCCAGGTATGCATGTACTTATATATATATATATATTATCTAGCTTTGTTCGTAGATCACTACTTATATTAATGAGGATATGTTTTTTTGTTGTAGATCCCATTGTTGAGGCACATGGAATCCACAGCATGTTACTTCCTTGCTGGGAATTTCAAAACACATGAATATCAGACTTGTAAGTCAGGGAAGTTATATCGGGAGCTTGCTTATGTGATCTCTTTCGCACCATACTATTGGCGTGCTATGCAGGTACATATATATTCTTTAATTAACAAATATATACTGGTTTTCGCTCTCTTTATAACATATACAGGATGTCAGATCATTTAAATTGGATACTTACTGATTAGTTATTTTTGAATGATGATGCATATATATAATAGTGTGCAAGGAGATGGTTTGACGAGTGTGATGTGAATCACTTGGCTAACTTGGGGAAGTATGTGTCAGCCATGGTGGCAGCTGGGGCTCGGTTAACATATGCAAGACAGGAAACACATTTGTGGTTGGTTATTGTTTTGGTGACTTCATTGATTGCAACCATCTACCAGCTATATTGGGATTTTGTCAAGGATTGGGGACTTCTTGATCCCAAATCCAAAAATCTATGGCTTAGAGATGAACTTGTCCTTAAGAAAAGAGGCTTCTACTACGTAGCCATTGTGAGTTAATAATTAATTATCATCACTTAATTGTTAAATTAATTCTTTAGAATTAAACACCAAATAAATAAATATATTTGCAATAATGCAGGCCTTGAATTTTGTTTTGAGGGTGGCTTGGGTGGAAACTGTGCTACAGTTCAAAGTTGGATTGTTTGAATCGCGATTGCTTGAGTTTTGCCTTGCTTCACTAGAAGTGATTCGACGAGGGCATTGGAATTACTACAGGTAAATAAGTTAAATATGCTTAATTAGTTATGTTTGTCTCATTTTGTTTTGTTTGATGTATGTGTGTGCGCGCGCGCATGTTTGATGAAATATATTATAATGCAGGCTGGAAAATGAGCACTTGAACAATGTTGGAAGGTTTAGAGCAGTGAAAACAGTTCCTTTACCATTTCGTGAGACAGACTCTGATGGCTAAAAACATCGGGTTCGTTCCTTGTACAAATTAAACTAAGATGTTGGGGGAATTGAAGTATTGGCTGCAGCCATGGATATATTCGCTATATATGGATGGTTGGTTGATTCATGGTCATCAAATTAATTGCTATCCAATCCAAGTAATAGAGGAAGCGAGTCGTAAGGCTAGCTGTGGATATGATATGATGAAACATTAGGCCAAGTTTTTTTTAACCGCTACTCTATCCATCAATATAATTTCAACTTGTTAATTTTTCAGACATTAATAATTAAATGTCCTTTGTGAATGAATAAAAGCTTCATTTTCTGTCAGCTATTGCCTTCAAACATGTATCCAATGTTACTCTATCCAATATGTACGGATGATCTCAGTAATAATAATGCTCATTTACCTTATGTTACATTTTCAAATGATAATCAAACATGCATCATATATATATACATAAATAAACTATATATTTCACTTTTAATTTCAATGGTTAAGCTACATATAACTTGTTTTGTTATAATATAAAAATAATTATATATATATATATATATTACTTTCAAAATTCACACCGATGGAGATCAAATCAAGTAATCAACAAATATCTATAAACTTCTTTCTTATAATCAATTAAAACTTATAGACGTTTAAATATTTAAAGATTGTTGCATACATTGTTAAATACACAACCAAGTTTACATTTATATACCTAACTTATTTATAGTAAAATTGTAAAAAAAAATGTGGATGTAAGATTCATTTAGGTTTTGCCTAGATTACATCAGTGGCAATTTGAAAATTAAATTATGGTCGTCTAAGACTAAGCTTGGTCACAAAATGCTATGGTCTGGACTCAAACCTGGAATAAATGAGATACTTCACCACATTTCCCTAGCTAGTCCATCAACCTTGTGATTGTAATATTGTAAGTTGGCATCGATCTCCTAAGAAATTGTGGCCAAGCTAATGATTTATGTTAACTCAGTATAGGTGTGCCACTAAAATTAACTATGGAGTTGTGCTGGTTTAAGTTCAAAGACAACCATCTAAGAATTGGAAAACTATTAGACATAGATAATTAAAATTGAAATTATCGTGAATTTGGAATCGTATTCTAAAAAAGAAATAGATGCTGAAATCAAAATTCTAATAAAAAAAATTAATCAAACATGGAATTGAATGCCGAAATTTTAATGATTTTCAAACACCAATATCATATGTAATTTTTGCTAACTTGGATATATGTTTATCAATCAACTTCAACTGATTTTACTAACTTATGTTATTCAATATGTATTATTTATATAACACAAACATGTGGGATTGATCCAATTAGACATAATCCTTCATACCTTCTACATATTCAAACATTTGGCATCTTGAATCCAAGTTAACATTCAAGTGAGATCCAAAACAAAAATACAAATATTAAGGTTCTTGCATAATAAATAAAGTTTGGAAAACAATTTCATAATTTTAGTAGAAATCAAATCCATAATACATACACTCTAAAATTTTATTATAACCACTAAACTCATTCCTCCCAAAAAATCATTTGACTTTCATATCTAAGTTAGTTTTTCTCAAAGTTAAATATTACTTCATCTTTCGCAATTAATCTTGGGGGGGGGGGGGGGGGGGGGGGGGGGGGGGGGGAGTGACTATGGATCTCATATGTAACTTGTTTTAAGGACAACAATGTTGGTTCACTCAACGATTTGTATTATAAGAGTGGTTTGTAAATGAACCCTCCATATAGGGGGAACATTGTTGAGGAGGAGTATCCGTCGCAAACCACCATATTTTAGTTTTATATTATATCGTAAGAGCCTCTTAATCATTTTGACCACTTAATCATCCAACACCAAGCCTTTCAGCAACTTTCAAACAGCCCCTTAAAGGGCAAATAACGAAGCTCATGGCAGAAAGTTAAAATCATCGGGAAATGTTCCTCCTAAACTTCTCGACAAAACGTCCTTTGCGCATGATCAGATGATCCTTACACGCATGTAAAATGTTAAATTAATGGTAAAATGTTCAAATGATCCTTACACGCATGGCTAATGGGGCACTTAAAGAACCAAAAGTATTTTTGTTCCTTTGAAGAGAAAAAGAAATTTATTAAACATTAGTTTGAAAACAATGTAAACAAATGAAAACGGTTGAAACATTGGTGCAAGTTAAAGAGAAGTTCCTAGAACTTGAGTTTCTTTGTTTTGTGGATCATATGAAGTTTTGGTAGATGGATGAGTTGATAACATATGGAAATTAATTCCTTTTTTTGTTTTTTTAACAAAAAAAAAAAGAAAAAAGAAAAAAGAAATGGGTGGATGGATACCCGTGATCCAATATAGGCAAGCAGGCGGCGCGTGTATTTTGAAGGGTTTTGAGGTGGTGATAAAAATGGCCGTTACAGTCTGTAACGGCTATATTTCAATTTTCAATTTTCAATCTAAATTCGCTTTCCTTTTTTTCTCCTTTCAATTTACTCTCTTTCTCTAGATCTCCATTTCAATTTCAATTTCAATTTCAATTTCATCACTCTCTCTCCCTCTTTCTTTCATTGCAGACTTCCTTCATTCTTCCTTTCTTTCTTCCTCAAGAAATAGAAATAGAAGAAGAAACACAGTAAGTAAGTAGTAATGGCTCCTATTACTCCTTGTGCTAAATCAAACCACCAAACACCTTCCTCAAAAACCCATCATCATCATCTAATGAAAACACCCCAATCTAAGCATCGCCTCAATTTCTCCACAAAGCCCTCACCAAACCCTAACCCTAACCCTAGTTCTGCCGATCACCCCGTCGAGGTCATCGGCCGGATCCGCGACTACCCTGACCGCAAGGATAAGCCTGTTTCCGTTCTGCAGGTCAACTCCGAAGCCCATTCCGTTAGGCTGAGAACTGAAATCGGATATCGAGATTTCACGCTGGATGGGGTCTCCTTATCTGAAGATGAAGATCTTGACGGCTTCTACAAGAACTTTGTTCAATCAAGGATCAAGGGTGTCAAATTGGGGGATAAATGTACCATCATGATGTACGGGCCAACCGGTTCAGGAAAGAGTCATACTATGTTCGGGTGTTCTGCTAAGCAGCAGGGGATTGTGTACAAGTCTTTGAGGGATATTTTGGGAAATGGAGGAGATGATGATGTTGAGGATGAACACAAGGTGGGATTTGTGCAAGTCACTGTTTTGGAGATTTACAATGAGGAAATTTATGATCTCTTATCCACCAACACTGCTACTAATGGATTCTGGTCTAAACCCAATGCTTCCAAGGTACAACAACTCTTTTTCATTCTTTCTAGTTTCATTTTTTCAAGACCTAATTCAATTCTCACCTACAAAACACTAGACTATTGTATAAATATTTGTATTTAACACAATTGATTTTGTAGCAGACACATGTCTCTTGTAATTATGATTACCATATTAACTGTGTGTAGGTGAAATTAGAAGTTATGGGAAAAAAGGCAAAGAATGCAACTTTCATCTCTGGAACTGAAGCAGGGAAGATCTCAAAAGAGATCCAGAAGGTGGAGAAGCGAAGAATTGTTAAAAGCACATTTTGCAATGAAAGAAGCTCCAGGAGCCACTGCATGGTTAACAATTTTCCCTTTTGCTTATGGAATCTTGATTGCAAGTTACATGACTGAATCTAATTTAATTTAATTTAATTTCATCAGATAATTCTTGATGTCCCAACTGTGGGCGGACGGCTAATGCTTGTAGACATGGCTGGCTCTGAAAATATAGAACAAGCTGGTCAAATTGGATTGGAAGCCAAGATGCAGGTGAGATTATTCATGTCCCAACTAAACTAAACATTCTCTGATTATGTAAGATTTTGCTGAAAACAAACATTGTGATGCAGACCGGAAAGATTAATCAGGGGAATATAGCATTGAAAAGGGTGGTAGAATCCATTGCTAATGGTGATTCTCATGTACCTTTCAGAGATAGCAAGTTAACCATGCTTTTGCAGGTAAAAATCCTCTCTTCATTTGTTTTGTTTAGCCATTCATTCATCATCAGCCAATGCCAATGATAATTCTGTTTGTCTTTGTTTTCAACAGGATTCCTTCGAAGATGACAAGTCCAAGATTCTTATGATATTATGTGCGAGCCCAGATCCTAAAGAGATGCACAAGACCATATCGACTTTGGAATATGGTGCAAAAGCCAAATGCATTGTCCGTGGCCCTCATACGCCCATCAAGGGTGCAGAAGATTCTTCATCAGATGTCATCCTAGGATCGCGGATTGCAGCCATGGATCAGTTCATTTACAAGCTACAGATGGAGAATAAGATTAGAGAGAAGGAGAAGATTGAAGCTCACAAACAGCTTATGAAAAAAGAAGAAGAGATTGCAGAGCTGAGGGCTAAGCTTGCGGAGGCAGAAGAGAAGAAGGTGGCAGGTACGAGGGAGGAGGAGGAGATTAACATCAAGGTTAATGAGCGAACAAACATGTTGAGGAGCGAGTTGGAGAAGAAGATAGAAGAGTGTCAGAAGATGGCTGACCGGGTTGTTGAGATGGAGAGGAGGAAGATGGAAGAGAAGATATTCCAACAGCAGGAAGAACTTGAAACGCTGAGGCGGCGCTTGGAGGAGATCGAGTCTGAATTGACTCGTTCCAGATGTATAAAACAAGAAAATGGAAATGTTGCATCTACTTCTATGGAAGGAAGCAGTTTTGCTAAAAAGCTGATGGATATATATGCTGCTGGTGGTGAGGATCCAGGGATGGAGAAATCCATGGATTTGGATAAATCATTGGATATGGAGATGGGTAAACGTGATCATAATAAAACTAACAGTATACAGGCCATTTTGGGCTATCCGTTTATGGACAACTTGAAGAATGAAGTAGAAGATGATGGTGATGATGTTTATGTCCCCCAAGTAAAACATTTTTGAGCACTGTCTATGAGGATGAAGAGGAGGAGGAGGAGGAGGAGGAAGACAAGGAAGTGCAGAAAGAAGTAATAGAGGAAAATACAGTTTATTCAGTGAAGAAGGATGATTTCAAGTTTGATATGGATTCTTTGACCCCCAATCCCTCGTTGGAATGCGGAGGAGGAGGAGCCTCATCTAGGCATTTACGTATCCAAAATATATTTACTCTTTGTGGAAATTACAGAGAGCTTTCTTCTCAACAACACACATTGAGTATGGAAACTCCAGGTGTAGTAGATGAGGAGGAGAAGCAGACAGCAAAAGTGGTGTTGGATTCTAAGGAGAATTGCAGCCCCTTGAGTTGTTCAAAGGAGGATAATAAGAGTGATGTTGTGGAAGTGGTTGTCAAGTGGGAGGCTGCTGCTCCTTTAATTGAAAATGGTGGGAAAGTAATTACAACTCTGAGGCTTGTAAAAGATGCAACCCTTGCCGACCTCAGGAAGCTCGTTGAAATCTATCTTGCTGCTGATAATCAACCTTTCACCTTTCTTGCACTTGGGGGGGTATGTATGCATGTTCTTTTAGCTAGCTTAGTTTTTAACCATACATATATGTATATATATATATATATATAATTATATGAGATGCCAGTTTTTAACTCTAATATATATATATATGATTGATGATGCAGGATCCAACAGGTGCACCAGTGGGTAAAGAGGAGGAGGCATTGGTGCTGGCAACCAAACTTCCAACATGCAGCAATATTAGTAATGGCCAAATGAGAAGGCAGCACCTAGCTTGCCTACGGAAAGTCGACTCAAATCATCATCATATCCCATTGGAGAAGAAGCTCCCATTCACTTCCCTGGAAAACAAGCTCCCCTTGGAAAACAAACTTGCATCAGTTTCTGCTGATCAAACCCCTCATTTTCTTCTAGTTTGACTAAGCTTTGTTGATTGTGTTTGTTGCTAGCTAGTATTGAGTATATAAAGTCCATGTACTCTAGTATGTTTTGGTGGTGGATCATACCATATTTTTAGTTTATATTAAATGATTTGGTTGAAAGATTTTCATTTTCATTCTTAAACAAGATTTACATACATGAAGATGCAAGACTAAATAATTAAGATTCATTCATGCATGTTTTCGAGTTTTTTTTTAGCCAAGGAAAGGATTTGGTAGGAAAACAAAAAAAATGCATTGTTGAGTTTTATTTAATGAATGAAAGGAATGGAATGGACCCTATTTGAATGGGGAGTTTGTTTATTTTGCCTTAATTCTTATCATCCCAAGAGCGGGTGGATTTGGAAGGAAAGGATTTCCTTTCCCTTTCTTTTCATTCCCTTAAACTCGAGAACAGGAATAATAATTATTCTACTCAAAAAAAGATTACGAGGGTGTTTGGTATTGCTTATTTAAAATGACTTGTGCTTATTTGTTGGAAAGGTTAAAACTTTTTAACTTGTTTAAAAATTGTTTATTTGTTTATTGGTGTCATAATAAACATTTTATCCAAACACTCAAAAATTGTTTATTTGTTGTTTCAACATGTAACAAGCAAATAAATAGTTTTGATTAGCAAAATCCCAAGCACCCCTTGCATACAAGATAATGAGTAAATGTTATCTAAAATCCAACATTTTTAATTTTAATATTTTGATTATAACTAAAAGGATGACGAATTGTACCTCACTTATAAGTCTTATATATGATTTGGTTTAATCCTAAGAAGGAAAAAAGAAAACATAGAGGATAAATAAATGTTAATGGGTCGGGTCGGGTCGGGTATAAGTATAACCCTCTGGTGGTGGGTAAAGAAAGAAAGAAAGAAAGAAAGAAAGAAAGAAGAAAAAAAGGGGTCTCGGGAGGGGGTTTCTTTCCAATTTCTTCTGAATTCTACGATTCGTCTGCCGGAAACATCATCTATGGATTGTCGGCCATCAATTTCCATTGTCCAAAGTTAGGGTTTTTATCTATCTATATCTATATCTATAGTATAGATGATGGATCATCATCATCATATAATGGAGGAAGTTTCTTCTAAAAGCTTCATTGACAAGATCAACACTGAATTCACTACCGGCTTACATTTTGCATCTCCCTTGCCCTCTTCCCGTACAAACGAATTTGATTTGGTATGGTACTACCAACAATTTCCATATCTTTTCTCATATTCACTTGTTACTATCATAATTATGGATTGATTGATTGATTGATTGATAGATGCTAATTTGTGCACTTTTTTAGGTGAGAGGTGTGTTGCAAATCCTTCAAGGGTTTTCAAGCCCTTTATTTGATTGGGACCCCATCGGAAAGTGTTATCATGACAGAATGGGGGGTTTATATGTAACTCACCTCTCTCAGACGAGTCTTGGTATGGTTTTAGATCAATTTGTCTACTCAGCAACATGCTTAAAATTGGTTGAGATTACGCTCACTAAGATACAGGACCAACATCCTCCTCCTACATTAACAGCATTTGCTTCCTCGGCTTCTGCTTGGCTTACAGTAAGGAATTCACTTTTATTCATACATTCAATTCAATTCCTTTGTCATCAATAAATTTTAAAAATTGTTGGAGCAGAAGTTACGCGATATTGCTTTGAACGAGGAGGTCAAGATGAACACCTCTGCCACTGCTACCGCTCCAACCATTTTGGGGTTGACAAGCTCTTTAACAAGGTATGTAAACACAATTCAGACTAGCACAAGACATGTTTGGTGGAGCATGAAATCTAGGTCACAAGTTGTTAAACCTAGTTTACCTTCTGGGCATGTAAATGTGGACTTCTGTCATGACTATATCTGCCTTGTAGTACTCTTATTACCAACTTCCTTCTAGGACTCTTATTACATCTTTGATACTGGTCATGTATTTGTCTACAGGACTCATTTATGAGTGCTTAAAAACTTTTTATTAATTCATGGTGATCATTTCTGAAATTAACTTATCAGAATTGCCTTTTGGGAAATGAAACTTTAGTTACTCAATCCTATTGCTTTTGCTTCATTACAAGTGTGATGACATCTTTATCGCTAGCCTTTGTGCTGGAGCTGAATACTTATTGCAGATAGTACATGGTGCCATTCCCAAAGGGTACCTTGAAGGCCATACTCCTGTCTCGTCTGCTGAAATGGCTGTGCACATTCTCAACTATCTTTATGACAAGCTTAATGATGCTTGCCTTGTGCAAGGTGGTGAGGTGTTGACGCTTTCCTGGTTGCTTTCTACTTGGTTCCTGTTGCTTGGCTTGTTCCATCTGATTTTAAATTACGTTGGCTACTATTTTCAGGAAGACTCGTACAGGATGCTTCTTTATGTTTTTGTTGCATGTTTATTGCCATATATTGAGGTTCTTGATTCATGGATTTTTGAGGGAATACTAGATGATCCATATGAAGAGGTAGTCTTCGATCTCTACTGCTGGGAAGTTATATATGTAATTACAATTGATTTCATCCTCAACCTGTTGGTCTATATTTCCGTTTGATAGGATCAACACTCTTATTCTAATGATTTCTGGTGCATGCATTATCATCGAACCCTGGAATCCTGGATAAACATTGTACTCTATGTTCCAAAAAAGAGTAGATTTGTAATCTGTAAGCTACATGATGCTGACCATTTCTACTCAATATACAACACAACCGTTAGTCTACTATCATTGGAAACCATTAAAGTATCTTGATCATTAATTAGGGTACATTTGGGAATAGTACTTTCACCATAAACTCCTCATTGGGAAAATTGATTGCTTTTTTGGTAGTTTTAAGAGTATTATTTAAAATACTGTCATCTTTTGCAGATGTTCTTTTTTGCCAACAAAGCAATCGCAATAGACGAGGCTGAATTTTGGGAGAAGAGTTACCTCTTAAGATCAGGGCAGTATCAGAAGCTGAACGTGACTCATGTCATTGATCTGTTTCCCTTAACACAGAAAAAGCTGCCAGGAAGAGGAGCAACGGCTGCATCAGTTTCATCAAAAGCAAAGGGTCAAAATGAAAGGGATCTTGTGGTTTGTCCTTTGTTCTTCAGGGACATTGCAAAAGAAATAATTTCAGCTGGAAAGTCGTTGCAGTTAATTCAACATGTTCCAATCACATCGTCAGCAATGCTTGGTAGGCATAATGAGGATGAACGGTGCATGACTCAGCTAAGCTTGTCGGAGATATTTTGCTTGTCATTAACAGCTCTTATTGGTCATGGTGATCACATGTCTGAATACTTTTGGCAAAATGGTAATTCTGTCTCTGCAACTGAATCTTATGTGGGAACAGAAAAATTAGAAGGTAATGATAAGAGCACTTCAGGCGTATCATGCTTGGAGAAGATTTGGTATAAGTTTTTGGTTGATGCACTGCCTGCAAAAAGAGAGAGCAAGGACGTCAATCATTTAGTTAATATGAACGGACAGAGTGTAGAATTAGGTGTTTCATTTGAGCCCCTTGTCAGCTCCTTCTGTCCTGAAAATCCCACTATCACTGTGTGCCAAAAGGTTCTTCAAGCAAATAGAGGTGACTGGAATTCATTGAACTTGTCTAAAAACTATATTCTCCCTCCTCTGAATGACGAGGAATTAAGAAAAGCTATATTTGGTGGAAACTGTAGAGAACTAATGGCAGATAAAGGAACAAATTATGCCTGTGGTTTTCCATTTGGCGATTCTGAAAAGGGTCGCTCTCGACATGACATAAAGGAGGTGGAAGCATTATTTCTATTTCCCACTATTCTTCCATCCTTTAAGGTACAGATATCTTAGTCTACTGGTTTCACTTTATTTACTTCTTTAATGTAGAAAGCTGATGGTTGTGGAACACATATGTAATATGAAACAGGACGATCTTATTATGTCGGAGCTTTTACCATTTCAGAAAAATAGCACCCTTCTGTCCAAAGTCCTTGGTTGGATTCAATCTGTTGAACCCAAATCTACTCCACTTCCTGTTGTTATTCTGCGGGAATGCCTTACTTTTTACATCAAGAAGCAGGTATACATGTTTCAACTAAAATAGCTTAAATGGCCACTTCAATACATGCTTGTGTTCACATCAGTAATTTTGTATTTTAAATTTTTAATGCTTCAGGTAGATCATATTGGCAATCAGATATTATCAAAGTTGCTATGTGACTGGAAATTGATGGACGAGTTAGGAGTGTTGAGGGATGTATATTTATTAGGCTCTGGTATTTCCTATCTTACAGCTGTGCTACATTATTGTACATTCCTAATCATATTCGAGAAATATTGAATGGTTTGTAATCTTGTTGGAATCAGGTGATCTGCTGCAGCATTTCCTGACAGTAGCTTTTAACAAGCTGGACAAAGGAGAATCATGGGACGACGATTTTGAGTTGAACACAGTGTTACAGGTACAGCCATTCAAGTGGACTGTAGAACTGTGCTTTTTGAGAAGTTTCTGCTTTGTTTGTAAAATTATCTTCTCTACATATACTTGTTTATATGTGGGAAAGGCTGGTTTCTTCGATGAAGGAACACAATCTGGTGATACATCATAGAGCTTTTCACGGACACCACGACCCGCTAGATGATCCGTGCCGTTTGAAAAGGCGGACTTGGACAACCATTCTTGGGAAAATAGGGAGGCACGGGCTGAACCATTTAAATTTGTGGGCGTGCCCAATCGATGAATAAAAATGGACAGTCCCCTGGCCCCCTGGCCTGTTTACATATTTTTTTATAATTACTTAAATTTGTATATAATTAATAGTTCATTACTTTTTTGTTAAAAAAATGTTAGAAGCCCACTTGGTTAGCTATGAGTCGGATTCCCCCTTTCCAACTGCCTCCCAAATATATACTCTATGTGATATGCCATATAGTACGTCTCAAATCTCATCTTGACTCTTCATGACTCAAAATGTCATATCCCAAAATCTTTTAAGTTATGTACATTGTTATTTTTTTACATCTTATTTTAAGTTGGAAAGAAATTTTTGCATTTTGAATGATTTTACATAACTTATGGTTTTATAAAAGTTTTGGTTTTTTGATGTAAAAAGATTGTCTTGACCCGTTAGCCAGTGGGCAAGCCTGTCACATTATTAGGTCTAGTAAAGAGCAATTTAAAAACAAGCTTGGGTTTGCTATATTAGGCCCATTGGACAAAAAAAATGTTAGGCATGTCCCATGCCTGGCCCAAGCCCCCAAATGTACTACATAATCTTGCATTCCAAAATTATAATATTGATTAATTCAATAAATCGAGCATCATGTTATAAGATCAAGCCGTGAGGTTTATATAGATGTCTGAAACTGGATTTGTCTATAAAACTTTTAGTAATTGTGATATGGAACTTATCATGTAAGTATAGACCATATGGAAGCATCTATTTTTTCGAGGTCCAAAAACTTATTCCATAAACATCTAATAGCATTACATTTCCTTATCCTCTGCACGCTTATTGTTACGTTTTTACTTAATTAGTTTCTCGGTTTCTTTTAGAATACATGTATTCACCATTTGAGGTTTATTCTTTTTTCACCTCTTAACTCCATGCCATCACCATTGGGGTTATGAGATCCCTTTCAAGCCTATAATTTAGGACTTTGAAAACACTTACAGTTAGGTTTATGGCTAGTATAAATATATTGAGATTATGCAGGGTTATACACAGAAAGATCCTCTTTTGGGACTGTGTTTGGTGGACAGGTGAATGGCAATATATGCATGGTCTAAGATCAATAATTGAGACTAGCCTTTAATTACCTTTTCAACTTATATCTTATAAGCTGTTATTAGATAATATTAATACATAGGATTCACATGCCATGTATTCATTTGCTTTTTCTAGACTAAGGCGTGTTATGATGCTTACTAAATGACTTCAGGAATCAATTAGAAATTCTGCTGATGGCACAGTACTAAGCTCGCCAGATTCCTTAGTTGTTTCTTTAACAAAAACTGATGGTACAAGCACAAGTAGCAATGGTCAACAGACTACATCATTTCCAGTCTCAACTCCCGTAAAAGTCGTACACAGGTTTCCGGAATCAATGACCTTGACTCACTTAAATTCACATACAAGGTAACTCCGTGCTGCTTCTCCAAGTAATATGTACTTCCCTTACTATCCTGTATTCATCTCCACCATATATCATTCCAAGATCATGTATAATTTTTTGTAGGTCTCTTGGCCGCTCGAACTTATCGCTAATGCTGAAGCTTTAAAGAAGTACAACCAGGTACTTTTTCCCGTTTTGCGTCTTGATGTGTGAATTTGGATTAAATTGTGTGGATTTCATGGTAGGTGATGAATTTCTTATTGAGGGTCAAGCGTGCGAAATTTGTTCTTGATAAAGCTCGAAGATGGATGTGGAAGGTAGTAGTTATTCTTGTAAACACTCCTTAAGCTAGTTTTTGTATGGTCCATGATATCTGATTAAGCAGACGTGGAAGTTGGGGTGTGTGTGTGTGGTGGGGGGGGGGGGGGGGGGGGGGGGGGGGGGGTTGTCACTCTCATCTGGACGGTATGGGAAGTTTCATTTAACTTTGTTGGCTGACACAGCAAAAGAATGTAGTGTTCAAACTGGTTACAATGACATTCTTAAGTTGTAGTTTCATATGACTTTACATTGGAATGGCATCTTTTCTTTTCTGTCTTTCGCTGCATGCGTGTGTTCTTGTGGTTTTCTGACTGAAGGATGCTTGTGTTATTTATCTTTCCAGGAACGAGGCACAACAACAGTTAATCGCAAGCATAGATGGTTAGTGGAGCAAAAACTTCTTCATTTCGTTGACGCGTTTCATCAATATGTTATGGACAGAGTAATAACCCATACACCTTATTCTGCACATGTTTTATATTAAAAAGTTTACCTTTCTTTGATGGTATGTGACTATGGACTACCAAGTTGTCACATGAGGTATTTAAAGCCTAAAATATTGTTTAGGTATACCACAGCGCATGGCGTGAATTATGTGAAGGCATGGCAGCAGCTGGATCTCTTGATGAAGTCATTGAAGTGCATGAGGCCTACTTATTGTCAATTCAGCGCCAATGCTTTGTAGTCCCAGACAAGCTGGTCAGTAAGATCTTTCTGTTGGCTTTTTTTATACCATACATGGTGTTTTTTTTTTCCCTTCAGAAAGGTATACTACAAGTCAAAAGAAGCAGGGTAAGTGATGGGTTCTTTTCCTTTTGTTTTGTTTTGTTTGTGCACAGTGGGCATTGATTGCCAGCCGGATCAACAGTATACTTGCACTAGCACTAGACTTGTATTCTGTCCAGAAGACATTAAGTAGTGGTGGAGCAGTTTCCGCAATCAAAGCTAGATGTGAGAAGGAAGTAGATCGGATTGAGAAACAATTTGATGATTGCATAGCCTTCCTCCTCAGAGTAAGTCTTTTTGTCCATCCACTTCACTTTCTTTTGCTTGTTGGCATGTGGCAGATTTGCATAGCTCTGGTTCTTAAGATGCTTATGTTTTATGTGCAGGTTCTATCTTTTAAGCTTAACGTGGGCCAATTTCCACATTTGGCAGATTTAGTTACTAGAATTAATTACAACAACTTTTACATGTCTGATACTGGAAACGTGATTACTGCTCCTGGCTCTGACTCGATCAATTTTAAGTTGGCTAAGACTACTTCAGTTTGAAGCGTAAATAGAAGACAGAGTGTCACTGCTGGTACACCTGAATTTCAATTCTTCCACAGAATTTCCATCAAGCCCTAAGAAGGTGTGTCACTTGGGTACACCTTGATATTTAAATGTATTCAATGAAAAATGCCAACGGTAGTAAGCTAATGCTTTGGTCTCATTGTTTTTTTAACATGTGAAAGCATAATATCAAGGAGGATGATTTTGGTTAGTGTTCTACCTGTTGGATAGTAGCATACAACATATAAATGTGTACTGATACATATAATATATATGAAGCTACAAGATATGATCATCCATATATATGATCTAAAATTCTGTAGGACAGCATATTACAAATAGGGTAGAAGATTAAGAGACATAAAGAGAGAAACATTATAAAGTGGAGTTGGTTCCTTGAGGACTTATTTGGGGGGGTGGCAAATGGCATGGTGGATCAAGGTTTTTGGCCATGGAAGAAGACGACGTTGGGTGGGTACTTGTGTTGGGTAGTGACTTGTTGACCTCCACTAATAGTATCAGTATCAGTATCAATACTAGTACTAGTAGGGCAGCATTGGATGCTGATTCCTTCCTGACAACAAGGGATGAAAGGAGGTTGCAATTCATCTGCCACAGTTGTTGACATGGCGGCAAACGCAAACGCAAACAACAAAATCATTATACTTGCTCTTATAGCTGTTGATCCCCCCATCTTCACAAAGTATGAAAGTGCATATGGGTGCGCTGCTGCTTTTATATAAGGAAGTAGGAAGGGCGTTAATAACAAATTAAGCTTGTATTTTCTGGCTTTGCAGACTGACATAGATTTAATCGTTGGTTTTGTTTTGTTTGCACCTCCTTCTAGTTCTTATCTTGGTCATTAACAGATAATCCAAAATTAGTTGGCAAATATACTATAATAACATGAATAGGACTTTGTAATAGTAATCCAATTTAATCTTCCTTTTTGTAGTACTTGAGTTAAGAATAAATATCATTTTATCTGATAGATTTTTGGTTTTCTAAGTTTATTTAAAAACCAAAACATTAGTAAAAACTGTAAAAACTCATGATTTCATAGCTTAAATCAACGAAAGCTCTTTGTGAAGTTTAATATGATGCAAATGTTTTATATAATTCATTTTTTGGTGTTTCTTTTGTAAAAATGACAAGTTTTCATAGGATTAAAAAAATATTTAAAACAATTTCATAAGAATAAAAAAAATGTGAAACATTTTCATTTAGAAACCAAAACTCTTCGTAAAAAGAGTAAAAACTTACAAACCGATGGTTTTTTGGTTTAAATCAACGAAAACTCTTCGTAAAGTTATTTATTATTATGCAAATGTTTCATATAATTTATTTTTTGATGAAATTGTTTTATATTTTGGTGTTTTTTATATAAAAATGAAAATGTTTCATACATTTTTCTATGCTTATGAAACTGTTCTGTGTATTTTCTTTAATCCTATGAAACCTTGTTATTTTTACAAAAAAGAACATCAAAAAATGAATTATATGAAACATTTGCATCATATTAAACAACTCTACGTAAAGTTTTCGTTGATTTAAGCTATGAAACCATGAGTTTCTACAGTTTTTACTCTTTTTTTGGTTTCTAAATGAACTTGACTCTATATATATATATATATATATATATATATGGGTGAGTTCAAATGTGAACCACTTTTTGGTTGTGAACGTGAGGACAACCGAGAGCCCGACACGTGGCGATTGACTAGGCGCCACGTCAGATCCACGGCGGATGACTAGGCACGATTCATGGGAGGGCATTGAATTAAAGAGGGGGGTCACACTCAAAGTCGCCACGTGTCGCGCTCTCGGCTGTCCTCACGTTCACAACCAAAAAGTGGTTCACATTTGAACTTTCCTCTATATATATATATATATTCATTCATATATGATCTGTGTATTCATATATGAATTTTCATATCAATGAATATTCATATTCATCTTGTGAATCTTTATATTCACTATAGCTTCACCTAATGGATGCAAACATAAATTCACCTTATAAATATAAAACAAAATGTTCATTTACATTTATGTTCATCTAACGAATATAAAACAAACTGTCCGTTTATATTTAAATTCACTTAATGAATACAAACAAAATATATATTTAAATTTAAATTCACTTGATGAATTCAAATATATATATAAATTCACTTGATGACCATCACATCATCGTCTACTTCAACCTTCAAAAACACATGATGAACCTTCAAGAACACAACTTCAAAAACTCTAATTTTTCAAAAACGATTTCCTAAAAACTTCATAAAAAATGTTAAAATTCAGATATGTTGCTTAAATCAAGATTACAAACAACTTCTGTAAAGCAATAATCTTCAAATTTGAATCAAACTAACCCAATTTTGAGAAAATCGCAAAAGCCCTAGAAATTGGGTTTTTTTAGTTAAAAATAGAAATTATTAGATTTGGTGATGAACGACTGATGATGGTGGATCCTAATAGTGCAATATAGTGTAAACAAACTATACAAACCAATCTCGACCATACATGTAGATGATCAATGGTGTGGATTAATTCAGTTCCTATATTTTCTCTCAACCACATTTGAAAACCACCTAAAAATTAGGAAATAAACAAAAATATAAACAAAATCAATGGTTAAGATTAGGTTTGTACAATCTATCTGGTTTGCAACGGATACTTCCCCTATATATATATATATATATATATATATATAGAGGGAAAATCAAATACACACCAATGAATTCATACACACTTACACACTAATCATAGCCCTTGAAAATCAAATCTAATGGTGCATAATATTAGGGTGTAAAATGTTAAGTTTAGAAATTAGCTTTTAATTAGTTGCATAATTTGGAAGGAATTTGAAAATACAAAAATTCTATTGATTTTCAAGGACTATGATTGGTGTGTAAGTGTGTATGAATTCATTGGTGTGTATTTGATTGTCCCTCTATATATATAGGGATTCAAACAAAAACCCTTCATGTTTACAAGAATGCAAGAACAATATTCTTCTATAATATTGGTTGGGTTGAAGCGTTTGCAAAGATGTTACTAAGCTAGTTATTGTATGATGAGCCAACTTTTTCAATTATTGATCCATGTGGTTTACATTGTATTCAGGGGTGGAGCCAGAAAAATCATCGAGAGTGGTCCTAAATGCATCAAAAACGAAACAAATTTTGGCTTGGCTCGTATTTGGTGTAACGAAGTACTTTTTCTTAAACGTTTTACCAAAGTTTTAATATTTGTCTGCCTCCAGTTCAGTCAAAGACTGTGGTTGGGCTCTAGGTCTAGGGTAAGTTGGGTCAGGACAACGACGAATTAGTGGGCTGCCCTTGGATGCCTGATACCGTCAGGGAGGTGTGCGTGTGTGTGCTCGTGGTAGTCGTTCGTTTGTTCAATACCGCTATTATATGCCTTCAAAAAAAAATCTATACCAATGTTGATTGGTAATCTACCATGATCTTGGAATGGACACCCGATTACAAAATGTTTATGAAAGAGTTACAATGAAGTGGATAAAAAATTTGGCATTTAACTCATTAAATGTTACATAGAATAGAAAATATCAACTTCATTTCATTGATTGAATTTATATAATAGAAAATTTTAAAACTTTTTTGCTTAATTAAGAAAATATATATTATTTGTTGCTGTAAATATAACATAAATCAGACTTCAATAGAGTTTTGATATGTAGAAATATTATATTAATAGAAAAGTATATGCATATATATATATATATATATATATATGAATATATACACCATGTTAATAAAACTATAAAACCAATAACATTGATGGACTTTCCAAACAATTTATAAACAAAAAGGTGGGCCTATGTGTAAAAGAATAATTTGCTAAGCTATTTTAACCAAGGTTCAAAAAGGCGTGAGGCGTGGCGTGGCGGCAAGTTCAAGCCTTAAGCCTTACGAGATATGGCGAGGACGCGGCGTTTTCCAAGGCGTGACATATGGCGGCAAATTTGTATGTCATATATAGAATTATACATATACATATATGTTTTATATAATTTATTTTAATCATTGAAAGTGTACATTCATATTAAAAGAAGAAAAAACATATTACTTATTATTATAAAGATAGTTTTTGATTGAATATATTGGATAAAACATATGAAGGTAACTTTATAACCTCGTTTTAATCGTGAAACCTAACATTTATGAATTCGTGGAATTGAGGGTGATGAGATTAGATAAGTTTATAAAAATGGAAAAGTTAAAGTTAAATATGTAAAAACACAAAACAAAAAAAAAGAAAAAAATAACTAAAATTATTTTTTTTTTTGAAAAAAAAAACCACATCTTACAAAAAACGCGCGCCGCGGCGCGATATAGCGCGCCTTGAGGCGCCATGGCGTGAGCCACGCCTTACAGAAACGCTATGGGGTATTTCGTAACGGCGGAGACGCGTCTTACGCCATATCGCGCCATGGCGCACGCCATGGCGCGCCTTTTTGAACACTGATTTTAACCATATAGTAAATATGAATTTGGATGCTCAGGGTGTTCCAGGATAACCCTGGGGTCGGGCATAAGCTAGCTCCGCCATTGATTTTATTGTATTGTTGGTTTCTATTTTCCCAATAGGGTTAGAGACCAATAATATAATATAGTGTAAACCATAAAGGCCAATAATATAATATAGTATAATCTATAAGGACTAATAGTGCAATATAATGTAAACCATGAGGATTTTTTTATAATTATTTTAAAACAGGGATGATATTACAATAAAATTAAATCAACGAAATATGTAATTTACCCTAATAAATATATATAGGAAAGGAAAGAACATAAAGAAAAAAAAAGATGGGTTGAGGTAATGATGATGATGGCTTGTGTTTGCGTTGGTTTAATTTCCATAATTAAATAAATGGAATAATGAAAGAGGGAAGAATTTTCAAAAAGTTTGAATTGTTATTTATCATATTATTTTTATATAAGTAAAAAAATAAAAAAAAGGGAAAAGTAAAAAGGTGGAGGTTTGTGGGGACCACACAGGCACCGCAATGACAGATGAAACCTCACCTTCACCTTTGATGTTGAGCTGGGTAAGGCAGGCAAGCAGGCAATAATCATAATCTAATTGATGATGGTGCAAACCACTACTACTAATTCTCCTTCCTCCACTTCCACTTTATGATATATATTTAATTAATTGTTAAAAGAAAGACAGAAAATAAGAACAACTACCATTCAAGTAAGTAAAAGTTGGTGGAAGGAAACAACAACAACAACAGCAGCAGAACAAGAAGATTGTTTGAGTGTCAAACTGTCCTACCACACATCCATCACAAATACATACATACATATTATTTCTCTTCTCTTCTCTTTCTTTCTTTTCTACCAAATATTATTACTCTTCTCTCCCTCTCCTCTCCTGTTGGCTACAAGAATTATCCAACAATTCTTTTTATTAAGGTAATTTCCTTCCTTTCTATCTTATCTATCTATAGCTATCTATATCTTGTTAGATTAGATTTACTCTTAACATCATTTTTCTTCAAACCCTAGCTTCCAACAATTCTACAAATTCATGTATCTTACTCTTTCCAAATTCATTAGGACTTTACATATTGTAACCAAAAAATGAATTGATGAATCTAGTTATGTCTTGTGGTAGTGATTGCAGAAGTAAGTGATGCTGCAAACAGGAACATGGGAAAGAAAGGGACTTGGATTTCTGCAATTAAGAACCTTTTTACATCCAACAACAAATTGAATGTAACCTAACCTAACCTAAACCTTCCTATGTATGCTAATCTCTCTCTCAAATATCATAATATAAAATATATATATTTGTCAAAATTCTGTTTGCAGGAAGGTAAAGAAAAGAAGGGGCTCCGAGGAAAGTTGAAACATGGATCATTCATTCCACGTTTCAGAGAGCCAAGCAGTATTGAGAAGATCTTGGGAGAAGTTGACCAACAATTATATATTCCCCAACACAACCACAACCACAACCACAACCTCAACCTCAACCTCAACCTCAACCTCAACCTCAACCTCAACCTCAACCTCCATCATCATCATCATCTCCTCCAAAAATCACTTCTCCTCCTACAGTTAATCATAATCCACCAACAGAGACTACTGAACAACAACAAAAACAACATCTTTCAGCTACCAGGATCCAGGCTGCCTATAGAGGCTATATGGTAAAACAACAACTACTACTTGTTATCAAATTGCTCTCAATCTCAACTTATATATCTATCATTGCTAAATTAAACAGGCACGGAAGAAGACCAACTCTAAACCTTCCACAACTGGTCTTATGAGGCTTCAGGGAGTAGTCACAAGTCAACAGGTCAAGAGACAGACAGTCAATGCCATGAAGCAGATGCAGCTCTTGGTCAGGCTCCAAACACAAATACACTCTAGAAGAATCCATATGTTACCACTCAAACACCAACCTAACAATAACAAACAAGTGGTGTTGGATCCGGATGATGATGATGAATACTGGGACGATAGCTTGATTACAAAGGAGGAAAGAGAAGCAAGGTTGCACAGAAAAGCAGAGGCAGTCATTAACAGAGAGAGAGCCATGACTTATGCCTACTCCCACCAGGTTAGAGAGGTACCTCCTCCTTCACAATTAGTTTGTTTTGTCTTTCACACAATGACTTGTAATTCTTCTTATCTTTCTTCAGTTATGGAAAGCCACACCAAAAAAGGGCATCCCATTCCAATCCCCATCCCCTGGTGGTGGAGCCGCTTAGAACGTCAATTCCCTTCTGATGATGTAAAGAATCCTCCTCGATCAAGGGCAACTCCTGATCATCTGACAAAGAAGCAAACTGCTTCCAACAACAGTGCTTCAGCATCACCAATGTCATCAAGGTCCATGGTTCCTCCAAGAACAAGGATGAAATATCCATATCCAATCAAGGATGATGATAGCTTGATGAGCTGCCCAGCATTTTCAGTTCCCAACTACATGACTCCTACGCTATCAGCCAAAGCTAAAGCAAGGCCCTCGAGTAATCCCAAGGACAGGATGCCAACCACTCCAGGTAGCAGCAGCGAAAGGAGGCTTTCTTTCCCACCAACTCCCAACAGCAGTGCATCATTCAACTGGAAGAAAGGCTTTAGGAAGCACAAGTCTCCGGCGTCTATAGGGGAGTTGAGCACGGATTTTGCCAGTTCTGTCCTAGGGAGGAGAAAAGCATTTAACAGATTTGTGTGATTTTGTTTTGTGTGATCATGTATCCTGTTTGTTGTTATTTTAACACCAGCACCAGCACCAGCAGGCTGATGAATCTATTACTATTACTAATACTATTATTGTATATGGTATGATGATGTATTGAATAGAGTGAGAGTGTGGTAATAAAAATGCATGCAGTTTGGAAATTCTTTTCTGTCATACAAATTTCATGTATCCCAGCTAGACTTTTGTTAATGTTTGATGCATTTTGTTTTTGCTGCAAAATGCAATTATGTTTCTACAACACACAAAATCCTCCATCATCACCCCCTGATGATTGCTGTTGCAGTTGCAATGGCAGTACCTATTGGTTCTTTTCTATTTTTGGCAAAACCAAAATAGAAACCAAGGAACCTAACTATTCTCCATAGTAAGCAAGATTGTGATTAATTAAACCTTAATTGCCACAGTAAAAGAAAACTGATGATCTTTTGTTTACAGTTTGTGTGTGTGTTTCTCTCTCAACATTCAACAACAACATAACATGCAAGCTTCTTTCAATCCCTACTCTTGTTGTTGCAATTGGCTTGTAAAGGAGACGAAAACCTCCCTCTCATATTATCCTATCGTATACCTGATTTGAACAAAAATACCTGATAGCAATGATAAATTATAGGATTACTCAAAACACAATGGCCCAAATTGTTGGGAATTAACTGGGATAAACCACAAATGATTGGGTTTTGTCTATTGCTATTACTATTACATCTAGAAAACAAATGTAATGTAATGTAAAGGGAAAGGGAAAGTTAAGCCTCCACTTGCACTTGTTGTTGAGGGATGAATTCCTTCTTCCCAATGGAATCAATACTTGGAGAATCGTGCTTAAGATACATAGGGTTTGATGTTAGGATTCGTACCCCTGAACGCTCGGTAATCTCTAGAACCTCTGGCAAGCCATTGATGCAGCCTTGCGACATACCCACATCAATCCTTATAGCTCTATTATCACAGGCTCCATTTATACCATCCTCTTGAATGGTATGACCCATGATCATCCTCCTTGCACCTGGAATTGTGGAAAGCACGTGTTGAAGCATAGTGCAGTCGCAATCCTTAGCCACCTCTTTTGGGAAAATATCCGCAACCACACCAGAGAGTTCCTCCCTCTAACCAAACTGGAACTCACCCTTTCTTTCGACCCAATCATCCAATCCCTAACCTCTTGGTTGATCTTTTCAAAACCATAACCAACATGTTTAGGCAAGATCCCACCATGCACAAACACAGATTCACCAACCACGGCTACGGTCAAGTTGTTTGACAAGAACCTAGTTGCTATAGGACCCTGAGGCCTCAATGCAGCCACCCGAGATCTGAAACCCTGGACGTATTCCTGTTTAACAGCCGCAGCCGAGGAGAAAGCATAAGGAATCCCATGATAGAGATCTTTAGGCTTTTCCAATCCATCACAGAGACTCTTGATGCTATTACCGATGCAATACCAGTCCGCCCAGTTGGTAAACTCGTCAAGGCCAGATGGGGTGACGTACCTGAAATCTCCATCGACGTTCATGATCTCGTGATTGCCGTTGATGGTGATGACATTGCCTCCGGACTTGAGAGCCTCTCGTTTGAGCTTCTCGAGCAGGTATAGGATCTTGAGCTCCTGTCCGCCCCGGTCGAGGACATCGCCAACCTGGACAAGGGTGGATGAGCCACCGGACCAATGGTCGTTGGAGTCGATGAGGCCGGCAAGACGGAGGGATTGCTTGGTTTTGAGAAGGTCGCCATGGAGGTCACCGATGGCTATTAGGCGATCAGGGGAAGGAAAGGATGAAGCTTTTGCTTGAGATGATGATGATGATGTGATGATGGCAAGAAGATACCGCCGCTGACGCAGAAATCAACGAAAGTGTCAACGAATGAAGATACAAGGTTAGGTACGTTTTTGCAGCTCATCTCCATTCTCATTCTTTTTCTTTTTTTCTTTTTTTTCTCTTTTATCGTCTTTCTTATACAATAAGAAAAAAGAAAAGCTTTATATTATTATAGGCCATAGCTAAGCCCACTACAAAACATACTTTTGTTAGACTAGGTTGTGATATATATATTGCATTTTCATAAAATGAAGCTACTTCTTTTTAAACCTCTACCAAATCAAAATATAAGATGCTAACAGTAGTACCTAGTTGGAGAACACAAGTATAAATTTACAAAATAAAAATTCATAATAATAATAATAAACGCAACCAACCGTCAACAAGAAAGAAATAATAATATGGTTAAAACAATGTATAGTTTGCAACAACAAATAACAGAATGATTTATAGCCCGAGTCTTCAGGACTAGGCCTTCCTTATTAACGTCATACGACTACTATTTCTACCTCCATCTAAACGATTCAATCAACCCCATCCCATCCATCAAAAACCAAAAACATTTATCTCTTTTTTCATGATTCGGGTTGCATTGCCTCGCACTCTTCTCGGATTGACTGGAAAAGAATGGTGGATAGATACCGCTCACCAAAGCTAGGAAACACAACCTGCAACCATTCAAACTTGGAATTAATAACTAATATAATAAAGAATAATCACAGATTCTTTCCTTCAACATACAACTCACGCAAAGTTATCATGCTATTTTAGCACTTCACATGAATTGCTACAACTCATATCAGCTGTCACATACAAGGGCTTCATCGTTTCAAAACTCCAAAATCCGCGACAACTTCTAACTTACAGTTTTGTTTCATGTGGTATTTTTCTCATCTAAGGGTAATCTTTAATGTATTGATTAACATATATTTGTTTCACAATATGATTGTTTCATATGTATTTCATAAACTTCTTATATGCATTATTTGTTTCACAAACACGTCAAACTAACCAAATATATGTGATCAATATTCTAAATCCTAGTCTTAGATAGAAAATAAATCATATGAAATAGAACATGATGTATTAGTCCTCAAGGTTATCACTATTTCATAAGTTCTCCAAAGAAGGTCCCCCCATACTATCTCTGTGTGTGTTAAGACATTGACATGCATACCGCAATAAGTTTTCCTGCATTCTCTGGTCTCTTTCCAACCTTGATTGCAGCTGCTGCTGCTGCTCCAGAAGATATGCCCACCTTAAAATTCAATCAAAATAAATGAGCTAAAATGCAAAACACAACAGCCTGGAAACTTCACAAGATATAACATGTAGACTAGTTTTAACAAAAAGCTGTTACCAATAAGCCTTCTTGGAGTGCCAATTGCTTTGCAGTCTCAACAGATTCATCACTGGAAATCTGAAAGTGAGAGTTCCATAAAAGTCTGATCAGAACATCTTAGGAAATTATGTCGTAAAAAGTGGCAATTAAACCAAATCAAGCAAACCCAGTAAATCCAACACAGAGTAGGGTCCAAGGGTAAGATGCAAGCAGACCTTACCTCATACCAAGGAGTAGAAATGTTTACATGATGACCCCAGCTTGCAAATAGGTAAAATAAAAATAGAGTTTGCAAAAAAAAAAAAAAAAAAAAACTGGGGGGCAGTTTTAACACACCAAGTGTGGTAAAACAAAAGCAAGTGATACCTAGCTGTTGACTCTCTTTCCTTCCTCTGTCCCAGTCCCACCCTTTACCCCCATCCTCATCCCACATACTCCTCAGTCTGCCCTCCCCCTCAACCCTTCCCAAAAATGTGGCACTCTAAAATGTCAAAATGATGTACTCCAGTTTGAGAAACACATGTGCAGCTGCAAAACACAAGTTCATTTTGCTAACGTACCAACCGTCCAATTGCACCTAGTTAAGCAATTATAGAAGATATAATGGGACGTTATTGGCAAGCTTAGCTGTCAAAACCGTAGGATTTGTAAGTTGTATCTTACAACCTGACTGACTTGATTCAAACTTCATGAAACCAGTACCCTGATTCTTAATGTGACGGCAAGTAAGACGTTTGCCTGCCTATCTATCACTTCCTCACATTCAAAAATTACAAGTTCACCACTACTAGCAATTTTAGTTGTTCAATTGCTTCAGAAGTGTATTTTATCCTTGGGTATCGTAAAAGAAAACTATTACCAAAAATGATACCTATAGTAATGACGTTTACCTTTTTACATTTATGAGTGTTTATTTGCAATTTCATGCTATGAGGACTGATTATTAGAGCATCTTCAAAAGCTCTTGAGCAACAAAATGCAGCTAGAGACAAGAAGACACTGGACCTATCACCTATGTAGATCAAGTGTGTTGCCAATTAGCATGGTCTGCTAATGTGGGTTTTTAGGCAAGAAAGAAAATACTGGTATTGAAACAAGCAGCATATATACCAAGATGACCGGTCACCTGACTTCGATAATTGTTATAGTCATCACCTTTTTCACAAACATTCTTCTTGTGTTCTATTCCCTTTGTTACAAATTGAGTTGCCAAGGTGTTGCACAGATAACATACATCATTCCACACCCAAAACTTATAGCACATTGTCAATTAGTCCGCAACTACTATATATAATCAATGCAAATAAACATCAAAAGTGAATCTCATCTAACATAAACCTAAAGGAGGGAAAAGAATCAGACCTCTATCACTTCATCAAGCACATCCTGATGCAAGTTCCTTGGTACAAAACCTGCCCCAATCCCTTGAATTTTGTGAGGGCCTGCACTTTTCACATAGTAAAAGCTAGAAAAGGAAGACATGATTTCAAATCACAAACTGAATAGTCATCTAAGAACCTTACCAGGCTTTCCACCAGACAGAATGTTACTTTCCGTAGGTTCCACGCCAATCACCTGATAAGTATGAATTTCACCAGGTAAAAAAATGAACCAAGGATATTACTTCAAAATTTTCAGCGGCCAATTTGACCTTTAGAAAGTCATTATTTGTATATGCTACAACTTGGTTAATTCTGAATCTAATGCCCCATATGTATAATATAATATATGTATATATAGGGTCAGGTTCACGGAAAAACCTCAAATATCCGGAAAACTGAGGAACACCCTCAGAGCCCGCCACATGTGCACTTGTGCATAACAGTAAAAAAAATGTCTTTTTTCAGTTCAAAAAAATAATAATAAGTTATTTTGGGGTTTTTTTTTGGTTTTTTTACCTGTACGCACTTGTGCATATTACAAAAAATCCATATATATGTTTTTTTTTTGGATTTTTTAATAGTTGTGTTTGATTTGTCCATATACACGTGTTCAAATTACAAATTACCCATGTACATAAGTGGATCTGTGGGTTCCTCAGTTTTTTGGATATTTGAGGTTTTCCCTATCCCTCTCCCTCTATATGACTGAAATTACCTTGATATTGGGATTTTGATTCTTGAGAAAACGCCCAACCCCAGATATAGTTCCACCGGTTCCAATTCCTGCAACAAATATATCCACTTTTCCTTTCGTATCTTCCCAGATCTCTGGGCCAGTGGTCTCAAAATGGACCTGCAGACAACATTGATGTAAGTCATACTCTAGACATCTATAATAAATTGCGAGGAAATGCACACCAGCCGTCAAATGGTAAAGTAGTTATATGAGACAGACAACAGTTATAGCTGGCTCATATTACGTGATCCTCTCATATATTCATAATGACAGTTGTCTTCTTAAGTAGAAAAGTATGGTCGTACCTTTGGGTTCGCAGGATTATCAAATTGTTGAAGCATGTAAGCATGGGGTGTGCTGTTCACTATTTCTTCAGCTTTCTGAACTGCTCCTTTCATGCCCTTTGAGGAGTCGGTTAGAACAAGATCAGCTCCAAATGCTTTTAGGAGAACCCTTCTTTCAAGACTCATCGATGCTGGCATTGTCAATATGAGCTTATACCCTTTTGAAGCAGCTATAAATGCCAGTCCAATGCCTGTGTTCCCACTTGTAGGCTCAACCAATATACTCTGAAAACAAGAAAATGAGAAAAGAAGCATTAACTTACTAATTAAGAGGTACTCTGTGAATTCATGGATCTTTTTGTTTAAAAGAATAAAAAACTGTGTGATAACTGTTCCATCGGTGAATTAGGTCCAAACAGTAAATCATTCATGGTTCTAGATATATTAGGTTGCTTAGATGAAATTATGAGAAGAAATAAGACAGTATCAGAGTATATTATATCCAAGTTTGACATAAAGTGTAGCTACTTTATAGTTCTAGGTTGTATCTTCTGCAAAATGTTGTGTTTGTTTTCTTCAATTCCATGTGTAGATACATCCATTGCCTAAGACGGAAACTCAAAAGCCCTCTCCTTAGCAATCAAGAATGCATCTCCCAACAAGTTAAAAATTACAAGCTACAGTGTTGAAAAGCTTAGTATACCTATCTACCCACAAGGCCACAACAGATGCAAATCAACTGAGCCCTATCTTAGGTCACTACTATGCATTGGCTGATGATGATGCTGCTCTCCTGATAATCAATTTTTCCAAAAGATAAATATCATGTCATCACATCCGTCCCAATGAGGAACCTGAAAAAAAATTATTTTGAACTTTTGGCTCACTCTAAACCATAAGTCCCCTTGAGATTCAATATCACCCACTGCTTATACATATGAAGCACCCTCACATGTTGTTGGATTATGTGATGCATTACAGATGAGGACAATATTAAACATAGATGGAGTGGAAAGAGACCTTCCCTGGTGTTATAAGTCCTTTCTCTTCAGCGTCAGCAATCATACTGTTTCCTATCCTGAAGTCAAAAAAAGTAACAGATATGAATTGAGCTTTTATCAAACAAATACAGGAGAAAGTTAACAGCACAAATCTCTATCTCTCTCAAATAATGAAGAAAAATACCTAGATATTGCATGAAGAAGAAGTACCAAAGGCATGATTTAATTTAAGAAACCAAGATCAAAGAGTAGAGATTTAAGTTGAAAGAAAAAATGATGATCCTGACCTGTCTTTGACACTACAACATGGCTCCATAATTTCAAGCTTGGCAGCAATGTTTGCAACAGAGCCTTTTGCAATGTCATTCAAGTAGACCATTGGGGTTTTCCCTATAAGCTGTATATTTTCATAAGATAAGAAAGAAGAAAATCAACACAAACAAACAAACAATCTCCTAGAAAGTTGTAAATAATGTATTCCTAGGGGAATAATAAACTATCATCATCGTTGCGTCTTAATTCGATTCAATAAAGAGAGAGGAGCTTTCCCTATATCGATTGGATATAAATCAAAAATCTTAAAAGACAGACATAGCAGCTACTAAACCCTAAACAAAGTTGACCGACCAAAAAGATATTAATAATTGTTTTAGATCTGAATATTAATGGTGGTAAAAGAGATGATGACCTGAGTAACATCATCTGCGATGTTAAGACCTTCGATTTGAGGTTCTTGTGGTTTGAGAGAAACGGCTTTACAGACGATTGATGATGATGATGATGATGAGAAGGAGGAAGATAAAGAAGAGGGCTTGTTGTTAATCTTAATAGAAAATGAAGAAAGTCCACCACTAACAGTGCGATTGAGGAAAGGGGCGTCGGGATATGATTTGCAAAGAGGGAACAAATGCTTGTGGATCAAAGAAGCCATTTTGCTCTCTCTCTCTGGATGCTTATCTCGTCGCCGCTTCACTGTATAGAGTGTATTCTGCTGCTATCTCTTCTCTTCTCTTTTCTTTTATAAGGGAAGGGAAGGGAAAGGGAAGTTTCAAATCCTCTCTCTCTATGTAATAAATGAAACTTTTTATCACCTTAAAAATCACAAAATTCCATTCTTTCCCCCAATCAAATCATAAAACATCGTGTTTCTATAATTTCTATTTATATAACCGGTTAATATGGACGCCATCCCTGACGCGATTCACAGAGGTTGGAGACCATCAAACAAGTATAGAGAGAGACAGAAAGGTTCATGTGTGCAAGAAACATAACATTTTTAAAACACATGAGGACGAATCTCGGTCACTTATCTGGTCAATAAAAGCGGCTTTGATCGGGTCCCTTTTTTTAATAATCTTCGCCCTCTCATGAATCGTGTCAATCTTCCGTGATCGTGTTCATCGTAGCAGAAGATGTTTAGCTGAGATTCGTCCTCATGTTTTCTTAAATTGACATGGTTCTCATATAAAAGCGAATTCATACGAAAATTCTAGTTATTTTAAAGGAAAAAGAAAACTAATACCTTTTGAGAAAGAAAAAATCTTATAGTGAGAAAGACTTGGAAAAAATCCTTTTTAATCCTACTTGTATCTATGAACAACATTTTTTACATGAGTTAGGACCTGGTAAATTTTAGTATTGTTTTTCAATTAAGATTAATTAAAATATATTTTAATACTATAACTTTTCTTTTCATTAAATAAGTAAATGAAAATTGGTGGATAATGTGGGTTTGAGGGCCACAACAAAGACGTTTTGTTTTTTCAATTGACTATTTCTGCCCACTCGATTCTCGAGGGGCCATTTCTCAAACAAGTTTGATTTTTATATTTACCATCTCTAAAGTCTAAACCCATTTCTCTACAGGAGTTTTGGAAAAAAATATTCAAAAACGGATACGAGTAGAGATGTAATAATCATTTATATATATGAAAACAAGAACCTCTAAGTATGAGGTGGTCTTCTCTAACGATTAGTCTCTAGAAATTTTCTCATTATTTTGAGTTTTTTAATTATCAAATAAGTTAAATATTATTCTACCCTTAAATGATAATTATATGTTTAATTATAAGAAGGACTATTTGGTAATTTTACTTACAATTTAATTACCCTTAACTTCTAATTTATTTAACTTAATGGAGACATTAATTTACTCTCTTCATATTCCCATTTATTAATTAAAATGGAAAACCTACAACAAGCTCCTTTATAAATAGAACTTAAGGCCTGTTTGGTAGTGGCTCAGCTCAAGATGGGTGTTTGATAGTGGCTTAACTGAAAAAACCATAGCTTATTCGCTCAGCTTTCAAAGTGAGCATTTATCTGGACAGACACTCCATTTCCAATTTTACCCTTCCAAAGAAAAGTGTCGCTCAGCTCTTTTATTAACCTAAACCCTTTACCTCTTCTCACAACACACTCTCACATCTTCTTCTCCAAGCCGCTGGAGGTCTCAACACCATTATCGGCGCTGCAGCTGCCGGTCGGAGATCCCTACCTCGATCTCCCTCCGTCGCCAATACTCCAGATCACTCCGGCACCATCGATTCCTTCCACTTCCTTCTTCTAAAAAATCAAACACCCAGACGAAACACCACTGATTAATGGAGACGATGGAGTTTTTTCCCGGCACCGTCCATTCCTCCTACTTGCTCCATTCCTTGACTGTTTTTTTTTTCCTTCAAAAATCTTGGTGGAACGCCACTGATTAATGGAGGCTATGGGGTTTTCAAAGGGTTTTCTTCAAAAAATTAAGATGAACACACTGATTAATAGAGACGATGGGATTTTCAGATGGATGGGGATAGATTCCTGAGATGGGTTTTCAAAGGGGTTTCTTCAAAAATTTCCAGCAAATCTCTCTATGTTTGCTCAAATGGGTTTTTCCCCAAATCTTTGTGAAGTGGAAAATTGTTCTGATCTCATGGAGTTATTTTATCAAATTGGTTTTTGAATAAAAACTCTACCAGCTTCTTTGATTCTAATGTAACATGAGGTGATGATTTAATAAAACAAAAACATAAAATAGAAGGGTAAAATAGTAATTTTAATGATTCAGACAGTTTATTCAGCACAACGAACAAACACCAATTTTATTTATACATACAGATAGCTTTATCCAGACAGTTATCTTTATCCATACATGACTTAATGAAAAACCAACCAAACAAGCCCTTAATGCCCATCAACATATGATGTATAGCAACATGTATGTTCTTTGTTATATTCTATTGAATTTGATTGTTTATTTTGTCTTTTTTGTAGAATCCATTTTCGCCGGTATTATTACCAAATTTCGTAAAATTTCCAGGTGAAGTAACACATTTTTTTATTTATTTTATGATTTATGTAAGTTATTTGTTATTTTTGCGTGTGTATATAATAAGTATCATCGTTACCTTTTTTTCTATCAAAATTTCAAATAATGATTATGTTTTTGTGAATTATGTGTGACTGTTACTAAACTTTCGAGTTTTATTTGGAATTTCTTTCATAATTATAATTTTTTTTTCTCCTTTATCTTTTCATTTAATATATATGTTGTACACATTGTTATTAAACAAGTGTTTTCCACATTGTTGGTTTTCTTGATATTTATGTTATAAGACGGTTTTAAATGAGGTTTTTTCCCCAATTTGTTGTTTATATTTTCATAGTTTCTTAAAATGTTTCTTTATGTTGACAATAATCAAACTCCAAATTCTAAAATATAATCTATGTGGTTTATTTACTTTTGGTTTTGTTGTGAATTATCTCTTTATTCTTTTATATTTCAATAGTTTATCAATTTGTAATTTATAAGAAAAAAACACCAACAATGAGATGACATTTTCTAAACATTCTAATCCCAAATTTCTTTTTTTTTTTTCTAAAATATTTACCTTTTCTAATGTAGTTATTAACAAAGTATTATACTAATTAAATTATTCATATTCTTTTTTGGCACCTAAATTTCCTTATTTCTTTTATTCACGTCATTCTAATATTGTTATCCACATAACATATGGATAATGAATATAATCAACATATTTAAGAACTTATTATATATAAGAAATCACAATAATTAATATGTATATTGTTATTTACATGATAAATTAAATATGTGTATTTCAATAAATAATTTAATATGTGTATATTTATATATCTGATACTAGCATCATGAAAACGTTACTTAAATGAAATACTTATGTTAATTAAAAATCTAATAACTTATCATTAATATACTTTAATATAACTTTAATGATAATTATCAATTGCTATTGTTTATAAAATATTTTTTATATGTATTGTTTAAAATACTAAACGGTAGATTATGCCATATATTCATTTGTGTAAATACTATTTTCATCACTCTTATATAAATATAATACATTAAAAAAACAAAAAATACGATATATATCAATTAGACCTATTTTCAAGTGAAATTTTAATTCCAAAATAAAAAATACGATAAATAATTGAAGTCATTATATAAAAAAATATTAAACCTTATAAATCTTATGAAAATCAGTAAAAAGATATAAATGAAATTATAATTAATATAAAATAAATACATTTATAATCAATATATAGTTAAATATTATTAATAGTTCTCTAAATATATGAGACACTTAACATGTTTAATATCGCCTAAAAACATACTTAAATAATATGTATAATTAGAATTAGTACATAAAATATAAAATGACTACAATAATGTATAATAAAAAATAAAATCAATAAAATAATTTGTGTAAAAGAAAATATGAAAGCAATATGTCACTTAAATAAAAAAAATCAATATATTAGATGAAAAAAATTATTTATAACAATCAAAAAATACATATAAATTAATGCATACTCTATTATTACTTAGATTAAATCAAATTAAATATGTAAATTGAATTAGAATACAATCAATATATATATATATAAAATATAACATTTCTTTGGTTTTTAAAAACACAGCAAAAAAAATTATGAACGATGCGTATCAAACATTTTGTAACAAGAAATGACTAAGTATATATACATATGTGTGTGTGTGCCACTTATGAAAAATATTTTAAATTTTAATTTTAGATATTATAAATTATTAACCAATAATTACATTTTAGCTGTATTTGGACAAGTATTTCTTTAAATTATTTTTTGCTACCGCGCAGCGCGCGGTTTTGCCACTAGTTTTTTTTTTTAATTTAAAGAATCTTTTGAACGTGAATATTTAAGATGAAGAAATCGTATTTTATTATTTTTATCGATAAGAGTTTTTAAAATTAAATGTCTAGATGGGAGCATAATTTTTTCAGCCTAAGTCATGATTTTTTTCATTGCTCGCATCCCAAAAATAATCAATCCAATTGTTTTGGGGATTCTAGACCTATACCTTAAGCCTTAAGGTGAGTGTCTAAATAAAATCATGGTGAAATTTTTCGTATAAAAGCTTAACGAATTAATGGAGTTTATGGGGTTTTGGTGAAATTTTAGACACAAAGTGCCTTTTCGGAAGATAATCCTTTATGGAGTTTTAGTCTTCGATGCTTGTCTAGCTTATGTTAAAAAGTTAGCCAAAAGACAACAATTTTTTAAGTGATTATGTACATTGGGATTATCTAAAAAACAAAATGGTGCAAATGAGTTCCCAAGAAAGTGATTTTTATGGATTTTGGCTTGCCTAGAATCGACTCGGTCTTGGTTCTTCTCAACGAGTCCCGAATTTAGACAACCTGTCATCTCATTTCCTCTTTCTCGTTGCGATGGAAGGTTTTAACGTAGTAATGAAGAAAATTGTTCACAAAGGTGTTTTTAAAGGCCTTTAGGTGGGAAGTAGCGGGTTAAGTACATTAATGGTAAGTTTTTAACAGGTTCAGTACATACAATGGTAAGTTTTAAAGATGAATACATACAATGATGAAATATTAGGCATTTCAATTTTTTTAATTTGGCAAAGTGAGATATCTATCCAAAAGTTAGTGGGAATTTCAAAATATATTGAGTTAGTGTTAGGCCTAAAACATATTAAAAACCCTCCAAAAAGAAACATTCTCAATCTATCCGGACAAATGGACCAGTCCATTCAAGAGATGAAAAATCATGTCGACAGTTAACTCTTTTTGGTGGCATCGATTATATTAAAATCATGTCCTTTCAACAAATTATGAACTCAATGTAAAAAGTCATTGTATTACACAATTGAAAATGAAGATGCAAAATCGATCACATATTGAATTGAAAAGAATTATGAATAAGTAATATAGGAAGTTGAGATTATATTAGACTTGGAAGGGCCATGGTCAGTTCTTGGTAGGGGTGTACAAAAACATGTCAACGCGCGAAACTCGCCCAACCCAAACCGCTTACAACCCAATTAAACCTAACCCAACCCAACCCAACCCGCGTTACACTTTTGAAAGGGCTGGTTTGGGTTGAGATTTTTTCAAATTGCCATATTTGGGTTGGGTTATAAAAATGTCCCAAACCACCCAACCCAACCCGCGTACACCCCTAGTTCTTATCTTCCTCGTCTTGTGTAACTTTTGCAAGGTTTCTATTAGCAGATGATCCTTGTTCCATAACTACATAGTACCTCAAGAAAAAGACAAACGTCAAAACCAACCATTCAAGGCAAAACATAAGAACGCAAAGCCCATCAGCCATCTTTAAGATGACAGTCTCATCGTATTTTCTGACATAGGATTTCAAGACCTTGAGAAAGTTGGAAGTGGTGGTGAATTATGAGAACAGAGACGGAGCCCTGAAATATAGCAATCAAAACAGTTGTCACCATGTGGACGACATACCACTTGCTAGCATTATAGAGGAGGATCAGACTACTGTTATGGAAAACTACCGGCCAAAGATGGAATAAGGCGGAGGGAAAGAGTCAGAAAGATGCAACTAGACCCTGCACCCAACAACACCTAGTGGCACAACACAAACAACTTGTGGGTCTTATTATCAGATTGGACAAACCCATTTCTTTTTCTCAAAAAATGATGAATTGAAGATGAAGAAGAGAGATTTGGATTGATGATAGATCCATGTCTTTCTAGAATAAATATATGAGTTATGACCGTTTCATATATAAATTGTTGTAAGCATCTTTTCTTTTACCCGTGTGAAATTCTTGACTTTTGTCTCTCACAAGAATTCAAGAAAAATCCACCAATCACCACCACCGAAAAGTGCCAAATTACAAGTTGAAGGATTAAAATTCCCTTTTTATAATAGTCAAGGGGCCATTGGGTCATTTTATGTAACACTGTCATTAGACCAAAGACTGTAAAATTGAAACAGGCGATTTGGATCTCTCTTTCGGACCTTGACGGCTTCACCTACGATCTCTGTTATTGATTTGGATCTCGAACAACTTTTCGTTAATGGTTAGTGGTTGATCTCCTCATATGCTTATTAAATCTTCATTCTATTCATTTATCTCAAGTTATATTTTGGTATCAACTGTATCTTGATAGCATATAGTAATTATGATTAGATATTTGCCTCATAAGTCTATGGTGTACTGATTTTCATATAATTAGGTCACACTTACTTGCAGAATTTGTATTCTATTTGTCTCAGATCCATTAAGTTAGATTGATATGATAATATTAGCTGGACTGGAATATTCATATTCCAATTAAACCATCCCATATTCAATTACTTCCCAAAGGAAACATACCTATTACATTGTCATAGCCAGCTAATATTATCATATGAACATGTTTGTATTATGGGCGGGGCGATCGAGTCCATGTCATGTGCTTTCTTGTAATTTATCTCCAAAAAACCTCATAGTTGTTGTTATTTATTTTATTGTTGTTTCATATGTTTTAATCAGATTGTATGTTTTATTTAATAGGAGTCGTGAACCCTAACACTGTCATCAACACCTAAGGCAGGCTCATCATGGAATCACCTGGTTAGCCCCTTTTAAACTTTTTGTGAACCATTTTTTAACTCTATGATTTGCATGCTTATTAGTTTATACAACAAAGTCATGTGTGATGTATACTTTTGGATACTCATTTTTGGCTCCTTTCATGCTCTTTTATATGACATTTATTGCAGCTGGTGGATTGCGGGCTACATCTGTGGTTGTTCTTACACTTAATTCCAGTGAGGTATATATAGTTGTCAGCTTGTCTTCTAGGAATGACACTCAGGTCATTTATATTGATCCGACGACCGGATCTCTTAGACATGACTGGAAGCTGGGTTATGATGTTTTCAACTCCCAAGACGAGGCATTAAACTACGTCACAAACGGTTCAAGGTCAAATTGTAAGAGCATAACTCATGCCAGAGCCATATTAGGTTATGCAGTGCTTGGTAGCTTCGCCTTGCTACTTGTTGCGACAAAGTTGACTGCTAGCATTCCGAAATTGCCTGGTGACGGCTGTGTATACACAATTAGCGAGAGCCAATGGATCAAAGTTTTACTTCAAAATCCTCAACCCCAAGGAAAAGGAGAAGTAAAGAACATCCAAGAACTGGCTGAACTTGATATAGATGGAAAACACTACTTCTGTGAAACAAGGGATATAACTCGGCCTTTTCCAAGTCACACTACTGTTAGAAACCCTGATGAGGAATTTGTTTGGAATGGATGGTTCTCAAATCCCTTCAGAAGAATTGGTCTGGAACATCACTGTGTCGTCTTACTGCAGGTATTAGCTTTTGCTTTATGCTGTCATATTAACTTCTTGCCATTCTCATTAGTTGGATATCTTGCAAGATGTCAAATGCCCCTGTCATGGAGATAGTATCATCTCTCTTATAAAAGGCACCCATTCTGTGGTCAGATTATGCGCACATTTGCAAAATGTTTAGTAATAAGTATATCTTCTTATGTAGAATAATAGAAACAATTCTAGTCACATTGCATTGCCATGTACACTCATATATTTCTTCCAGTACTTAAAAGATGATCTTTTGCTACAACATACACTCTTTTTTTTAATTAGCTTAAGAAGTCAATGCTTCTATGCATTATTAAGATGAGTTTTGTATGTGTTGTATACCGTGTCAAACAAATTTTTTCAGATTTTAAGTACATGATTCACCCATTCTATAACATGGTAAATCCAACTAGCATCCGAGATCCAACAGTATTACGTATTTACATGCTCAACCAATCCTTACCAATTTGACAGGGTTTCGCAGAATGTCGAAATTTTGGAAGCTTAGGTCAGCAAGAAGGAATTGTTGCTCTTATAGCTCGTCGAAGCAGGCTTCATCCTGGCACTCGATACTTAGCCAGGGGCATAAATTCGTGTTATAGCACAGGTAGCTTGGCGTCTTCCAAGACAAGACAACTGATATTGTTTGTGTGAATACACTTGTCCATCCATCATGCTTATTGAAATACCTCTATTCTAATAAGTACTTCTTGTCTTTCCTTTTTTGTTCTTTTTAAGTTTATCATTCAGTCTAAGCTGTCTTCTAGTGCCGTTCTATTTGTAAGATGACTCGATCTTTTTCTTTTTCTAATAAAATTTTTAGTTCAATCCTCTAAAAAAGTTGTACTGTAACACTATAAAGTAATTGCCATAGGCTCATGGCTTAATAGGTAATTTTAAACTTATGTACAGTTTATTCCACACTTCATGGAATGGGATAGATAGTACGTTTATTCTATGCTTAGTTCCTTACATAAATTTAAAGAGCTGCAACAACTCGAATCTTATATCTCATAATCATTGATAAGGTCTCTTATTTTGTATTTGCGTTTCAGTACTAATACATCATACATATGGCAACTATGTAACAAATACCATCGCTCTCTCAGGATCTAATACGTAGGTGGTTCTAATTGATAGCAAAATGCTATAATGTAAGAATTGACGCAGATCTCTTAGCTTGAACCGTAAACAGAGGAAAAATGAGAAGATCTGAAAAAAACTAACATCTGGCCGCTTCTTGGCCTGGCTTTCAGAAGTTGTCAACGCAAGTTTCTGTAGATTGGTAACTATGAATGTTCTTACAACAAGCCTTTGAATAATAGTTTTGTTGGAGATAGAGGCTTCATTAACCTCAATAATCTGATGAGAACACTTATCCTAAAGATATCAGCATTCAGCAACATGATTAGCATCCATCTAAGCATACTGTTAGTAGTTACTAGTTAGTACTCAGTAGACAATGATAAGGTTGAAGCTGTCTTCCATGGAGGACTCTGTTCTCCTTTAGATTTCAAGCAACAATTTTCTGGACTTGGACCTGAGACCTCAGTAGTGAAGAACATAATCACACAGCATATAACTCTACGTTTTCTGCATATTACAATTGTGTCTATCTCCCTCTTCTTCCTTACCATCCTGCTTGTGTGAAACATATCCAATGAGAAGAAAGTGAAACAATTAAAACAGAAATATGATTTAGTGTATGATTTGAAGTTGAATTTTTTCATAATAATCAAAAGAGAACTTGTATGGGTTAATTAGTTGAAAATATCTAAAAGTGGTAAAATTAGAACATTAACTTTTCTCATGGTTATTTAGGAGGTTTACATAACAAGCTGTTGATGCTTTATAATTTTTCTGATCTCAATTTTATGCTTTTGTTGGCATCTTTCTTCGGCAGGCAATGAAGTTGAGTGTGAGCAACTTGTATGGGTTCCAAAAAGGGCTGGCCAGAGCGTGCCTTTCAACACCTATATATGGAGACGAGGCACTATTCCCATGTGGTGGGGCGCAGAACTAAAGATCACTGCTGCAGAAGCTGAAATATATGTTTCAGATCGTGATCCATATAAAGGAAGTGCACGGTATTACCAAAGATTAACTAATAGATATGATAAGCGAAATATAGATATAGTTGGTACAAACCAAAAGAGAAATCCTTTGGTTCCAATTGTATGCATTAACTTGCTACGGAGTGGAGAAGGAAAGTCAGAATCCATTCTAGTTCAGCATTTTGAGGAATCTATGAACCACGTCCGATCAACTGGAGAACTTCCTAACACTAGAGTTCATTTAATAAATTATGATTGGCATGCAAGCATCAAATTAAAGGGTGAACAACGGACCATAGAAGGGTTGTGGTACCATCTAAAAGGACCGACAATATCCATAGGCATTTCTGAAGGAGATTATCTTCCCTCTCGTCAGAGAATGAAGGATTGTCAAGGTGAAGTAATTTACAATGATGACCTTCTTGGTGCCTTTTGCATACGGTCACATCAAAACGGAGTCATACGTTTCAACTGCGCGGATTCTTTGGATCGAACAAATGCTGCTAGTTATTTTGGTGCTCTTCAAGTTTTCACAGAGCAGTGCAGACGGCTTGGAATATCTCTTGATAGTGACTTGGCTATTGGTTATCAGTCGGCTAATAACTATGGTGGATATACTGCTCCTTTACCACCAGGATGGGAAAAACGATCTGATGCTGTAACTGGAAAATCATATTATATTGATCATAATACTAGGACCACGACCTGGAATCATCCATGTCCAGATAAACCTTGGAAGCGTTTTGACATGACATTTGAGGAGTTCAAAAGGTCTACAATTTTGTCACCAGTATGTCAATTGGCTGACATTTTTCTGATTGCTGGTGATATTCATGCAACACTGTACACCGGATCTAAAGCAATGCATAGTCAAATTCTTAGCATATTTAGTGAGGAAGCAGGAAAGTTCAAGCAGTTCTCTGTGGCACAGAATATGAAAATTACTTTGCAGAGAAGATATAAAAATGCAGTTGTGGATAGCTCCCGTCAGAAGCAGTTAGAAATGTTCCTTGGACTACGACTTTTCAAGCATCTTCCATCACTGCCGGTCCAACCCTTACATGTACGTAACTGTGGGCAATGAATAAGTTTTTGTTTTATATTGTTTTGCAGAACAGACCCCTGATGGAAGCTATGATGACCCAACACTGGCTCATAACTAATATCTGCATATGCGTTAGAGAAGTCCGAAGATGCTGTACATATATATTACAACTCTAGGGGACAAATATTAACAATTGACCGAATGGCTAATAGAAATACGTTAAATAACAAAGTTCAGTGTATAAGTAACTAGCTTATGTCCCAATGTGATGCCTGCTTAGTTTAAAATAACATGATTTTGAGCAACTCATTCATGCCTTGTACTGTCAATGTTCCCATCATTTATTATATTTCGAGACTGAACTACTTTTTGTTCTTTCATTTATTTATTTTTCTTCATTTTCTTCATACCCTGCTCACATATCACTTTGCCTCTAACACTCGGTTTGATGTACAAGTATCATATGCTCCTACACCGATGTTTTTTGGAGCCAGATGCCTATTTATGGTCTCTGTTGTCATATATAAATACATGCATGTATGTGTGTATGTATATATCTATCTTATTTTGTCACATGCTTTTGGCTGTTGGGGCATTTTTGAATTGTGTATAAGTAGATATTTGTAAGTCATCAATCTTTTATATACCTAAATTAGTTGCTAGCACTGCAGTCGGATGTTTGCTTGAATGTAGGGCGGGGAGTACCAGTCTAGTACCTTAGGCGGTTCTAAACACTTAATGTTATTTTATGTAGTGCAATTTGTGATCGTCATCGAGATATATTTTATGGTTTTTGGTTAGAATTTCATGAGAGCAGACTGGCACTCTAGGTCCTTATTTGTGAGTATAAATGTCCATTTTTTGTAATGTGTTGTTGATTTTGGATAGGTCGGTATTTTAGAGTCTAGGACCTCCAATGTAGCAGTGGACTAGGATGGCTGAAAATTTGTTCCATCCATAGTAGATGGTTAATTTTGGATAATGTTTGTACCTGTTTGGTGTAGATTCAGTATACAATCTTACATCATTCACCACCTGGATTTGACATTGATCATTGGCAAACTAATCCATGTTCCCAGCTGGATAAATAGTACTGTTGGTATGTTGGTTGATACACACAGGTAGATGGAGATCATGGAAATACTACTACATACATATGTATATGTTAGAAAATTCTGATTTTTGGAATACACTGAATAATGCTGATGGAAGCTTTGTCTTGCACAAAAGCTGCTTGTAGGTTCATCCAATGGGCTCTACCTCTGGCGTTTTGTTGGCTTGCACATAGGGGTGTAAAGGTTCGAGCTTTTAACGAGCTACTTGAACCCGAGCTCAAGCTTTAGTTGATCTCGAAGTCTCGAACACAAATAGGAATTTAACTTAGCGAACCGAGCATAATAACACCAACTCTCGACTAGGCTCTTTCGAGAACTTGAGTAAATTTTGAGTCGAGAGCCGAGCCATTCTAGCCAAACATGCTCAAATGTTTATAAATTATACAAATATATATATAAAAGTTATTGAGCTCGAGCCAGTAAACTAGTTAACTGATTTCGAGTTTGAACCCATAAACGAGTATTGAGCTCGAGCTTGATAATTCAAAAAATATTTGAGCTCGAGCTTGATAATTCAAAAATATTTGAGCTCGAGCCACTTTGAAAAAAGTTATTCGAGCTTGTGCCTGGTATTATTTTTTTGAGCCAAGCTCGAATAACCTACTACTCGGTTCTACTCGTTTTACTCTACTTGCATAGACAATATTGTGTGAGATTCACAAGTTAAGCCGCCCCTGTATTTATGTATTTTACATGCTTTTGATCATATTGATTAGCTTTCCTGAATTCTAGTGAACTTGTGATTTTCTTTACTTTGTAGGAAAGGAATTGACCTCCCAATCTATGCATATTAACAGTGCACACATTTACCTATTTGAGTTGATTAACAACTTAATATCAAAAGTAGAAACACATCTAGTATATTCAGTGGTCTTATATTTTTTCTGTTGCCTTGTCTTATTTCTGAATTTTGATTTTCACTATGTTATGGCTTTGAAGGTGGTTGTCTACAATCAGAATATCAAGTTGTTTGTGTTATGAATGCGCATTTTGCTAATATTATGGTGCAGCCATTAGCAAAGTTACAAATAGTACAAAGACATGGTTTCTGGTGCATCTCGTGTCTTAAAAAGAACAATTTTATTATATTAAATATAATTACAAATTCAGTGGCTTAGCACAAGCTATTGCAACAAGTCTTCTTCATGTTGTTTTATAAGCTGAAATAGAGCATCATATCATATCTCTTATTATTTTCTGTCTCCTGGTAGGTGCCTAGTCGACCATTTGGTTGCCTTCTTAAGCCAGTTGCCAGCATTTTGCCGAGTTCTGATGATGGAGGCAGTCTTCTTAGCTTTAAGCAAAAAGACCTCATCTGGGTAAACCATAATATGTTTATATTTTCTAAAGCTTAATATGTAACATGCCCATAATTGCTAATTACAAAAAGGAAATGTTTCTATCCAATAAAATATGAAATTTTTGTTGTGCAGGTTTGCCCACAGGCAGCAGATGTAATGGAACTCTTTATACACCTTGGCGAGCCCTGTCATGTTTGCCAGCTTCTTCTCACAGTTTCACATGGTGCAGATAGTTCAACATTTCCATCAAGGGTTGATGTGAGAACTGGACGTGATCTAGATGGGCTTAAACTTGTCGTGGAGGTGTGACTCATCTCTTCTGGCACTATGCTTGTTGAACTAGTGGCCCCAGTTTTCATGCTTTTTCAGTTGGTGATGGGATAAAACATAAGTGTTTTTTGGATTTTTTTAATTCAGGCTTCTAACCTGAAAGAAATTTACAGTGTTCACACAGCAAACATTTTTGGTCATCCTCTCATCAAATGTTAGCTTTAGCTAACATGCCCATCCCCCAAAAGTGTTAGTTTCTTTGCTATGGATGCAAGTATACCCTATAAGAAATCATATGAGCACATGCATATCTATAGTGGAAGTGAATATATGGGTTTGATTGTGGGCAATTCAAGGAGCTTCATGTACATATTATTTGGGTAGCCATGGAAGTGCAAGGACAAAAGGAATAACAGAAAAATTAAATCAGGCTCAGCATGAGTGGAGGAACACAATCACTGTATCTGACCCCTTTTAGTCTATCCCTCTTGTCTGCCTATCTGCATTGGTTACATTTTAAGCATAAACCCCACTAATCGGATGAGATTTGAGTTGCATTTGATACCATTTGATGCATTCACTCTATTGAACGCATCAAGAAAGTGGTTTCCAACGATTCGAGAAGTTGGCTCTCCATACAATTGTCAATTCTCACATATCATCAACTAACTGTATTACAAGTATTTACACTCACCCTCATATCTAACTAACTTCCTTAATGATTAAGCAATCACACACCCACTTTTTTTGTGTGTGTGTGTGGATAAGGTTCATCTAGGCTTTGCCTAGACTACATCCTTGGCAATTTAGAATTGAAAGAAAATTCGGCCGTCTGAGACTAAGCCTGGCCACAAGATGTGCACGAAGGGATTCGAACCTGGGGTGAATGGGATACCATCCACATCCCCCACAGGCCTTGCCGCTACGCCACAAGCCTTGTGGTTCACACACCCACTTGCTACTTAGCTAAAAGACTATCTTATCCTTTATTTATTTTCCTTCTTGACTAAATTTCCCATATCTATTCTCATCACATTATTTTGGGAGAAGAGGCTGGATTTTTTTTTCTTGTGTGTGTGTTGGGGGGGGGGGGGGGGGGAGGCAATATACTGGATTTAGCTTAATTATAGTAGATTAATCATTGTTTGTCTTTGTTTACAGGGAGCATCTATTCCTCAATGTGCTAATGGGACAAGCATTGCGATACCCATACCAGGACCTACTAGTGCTGAGGATATGGCTGTGACAGGAGCTAGTGCACGCTTACATGTCCAAGATACAATCAGCCTTCCATTTCTGTATGATTTTGAAGACTGGAAGGCGAATTGGACTTTCTAACTCGTGTGGTTGTACTGACATTCTATCCTGCTGTGTCAGCCAGAACCCCAATCACACTCGGTGAGGTACAACGAGACTAACTATAGCTTTTTACTTATTAGTTTCATTAAGCTTGTGTATATCTTATATTAGTATTATCTCATTTTGAAACTACTAGTTAGTAAAATGTATTATCTTCTTCCTAAATCGAAAGTTTTACTTCTGCCACCTGCATCATACTGGCAATAATGTAGGTGTGACATGATGGTAATGTCCGTATGGTCAATCAATTTGGCTGCAAAAAAGAGCATTAGATCTCTTGACATGATAGATGTTCTTGGAAATGATCTGCATGATATAAACTCTAACTGAAGGAGAGTCAAGTGAATTGCTTTCCGAATGGCCTGTCATTCATACTTGGTAAGAACATTTGTAGACAATAAACTTCCTTTTGTTGAACATTGACCCAGATGTTCTTTTCCATCGGTGGTAGAAAATCTCACTTTATAAACCTTCATTGAAAATAAACTAAATAAATAAAGTTCTGAGACCAATACTGGATTGATTAACGATATGTTTGTATACATTTTAGGAGACCAGATTCCCAAGAATCATTCAACTGATGCATGCAGTTGTCACCTTTGTGCACTTCTTTTGATAAACAAGTTTGATTTCATTTATGATTGATGCAATCAGTTCTTAATTAACATCATGGCATTGTGTGTGTGTGAGTCTTTCTCTATGTGAAGGGGTTAGAAGTTCATTTTTACAGTGGTGGTTGATGTTATTTCTACTTGATTGCACTTTACTGAATTATGTAACAGGTTGAGATACTTGGAATTTCTCTTCCATGGAGAGACCTTTTTGCTTCTGATGGCTCTGGCATGAGGTTATGGGAACATATCAGTAAAGTTAAAAAAGATACCAACCTTTTGCCATCTGATGTAAACAGCAATCCCTTTGCTGTATGTCTTACCGATGATGTAGTACCACCTGCAAAACCTGAAAAAGTCACCAGCAGCTGGGTAGACCTCTTATCAGGTGACGACATTATTTCAGGATCCATTTCACAACCAGTGCCAGAAGCTGCTTTACATGATCCATTTCTCAACCCATTTCATGATCATGATGAAGCAAATGACTCTCCTAAGGTTTCTGTGCAAGATAAAGTGTCAACTGAAAGTGGTCCTCAGCAGTATATAAGTTGTTATAAGATGTTGACTACCTCACATGTGGTATGCTTTTTCCTTAATATGCTTTTTCTCTTGCATAACTATTTTTTATCCCAAATAGGCTAGAGTAGATTGGTCCAGGTCATGCTTGGGTGTGGAAATACAGTAGCAGGGGGGACCATGGAAAAAAGATTGGACTTGGCAAAGTATGTATGGATGGAGGGTCCCTGCATGGCCCCATGCTCTTTGTAAACCTTCTGAAATTTTGTATCCTTAATTCATGATTAATGACCTGATGGCTGTGCTGCATATATAGATATTTCTCCCTATTGCTTACCCTAACCACATCATGATCAAGTTCCACATGATTGTTATGAACTACCATCTTGCACATGGTCTGCCTCTGCAGATCCAACACACTATTCATCGTTAGATGCACTGCAGAGCTGCACTCATCTGCATGATAAAAGTTCCCCAACTAAACATGGATCTGCATATAAGTCTGCCACATTCACTCCATTTTCTTCAATACTAACCCGTCTTTCCATTCTCTATCATCTGAAACTTACGTTGCTATTTCATCAACGGAGGCCATGGAAAACCACCAAAAATACATGAATATGGATAAAACAAGAGTGGAAGGACAACTCCCCACAATCAAGAGATTCTAAAAGATAAAAAAACTTGCCACTTGAAGGGATGTGGTTTTATGATTGAAAGCATGCAACAATTAGTTGTGTGCTTAAATATGACAAACAAAACCTTTTTGTTAGTTTTATTTTTTATATACTCTTTGGATTTTTTTTCGTGGTAGCTTTCAATTTGAAACCTGAAGAATTCCATGTCAACCCCTTCTTTTTTACACATTGACAATGTAGATCAAACATTTTCACACAGTTGTTAAAGTGAGAGCATATACCAATGCTGTTCTGTCGGAAAATCTGATTGTTACATTAGCTGCAAATCCTATACTATAGCCTCCCCTGTGGAATTCTGTATGACTGCAGTTCCTTTTCGTAGAAAAAATAGATGCAAGTTCTTTGAATCAAAGGTTCCTTTTGAGGTTTTATATATGCAATCTAAATATCTAATTAAGGTCGATGGAGTTTTGCAGGCTAACAAACTAGGCTTTGTGGAAGCCATGAAACTAGAAATCGAACGTCTTCGTCTAAATCTATCTGCTGCTGAACGGGATAGAACTTTATTGTCTATTGGCATTGATCCTGCTACCATAAATCCCAATACATTGCTTGAAGAATCCTACATTGGTTCATTATGCAGGGCTGCAAATGCCCTTGCACTTCTTGGTCATACTTCCTTGGAAGATAAAATTTCTGGAGCCATTGGTCTTGGTTCTATGGATGATAATACCGACATTGATTTCTGGAATATTAATAAAATAGGCGAGGGTTGTTGCGGGGGCTCATGTCAGGTTCGTGCCGAAGCTTTAACCTCAACGTCTTCGTCGCTGTCCATGTTTTCATGCTGCGAGTGTCGACGCAAGGTCTGCAGAGTTTGTTGTGCCGGTAAAGGAGCTCTTCTTCTTGGAAGTTTTTCTGCAAGGGAGCTCCCAAGTTATAATGGTGGATCAAGTTATAGCGACTCTTTAAGTCGTTCTGTGACAACTGATGGGATTCTTTGTAAGTTGTGCTGTCATGATACTGTTCTTGATGCACTGATCCTGGATTATGTTAGGGTTTTGGTCAGCCAGCGAAGAAGTACTCGGTCTGACCTTGCTGCTTACAAAGCTTTGGATCAAGCAGTAGGAAGGGATTATGTTCCTGGAACAACGATCAAACCTGCCCGACATGCAAGTAAGGTTGTCAGAGAGTTGCTCAAAGGAGAAGAATCATTAGCTGAATTCCCATTTGGCAGCATTTTGCACTCGGTATTACCATTCCTTTGATTCTTGTATGCTGTTGAAGTGTTCTGATGTTTTTTTTTTGTTGTTGCAATACTAGACTAGTAGTCCCACAAACAACTGGATGCTAATTTTGATTTCCTGCTGGCCAGAACAATCTCGTAATTTTAACTGGCAACGATCATTAGTAATCACCTACTTAGAACCGGATCACTTAGGCTATGTTTGGCAAATTAGCTGATAAGCTAGCTAGTAGCTGATAAGCTAGGTGTTGACTGATAAGCTAGCTAGTAGTTGATAAGCTAGCTTATGAACAAATTATGTTTGGCAAAAACTAGCTTATGGGTATGTAAAACGACCAAAAAGGGTATATTGGGATATAATAATTAATATTAATTACGGTATAATTGGAAAAAGTTACAAAAAGCTCTAAAAAGCTACCTCCAAGCAGCTTTTCAAAAAGCTAGCTTATAAGCAGTTAGCTAATAAGCTACCTTTTGTCCATCCAAACATGTACACAAAAAATAAGCTTAGCTTATAAGCTACTTTGTGTTTGCCTAACAATGCCTTAGTAGCCTTATGAAATGCTGTTAGTATGGGGTTCTGGTAAGTCGGTTTCTCAACCTCATTATTAAGAGTCAATTTTTCTTTCTGTTGTCATTTGGAGGATCATGAGATGTAATCACATGTAAAGGCTTAAAATTTTGTTAGCTCAAAGCATATGATATGATAGATGTGCTTGCCACTACTGTATTTAATTGTTATTTCTAAACGGGAGTATAAATGCATTTCATGGAGATAAACAGGATACTAGTGAAAATAACTTGCCTTATAAATTTACGTGGTGGCTTACTTTGTTCTAAATCTGTTTGCATTTTGATTTTTCTTAGATTGAATCAGCGCCAGGTTCAGCACCGCCATTGTCATTGCTTGCACCTTTGGATACTGTATCACAGGAGTCGTACTGGAAAGCTCCTCCTAGTACCTCTTCGGCTGAGTTTGTCATTGTTCTTGGCAATCTTTCCAATGTCTCGGGCGTTGTTCTTGTTCTTAGTCCCTGTGGCTATTCTATGTCTGATTCCCCTACTGTAAGTAAATTTATGCCAGACTTTTATGTGAAATATGTGCTAAGGTTCAGTTTTTTTCCTGAACAAAAGTTAGTATGATAATGCTATTATTTGTTCAAGAGAAGGTTAAATGCGGAATGAGATCAATGGACCGAGTCCCATGGATGTGAATGTAGAGGATAAATAGTTAAATACTAGGGTATTTTGGCTTTTGAGCAATAGCCAACTGCTTTTATTATTTTGTGTACCATCAAAGGCCACAATTCTTATTGGATGGAGCAGTGGACTCTTGGATTTACAAATGGGTTGCCTATGATAATGTTTGCACAGTAAGCTGGGCTGTTTGCATAATCCTCATCTGTTTTCATGTGGAAACCACATTGATTTCCTCCTGTGCGAAAAATCCTAAACATTTGAATTATAGTCTATCATTTGAGTTTGTAATGAAATATGTTGCTTACTGGTGAATGTTAGATATTTTTGATCTTTGACTTCACAAAGATAAGAAATGAGAAATATCTAGTGATGAAAGAGGCGAACGTTTATACTTGTAAAGCCAGAGTGACTTCCTATATAATTATTAGTTGCAAAATTTCAGTATGTAGTATACCAGCATTGAGCTTCGTGTACCATCAAAGGCCACAATTCTTATTGGATGGAGCAGTGGACTCTTGGATTTACAAATGGGTTGCCTATGATAATGTTTGCACAGTAAGCTGGGCTGTTTGCATAATCCTCATCTGTTTTCATGTGGAAACCACATTGATTTCCTCCTGTGCGAAAAATCCTAAACATTTGAATTATAGTCTATCATTTGAGTTTGTAATGAAATATGTTGCTTACTGGTGAATGTTAGATATTTTTGATCTTTGACTTCACAAAGATAAGAAATGAGAAATATCTAGTGATGAAAGAGGCGAACGTTTATACTTGTAAAGCCAGAGTGACTTCCTATATAATTATTAGTTGCAAAATTTCAGTATGTAGTATACCAGCATTGAGCTTCGTGTCTATAAAGACTAATTCAGTGGTTTGCACAAAAAATTCTTGTAAGATAACACGATGTTCATAAAATTGTCCCTGCAGAACTGCAAACAACATGCTTTTACTTCAAGTAACTTGTCTTGGAATAGAAATCAATGTCATGTTTGTTTGTCAGACTTGTATAAGCTTAATGCTCTCCTGTAATATGATACTTGCATTTTTATTGCATGCTTTTACTTAATGTTTGTTTTTCACCTTGGTCTATTATGAAGGTGCAAATATGGGCAAGCAATAAGATACAGAAGGAGGAAAGAACAATAATGGGAAAATGGGACGTTCGATCACTCATTACATCTTCTCCTGAGCTTTGTGGGCCTGAAAAACCTGGTAAAGATGGCCTAATTCCAAGGCACATCAACTTTTCTTTTCGGAATCCTGTTCGTTGTCGCATGATCTGGATTAGACTAAGTATCCAGAAAACAGGCTCAAACTCTGTAAATTTTGAGAAGGATTTCGATCTTCTATCCTTGGATGAAAACCCTTTCTCCGACTTAAATAGGCGCTCATCTCTAGGAGGACCCTTAGAAAGTGATCCATGTCTGCATGCAAAAAGAATTGTCGTAGTTGGAAATCCGGTGAAAATAGACACGGGACTTCCATTATCACAAAATTCTGACCAGATTAGCATAAGAAGCTGGCTGGAGAAAGCTCCACCCCTGAACAGATTCAAGGTACAGCTATTAGTTATCCTTTCTCTACCAACTTTGATCGTTTTCTGTGATACATTTGATTATCCTTCCGGTTCTCAATCTCAAATGCATTTCTGTGTTGCAGGTTCCAGTTGAGGCTGAGAGGTTGATCGACAACGACCTGGTCTTGGAACAATATCTGTCTCCAGCTTCACCATCGCTGGCAGGATTCCGCCTTGATGGATTTAGTGCAATAAAACCACGGGTTACCCATTCACCTTCTCCTGATGTAAACATATGGGACTCATCATCAGTTGTTTGGGAAGATAGATTCATATCTGTGGCGGTACTATACCTTCAAGTATCTGTTTTACAGGTACTTTCTAGAACCCTCTAACCATCTTGCATATCGTAGATAAGGGTTGATTAAGCTTTAACAACTTGTAATGATTGATATCTACCTATCTACCTACATACAGGACAACCGCAACATGGTGGTGGTTGCAGAATACCGGTTACCAGAGGTGAAGGCTGGGACCCCCATGTACTTTGATTTTCCTAGACCGGTGACCACTCGGCGAGTCTCATTTAGACTAGTTGGAGATGTTGCGGCATTTGCAGACGATCCGGCAGATCAGGACGAATCGGATACTAGAGGAGGTCGGCCACTGGCAGCAGGGCTCTCTTTATCAAGCCGAATCAAGCTATATTATTATGCGGACCCGTATGAGCTTGGAAAATGGGCCAGCCTTTCTGCTGTTTAAATGTGTTTTGAGCTGAGAAGTGAGCTTGTAGATTGTGATTCATTGTTGTAATGATGTGTAGAATGAGGATTTTGTTTTTTGTTTTTTGTTTCTACCTCTACCTCTACCCTTGTGGTTGGGTGGGTGGGTTGGTTGTATCTTTGTGGTGTTTACATCATATACTACTATTACACTAATACATAATATACTACATGCTGATGATGTTAATTTTCTTTTTCTTCAAGTCATACTTACTAATTTTCCTTTTCTTCAAGTCATACTTACTACATCATCCAATGCAAGTGCAATATTATATTTCAAAATATGCATGCACCTGGATTAATACCAAAGAAATTGGTTTTTGGAAAAATTTCAAAGCTGCTGTTGTGCTTTGGTTTTTGGAAGACTATATATATATACTTGAGAAGGTTTAGAAAATAATCGAAGTTAACTCAAAAGTCAAACATTAGTCAAAAGATAAATAATAATTGAGAATATAAAAAGACAAGGGTATTGCTCTACGCAACACAACACGGTTCATCATCGTTGTTCAGTTCAGGTATCATCTTATTCTTCAAAGATTAGGGTTTTATTCTACCAAAAGAATCAATATAAGATTCTGAAATTAGTTAATTACTCTTCCGATCGATACAAAAACGGTATTTGTCTCTGCTAAATATTTCGACCTGGTTTTTAAACGATCGATCGTAATTCTATGCGATTTTCAGCTCCAAATTATGTATCCTTACTTGACCATTAAATTAATTATCCATGGATTCATTCAGTAGGTGTAATAGCTACTCTAAGCTGCATCCAGTTAATTCATTTGCATAAATCCAAAAGGAAATCTCATACATCTGTATCTATCCCTTCTAATTTATATTTTACTCTTTTCAATTTCAATCACATGACATCAATGTGTCTTTAATGTTTGACATCCTTAAAACTAACAGATGTGGGTATCTCTTGTCTTGTAGTGATTAATATATATATATCTACACTTGACTCAAGATGTCTTCAGCACAAGATCCATTTTACATTGTCAAGGAGGAGATTCAGGAATCTGTAAGCAGCTTTTTTACTCTCACCTATCAGTTTAACCTTTACTTTTTGGTTTTATCTTAAACAAGTCGCCATCCATCATGAAATTGAGTGACATTGGCAACACCCAAATGTTGCCTACTACTCTTACGTTCGGCTTACCAGCCAAAGAGGTGCTTAGTTCATAATAAAATTATAGAGAAAACTACTCAAGAAATACTGACTTGCATTAATATATGTTACTTGAAACTGTCTTGGACAAAATTCAAATACTTGAAATTAATACAAGAAGATAGAAGCAAAGTGGGTATACAAAATGACAAGTTTATAGGAGAATTGAGCGATAAATAGCTCTCGAATATGAGAGTTATCAATTAGGTTAACGCCGACTTCCATTCCTTTTTTATTCGGTTATATTGTGATTTGAACCAAGTATTAACAAAATGCTTTTCACTTGCCTACACAATCCTGCCATTCACTACCCCACATGTTATCTCTATTTTGCTTATATTTCTTTTCATGCCTGTATATCATCTGATAATATTACATGGTCAGATTGACAAATTGCAGTTTACTTTTCACCGATGGGAAAACATCCCTGCCAACGGTGAAGATCATGCACATCTTACAAAGGAGCTCATTGGAACATGTGATAGTATTGAATGGCAGGTACAGTTTATCTTCAAATATAGCAGTAGGGTTGTTGTGCAAGAAAAAAAGTTGAGTACATACTTACAGCGACTCTAAAGGGGTGCTGATTCTAAGCCTATGTTACTTCCTTTACTTTCTATGGTTATTGCTTGCACTTACCTTTTTCCATGTTTGATCTCTAACCAAATGTTAAACATTTTTGGGCCTTCCTCAATGGGGTTTTTACTTTTTAGTGGTTTCCAATATGATGATGATCATCATTTTTATTAGCTTATCATAGATGCATATAGTTTTGTTTCCTGAATGGTGTTTTCCTGATAGGAAGGTAGATGAGTTAGAGAAGACAATTTCGGTTGCAGCAAGAGATCCTGCATGGTTTGGCATCAGTGAAGTTGAGCTTGGAAAAAGAAGGAGATGGACCAGCATTGCCCGGACTCAGGTTCTTTATGTACTTCATAAAAAGTTCTTTGTCAAACCTAGTGTGTTTTGCTTTGTACCATCTTTGGTTGAAAGGACATTTTTCATATTGTTGGATCTCATTATTGAATCAGGTGGGCAATGTGAAGAAAGTGGTGGGTGGCAAAGACTTAAATGGCAAAAGCATCTCAAATAAGATGGGGGAACGCCAAGAACTGATGAGGGTGCCACATTCTCAACAGCAGGATAGAACAGACCAGTATATTGCTGGAGAAAATGATGATTTCATCTCCTCTGAATCAGATAGACAAATGCTTCTCATAAAGTACATGAATCACCCTCTTTTCCTTTCTTTGGTTTTCACTTGCATGATCTCTGTGTATGTTATGTGAAGAAGATGGTAAGTAGTCAGCATATTGTATATGTTTTCACAAGATACAATTATTTTATGTGGGATATAAGTGGTTGCCACTGAAAATCTGTGCTGTGACTAGCAACTGCTAACCATTTACTCCTCCCCTCTTCCAAAGAAGAGTCCACTTTATAGCCTGGAAGGAATTTAATGACACCTGTGTACATGATTAAATGCAATGAACAGATGGGCATTTTTTTCCCACTTTTATAAAGCAAGGGCAAGCTAACTGAGTAAGTGAGGCTCTTGATCCTTACTGGGACAGCATCTCGGTCAGCGACATTTTGGTCAGAGGATGTGGGTAAACAACATTATTGTTACCAGGCCAACACTAGTTACCTGATATTTAGTCAAATATGACTTTTTTTGGGACAAGGAAACATAGAAAAGTAGACCTTTTTTAGGATAAAGGGAGTGTTGCTTATTAACTTAAGAGAGATGACCAACGAGTCTAGCCTCGGAAATGTTGCCGCTTGGCTACATACTCTGTTATGCTCCATGAATTGCTGTAGTATTATGATAGATTACAGCATGTCCTGATGTTTCCTTCCTCAGCTGTATATGTTTCGTCTTTTACTTCTCACGGATGCCTTGTTTGGTTTCTTAAGGCAACAAGATGAAGAACTCGATGAGATGAGTGTAAGCATTCAAAGGATAGGAGATGTTGGTCTTACCATACATGACGAACTATTGGCTCAGGTAACCATCATTTTCGCTGGTGTGATCCTGTCCTATATATTCAATTCAAATCGGAATTGGTGCGTCATTCATCATCTGGAATCTTTGTTGAAATTACATGTGATGTTATTGTTCAGGATCAGATTATAGATGAATTGGGTATGGAGATGGAAAGCACATCAAATCGCCTTGATTTTGTGCAGGTAATTTTTAATTTCTTTATATTGAATTTGTTATGATGTGATACTGATTTTTTTAACTATATTATTATTGTTTGTGCAGAAAAAAGTGGGTATGGTAATGAAGAAGGCTGGTATGAAGGGGCAGTTGATGATGATATTATTCCTAGTAGTTCTATTTATCGTCTTATTTATATTAGTCTTCTTTACCTAGTGCCAGCCTGAAACAATTGTACTTAACCTTGGGGTTTTTCTTTTTTATGAATTTAATTGTTTTTATTTTGTGGGGATTTTATATATAAGTTTGAATTGTGAAGGGTAAGGGCATATTCGTATTTTGATTCTTGTTTATATTGAGGAATGGATAATATGAATGAGGTCCACATGTAAATGAATGTTATCCATAATCAATCAACCAACCAATGAGGAAAGAGGCACAAGAGGAAATGTGGAGTTGAAATAGGTGGTCAATTCAGTTCCTGAGAAATGAGCTTGCTATTATTACTTGCTATTATATCCATCATGGCCCATTCAGTAACCATCTCAACAGCCAGTCCATCTCCATCTCCATCTCCAACTCTAACTCCATGTGTGAGATCTGAAAAGAGTTTAGCTTTCAAAAATTCCCAACAATCTGTTAGCAGCAGGTAATAAAATCTTATGGTTTAATAAATAAAATAGTTAGTTATATATGATATGATGAAGAAGAGAGGCTAATGAGAAATGAAAAGAATGATGTATGTTTCAGGAGGGATGTTGGATTGAGGTTGGTTGGTACGGTGTTTGGGTTTGGGTTGATCAGGAATGCAGATGCAGCAGCAAGGCGACCTCCTCCGACTCCGCCATCCGAGAAAAAAGATCCAACGTAAGTGGTGTACTGGCCAAAGTGATAGCTAGTAAGAAGAGGAAGGAAGCAATGAAAGAGAGTGTGGCCCAGCTCAGGGAGAAAGGGAAGCTCATCACACCACCAGAATAAATAGCATTATTGTTGTTATTCTCAATTGTCTCCTCTCCTCTCCTCTCCTAGTAATAAATAAAATTCATATTGGTTTATGTTTATTATCCCTTCCTATCTCCACATTCTTTTTGATGCATCTTATTATTTGTATTCGAGCATCATAAATCATTTGTTAAAAGATTCATCACCAATAGACATCAAATTGAATACAAGAACGCCTACTTCACGTGTGATTTATGCTAAAATCACCAACAATGTTAAGAGTTGTGAAATTCAATATAGTTCACAACAATGTGCATCATTCTTACGTTTAATTATCATGATGAGCTCTCTCATGATCTTCATTAAACTTGTAGCATTAGCTTTTATGCTTTATTTGCAGAGGCCTTCACAACATGATATATGGATGTTAGATGCGAGGATCATAGCGCTTTGAACTTGATATAAGAAACGCTATTATCAAAATATTAGATAAGGGAAACTGTGAGATTGTTGAATGAAAGACTATAGAAATATATATATATACATCATAGTATTTTTCTTAACTCCTACAAAGAGGAAGTGTGTAAGTTAGTTATTTACATAAAAGGGTTCCATTCATCCTGATTAATTTTTCTATGTAAAATGGAAGGAAAGATATAAAAAACAGCTTCTATTGTATGCTTGTCCAATTCTACCTTTCTACTCTTTTATCCTTCTTTCTTTTATCTTCCCCCCATGGAGAAAAATCTTTAGTAAAATAAGAGAGCTGCTGAAATTATGTGAAACTCTAAACAGGGATGCATGTATGAAAGGACAAGTGGAGATAAATGTTTTTTAATTAAGGAGCCAACCCAATCAGTTAGTTGTATATATTTTACTTTTAGAGATATTTAACTGATGCTAGCACCAGTCCCTGTATATACAAGGGAAGGAATTTGAAGCTCTCTCTCTTTGTTGGGTAAATATTTTACACAAAATATCAGTGGATTTGATGCTCTTGCTCCTATTCCTAGTGCCTTGACTACTTTTCTAATCCAGACATAATGAAAACAAAAACCTGATATCAATTCTCTGCCTTCTTCTGGTAAAGAATAGTAGTAGTATTCACATGGTAGCTATTCCAAAGCAAACCAACCAAACATAGTAAGTAGTAATATTTTCCTCAAACACAAACAAAAAGCAAAATTAAATATCTACTTGTGCTCAATTCACATATACCAAATTTGCAGCTCCTTCAAAGATAAGAATCAAAATTCAAAAATTCTTTTTCTTTTAAAGTTCCTTCAAAGATTCTTTTAAACTAAGAATCAAAATTCAAAAATTCTTTTTTCAAGTACATTTTTCAAACAAGGTATTTTGCAAAATAGCTAATACAGTTTATAAAGATGTTATAGTTAAAAAAATTGGTCTTGCTTACTAAATGCTTTGTGAACCACATCAGTTCCTTTATTCAATGTAAATGCTGCAACCTGACTCCTATCAACTTGAAACCAAAACTGGATTCATAACCTGAAGCTCATCCTGAAAAGTAAAAATTCACATTTCATACACCTAAGGCAGACTAGACTAGTGTTTGTCTGCTGGGAGAAAATTTATCGACATTCAGCCTCAGGTGCCTGCCTTGATGGAAACAAATTTTTTGTCGACCTCAATAAACAATTTCAATTGTGAGTCTACAAATCTTCAACAATTTCAGTTTCACAGTTACAGGATGCTACACTTTGAAGAACATAATCATATCCTGTATTAGAAAAAGAGGTCAGAAACAGATGATCTGGCATTACATCATTTGCTGATTGCAAATAATCAACCTCACACATAACATCAGCTTTTTGTGCTCCCAAAGAACCTGGAAAGTGGCAAAGGCCCATCTGCCTCTTCATCATGCTTGGATTTTGATCTGTGCCTTTTGTCTTTCCTCTTTCTCTTTGACCTTTTTGATTCTCTCGAATCATCATCACTACTTGAGGATTCAGATGATGAACTTGAAGAGCTAGACTCGGAAGATCTTCTCAAATGCTAAATGAAATAAATAATAAAAAAACAGATGACAGAGATTAGTTTTGTTCCTTGGTCAAATAATACAAAAGAGCATACATCTATTCTAAGCCAGGTTCAACAATTCATGGACAGGAGAGATAGGTGAAACGATCACACTAATCACAACCAGGAATAAACAAGTAGAAGGCAAAAAAAAAAGTTGAGACCTTTCTGTAATAAGGTTAGCTTAAAATTAGTCATGTATGAGGGATGGCCATCCTCACAAGATAACAGGATCACTAACAAGACCCTCTTAATCTTTAGCAAAAATGCTGGCATAAAATCATTTCACTCTTGCTGTATTATCATATAGTTTGATTTTGACTTTTGCCATATGAAGGAGAAAGGAAAAAGGGCTAATAATAATATTGCTTGTAACCTAAAGAGATATGTACTCTCACAGTCAAAGTTGGTCATTTCAGCTAAGGGTTACTTGTTGTGCATGTTATAAGTATCCTAACACAGAACGTGCACATACAGTATCCACAAGGAAGAGGGGTTGATCAATAACCAGGCTTCAATCTTGAACCATATGAAACAAAAATGCAGGTTAAAGACTACATGTGACTTCTGCTAGCATGTAAGTGGTGGCAAGAAGTTGCACAAGTCCAAAGTGCTTTCTGTCGAAAGACAACGAATGATGAACACCCGAGAAAGTATGCAATCAAGAAAGCAAATGGCTAAATTCAAAACTTGACGAGTTGACACTCATACTAAAAAGCATGAGTGCAGGCTCTGTAAAAGCTATAAATCTGTCTTCACTCTTCAGTGCTACACAGGTCCACGTTTTATACGTGGAGAAAATAATTAAAGATTAGAGAATACTGAAGAGAGAGGTATGTACTTGAGATAAGAATAATATATTTTGGTTACTCAGATTTGTGAAATTTTCAAGCTTCATGAAGCACAGAGAGCCTTGAGGTAAGGATGATCTCCTTTTCAAAGTTCAGGCTACAAGGAGGACCAGGTCATGACATGGGTGTGGGTGTACTCTCACTGAAACACCTGGTTAAATATGATCCCTTAAATCTGTCGAAATTCCCGATCTATCACAAGACTTATGTTAGGGTGTTCATCAAAATTTAGGATCCGGTCTAATCCAATTACAATTGGATAGCGGTTGGTTGTAAGTGCATCCAAAGACTTCCTGCACACCCCTTGTATACAAATGGACTCTATGGAAGGTATTAAAGAGTTTCAAGTGGTTTGATACTAGAATTATAGGTTGAATGACAAGATTGCCAAGTGCAGCATGTACCTGACATCCTAAAAAGCGCACAGACATGTATGAAAGAAAAACTAGCTTACCATCGTGTACAATTAGAACATGTCCTCAAAAGTAGAGGTCAACTGCACACCATACAAAACCTGTTTGATTGACTTGTGAGCTCATTTGTTCTAGGATTTACCGGTATTGGTATTGATTCTCATACACGGGACCAGGAGTTACAGTTGTGACTTGTCTATTCCAGGTCAAATAGAGGAAGAGGAAAAGATAGAGTAAGACAACAAAGCATAAAGCTTTACAATGCCTATAATAGGTGTGTGTTTTAATGATATCTTTCCTTTTTTTAACAGTTGCTGCTAATATGCTATGTATATCTCCTTTCAGTTATAGAACTATCTGAAGCATAATTCTTTTTATGTTGGTGGTGTAGGTTCCCAGTGACAAGACAATTATGTATGATGTATTCGAGTTATATGATACTCGTGTGCCTGGGAAGGGAGGCAAACCAATTGTTGCCAATCAAACACCCTGACTCCATTAGGTTAAGAATACTTGTGGGCTCTCTAGCTAAGATGTTACTTCTATAACAGGGTAAGAAATGATTAACAATGATGAAAACTAAAATATGATCAAAAGAGCTCGGAATTTGATGCACCTTTCTCTTCTTGTGGGTGCGCTTCTTGAGATCTTTATCCTTCTTATCTGTGACAAGGCACAATAGTAGTAGTATCAGATAACAAAGACATGTACAAAAGAAGGTTTAAATAAAGTTTTTGAGTGATAATATTTCTTACCCTTCCTCTGAGTAGATTTAGTTTTTGAGTGATTTCTTCCATGGGCAAGCTTGCTTGCCCGTTCTGCATCTAGTTGAGCTCGATATTCTCGCATCATTCTATCCTTGTCAGCTTCTAACTCCCCCTTTTTCATTTCTTCTTCCTAACAATTAAGAATTTAGGTAGTTTCCTTGTGTATATATATATATATATAATCATTAATAAGCAAGCAATTTGAGTTTACCTTTTGCTTCTTTTTGTACTCTTCCCAAGTGACCGTATGTGAAGTTTTGAGGCTGGCTAAACGAGCAGCATGCCACTCTGGTGAATGAAATGAACCATCCACCTGCGACTCTCTTAATCAGAAAGGGTATGGTACAGTATAATATAAAAAACCCTAATTGAAGAAAAACCTGAGTTTTTTAACAAGATAACCCTAAGTAAAAACATCCAATGAATTTTGGATTGAAGAAAAATGAAAGAATATTATGATATGGAAGGGTACAAACCATGCCGTCATCCACATCGTCTGGTCCGCCTGAGGTGGAACCGACCCTTGATCTCTGCATCGCCTTATACGCTTGATTCTTTCCCATCTCTTCTTCTTCTTCTTCTTCTTCTTCTTCACAAAAGATATTGGAGGGAGAAATTGAAGACTAAATAAGTTGAGGAATCTAAAACCCCCATTCAATTTCAAGAGACAGATTGCAGCCAGCCATGAGAGAAGAAGCAATGAAAGCAGATAACAATAACAAAAGGGGGAAAAGGAAGCCAAATTGTGTTGAATATTTAGCCCCCCACACAATTTGCAACTTTTGTATACAACCTAATTTCATACATTTCTTTATTAAGGGGTCGTTTGGGAATTATCTCTATTTATTAAGGGACTCGTTTGGAAGTGTCTATTTTACATCCGGTGTTTGGACGGAGAAGCTCTTTGTTTCGTGTTGTAGAAGCAAATAAGTTATATCCTTTCAGCTTATGTTAGGATTACCAAGTCATGAATTCGGAAAAATTGGGATGAATGAAATCAAAATCAACCCAATCAAATGTTCTTATGCTTTTACTTACAGAAAAAATAGAGAAAAAGACGAGGTTGGAATCGATCACAATAAAGGAGCGCAACAAAGGAGACAAACTTTGAGTCGATGTGCAGGAGCTTGACGATGGACAGGACGTGATGAAGGAGAAGATCTAAAGCAAGGGTTTATGAAACGTCAGGTAGAAAGCGAGGGTTTATGAGATAATCTAAAGGAGACAATCAAGATAAAAATCCCTTTTAAAATATATATATCTTTTTAATGCCATGTAACATGCTCTATGGGTTAGCCACATCATTTAAATATGACACGCCAACAAGAGAAACCATTTTTAAAGGTAATAGATTGCCAATGCTTTAAAAAATATGAAGTACATTGATGTAATAAAAAAAACTGAAAATGCAATGCTAAATTAAAGAGATTGATTAAAGTAGATTGTTATTTCATGCATTTTGCCCTTTTCAGATGGATATGTAAGTATAGAAGTAAGTTTTGGTTGATATGTATGGGACAATCTTCTTTATTTGTAACTTGAAATAGATTGGGTCTTTATAGATAATAAGGTCTAGACCTAGTATGTTTAAACTTGATGACTCCACAAGCAATAGACTTAGAGTAGTTAAGTTTGTAAGCTCATTAAACTATAGACTACAAGTGATGCTTATATAACATAGATGTGTGACTCACTTTTGTGTTTCTTCACTGTCAATGGTACATTTGATCTCCAAATCATTATAAGATGTATTGTGCTTTTCCAATGGTGAGATTTGGATGCCGATAAATACAATTTTTAGGAATGATAGCTTTTGTCATTTTGGCTTTACATTTTGACAATATCTTTCTGGTGATGATATTGACACTTGCTAATTTAAAAAAACAAGACTTAACAGTGCCACATACCCTCTTTATTAGACGGTTAGGGCGAAAATTCATAACCATTATTAATGTACAATCTCATAGATATTATTGTTGCAAGTTTTAAAAGAATGCCTACGGTGTAATCAAGAACAACAACATAGTTTCACACCTCAAGCCATTAGAAGATGGCATAATAAGTGAATGACAATTGCTAATTAAAGTAGTTTGACAATCTCCTACAAGATAGCTATCGAAATTGATATGCTAAAAAAAAATTCATGTATTTGTATGTGCAATGTGTTTATCAGTTTATTATCAATTAGTTTTATAAAATGTAAAGGGCTTTTAAGAAACTGTACATATGTTACAATTACTTATAAACTTGAATTTTGACATAAGCTAAATAATGGAACGGAAAGACCTAGGAGATGTAGATCATAACATGAGTGATTTGGCATGAACTATGTGTTACTGAGTAGTAAACAATGTTTAGTAAGTTTGTTTTCTTTTTCAAAATTAGCTAAATGTTAGTTCGTGGGCCTAAAACGGACTCCCGTAGTAAAAGTTATGGACATTTAACCGTTTTTGCCCCGACACCAAAGGAGGTACCCTTGGGTAGCCTGGTCCGGACACATCCGGAGAATCCGGAGGCGAACTCTCCGAAAACTTTACGTGGGCACTCTATGATGTTAATGAGTAGGTTTGCACCAAAAAGAACCTGAAGAAAACCCCTCTCATGGCCCAAACTACTGCAGGCATCCATTCGAAAAGCCGAAGAAGGCACGAAGTGCAATTTATCGGATTGTGGCCGAATAATGTTTGATTTCCAAAATCCGAAACGATGGAAATGTACTCCTCGTCTATAGCTTCGTTTTTAAAAGTTCGTGGGCCTGAAACGGACTCCCGTAGCAAAAGTTATGGACGTTTAACCATTTTTGCCGGACACCAAAGGGGGTACCCTTTGGTAGCCTGGTCCGGACACATCCGGAGAATCGGAGGCGAACTCTTCGGAAACTTTACGTGGGCCCTCTATGATGTCAATGAGTAGGTTTGCACCAGAAAGAACCTGAAGAAAACCCATCCCATGGCCCAAACTACTGCCGCCATCCATTCGAAAAGCCGAAGAAGGCACGAAGTGCAATTTACCGGATTGTGGCCGAATAATGTTTGATTTCCAAAATCCAAAATGATGGAAATGTACTCCTCGTCTATAGCTTTGTTTTGATAGTTCGTGGGCCTAAAACGGACTCTAGTAGCAAAAGTTATGGACGTTTAACCTTTTTGCCCCGACACCAAAGGGGTACCCTTTGGTAGCCTGGTTCAGACACATCTAGAGAATCCGGAGGCGAACTCTCTGGAAACTTTATGTGGGCCCCTTATGATGTCAATGAGCAGGTTTGCACCAAAAAGAACATAAAGAAAACCCTTCCCGTGGCCCAAACAACTGCAACCATCCATTCGAAAAGCCAAAGAAGGCACGAAATGCAATCTACCGGATTATGGAAAATAATGTTTGATTTCCAAAATCCGAAACGATAGAAATGTACTCCTCGTCTATATCTTCGTTTTGATAGTTCGTGGGCCTGAAACGGACTCCCGTAGCAAAAGTTATGGACGTTTAACCGTTTTTGCCCCGACACCAAAGGCGGTACCCTTTGGTAGCCTGGTCCGGACACATCCGGAGAATCCGGAGGTGAACTCTCCGAAAACTTTTCGTGGGCCCTCTATGATGTTAATGAGAAGGTTTGCACTAGAAGGAACCTGAAGAAAACCCCTCCCATGGCCCAAACTACTGCAGCCATCCATTCGAAAAGCCAAAGAAGGCACGAAGTGCAATTTACCGGATTGTGGGCGAATAATATTTGATTTCCAAAATCCGAAACAATGGAAATGTACTCCTCGTCTATAGCTTCGTTTTAATAGTTCGTGGGCTTGAAATAGACTCCCATAGCAAAAGTTATGGACGTTTAACCGTTTTTGCCTGGACACCAAAAAGGGTACCCTTTGGTAGCCTGGTCCGGACACATCTAGAGAATCCGGAGGCGAACTCTTTGGAAACTTTATGTGGGCCCTCTATGATTTGAATGAGTAGGTTTGCACCAAAAAAACCTGAAGAAAACCCCTCCCATGGCCCAAACTACTGCAGCCATTCATTCAAAAAGCCAAAGAAGGCACGAAATGCAATTTACCGGATTGTGGCCGAATAATGTTTGACTTCCAAAATTCGAAATGCTGGAAATATACTCCTCGTCTATAGCTTCGGTTTGATAGTTTCTGGGCCTGAAACGGCTCCCGTAGCAAAAGTTATGGACGTTTAACCGTTTTTGCCCCGATACCAAAGGGGGTACTCTTTGCTAGCCTGGTCCGGACACATCCAGATAATCCGGAGGCGAACTCTCCGAAAACTTTATGTAGGCCCTCTATGATGTCAATGAGTAGGTTTGCGCCAAAAAGAACCTAAAGAAAACCCCTCCCATGGCCCAAACTACTACAGCCATCCATTCGAAAAGCCGAAGAAGGCACGAAGTGCAATTTACTGGATTGTGGTGAATAATGTTTGATTTCCAAAATCTGAAATGATAGAAATGTACTCCTCGTCTATAGCTTCGTTTTGATAGTTCGTGGGCCTGAAACGGACTCCCGTAGCAAAAGTTATGGACGTTTAACCGTTTTTTCCCCGACACCAAATGGGTACCCTTTGGTAGTCTGGTCCAGACACATCCGGAGAATCCGGAGGCGAACTCTTCGAAAACTGTACGTGGGACCTCTATGATGTTAATGAGTAGGTTTGCACTAGAAGGAACCTGAAGAAAACCTCTCCCATGGCCCAAACTACTGTAGGCATCCATTTGAAAAGCCGAAGAAGGCACGAAGTGCAATTTACCGGATTGTGGGCGAATAATGTTTGATTTCCAAAATCCAAAACGATGGAAATGTACTCCTCGTCTATAGCTTCGTTTTAATAGTTCGTGCTATAACGGACTCCCGTAACAAAAGTTATGGACGTTTAACCGTTTTTGTCCCGATACCAAAGGGGGTACCCTTTGCTAGCCTGGTCCGGACACATCCAGAGAATCCGGAGGCAAACTCTCTGGAAACTTTACGTGGGCCCTCTATGATTTCAATGAGTAGGTTTGCACCAGAAAAAACCTGAAGAAACCCCTTCCATGGCCCAAACTATTGCAACCATCCATTCGAAAAGCCTAAGAAGGCACAAAGTGCAATTTACCGGATTGTGGCTGAATAATGTTTGACTTTCAAAATCCGAAACGCTGGAAATGTACTCCTCGTCTATAGCTTCGTTTTGATAGTTCGTGGGCCTGAAACGGACTCCCGTAGCAAAAGTTATGGACGTTTAACCGTTTTTGCCCCGACACCAAAGGGGGTACTGATAACACCAAAATTATACATGTTTTGGTCGTACTTAATTGCTTGAATTTACCCCGTTTCTCACCCATTTCTGATCTGATTACTTATGTTTTGGGCTGATTCTCACTTTTATAGGTTTTGGAGGCATTGGAACGGAAAAGTACGAAAAAGGTGAAAAAGCGTGAAAATTGGACAAACTCAACTCAGAGAGCTCTTAGCGTCCGCGAAGATTTAAGCTTGGCGCCGCGAAGTGAGAAATTTCTAGAATGTTCATGCTTTTCACTGACTTCGCGTTGATCTTGAAGATTCTCGCGCCGCGAAGTAGGCAAAGACCCTTGACGGAAGATTCCAGAACTTGCTAAAAAAGGAAAAATAGGGTTGTTTAAGTGTCTCACGCCGCGAGACTGCCGCCTCGCGATCGCGAAACGAGCTTCGACTGCCTTTTAAATACTAGCCTCCTCCTTCAGTCCAGAAATCATCTTTTATTGGCAATCAATCATCGCTAATCATCTAGTAGTTATACCTTTTCATATTTTCTTAGGTTGATTAGTGAGAGAGAGAGAGAGAGTTGTGCCGACACGATTCAGAGCTTGGTTCTCGATCATCTATTGCTGTACGGTCGGTATAATGTCTGTCTTTATCATTATGGTTGCTGTTTTCGTTATGTTTAGTAAGTAGTTTTCTTTAGTGGTACTTATTGTGGTAGATGAACCTTGTGGATGATGTTTTTATATTTTAATTGATTAATGGTTTGTTATTGGTTTATTGAGTGTGATTTTATGGTTCCAGTTTGATTCGTATTGTATGGTTATTTGAACTCGTTGGTTGGGTGTATCTGTTTGACCTAGATAGATAGACTCCGTTAGGTTAATCAACCTTTCTTGACCTTCACTTCGGTAACTTGGAGAGTTGTGTTAGGTGGTTAGCTCAGACCGAGAGCAGCTAGATAGTAGAATACCGTGCAATAGTGATAGAATTGGGTGACTAGTACTAGATTGTCTGATAATCAGTCTATTTATTAGGACTAGGAAGACCAACTAGTTGACAACCATAATCATCGCATGTTAGGGTGTTCTTGACTTAAATTCCTACAATAACCAATACAACCATACCTTTGGCAAAGTTTGAATCATCCACTTGGGGAGTCGATATTACCATGATAAGTACTACTGTTTTCTTTTATAAAGTTTAAATCATCTCCTTTTTGCTTCTTAGTTACTTAGTTGTTTAATTAGTTGTCTTTTAGTTAATCAAACCTTTTTCCTAAAAACCCCCCATAACTCTAGATTAATTAAACTAGTTAGGATTATTAGTCTACATAACTTGACCGTTCCCAGTGGTAAGAACGATACCTGGATTTTCCTACACTATATTACTCGCGATCAGGTACGCTTGCTTGTGAATGTGGTAATTGTGGTTAGGCATTAGAGGTTAAAACTTGTTTCTCTTTTTATATATAATATTTACCGCATCAAGTTTTTGGCGCCGTTGCCGGGGAACGGTAGTTGTTAGATTTTTATTCTTTATTAGTTTTGTTAATCGATCCTTGTGAGGGATTCCATCCCTTGCAAGTTTTTCGCTTTTTAGTTTTTAGTTAATTATTTTATCTCTTTGTTTCCCGCAAGTTGCCCGTAATCGTTTGTTGTGGTTTCAGTCACGACGGAACTGTTAGAGGCATTTGAGGAACCGGAGAGGGAGTTCAGAAAAAGAAACAAAAAGAAGTCAAAAGCCAACAAAGTTCGACCGCGAGCTTTGAATTTTGAAATGGGAGACGATGCACCGATGTGGACCGCCCGGAGGACCGCTCCGACTGTACCCACCAATCCGATCACGAAGCCGGACTTAGACAAGGAGATCCCGGGGAAGCTTCTTCACATGATTAAGTATCTTACCTTCGACGGGAAAAACGATAGCAATCCTATCGTACACATGGAGAACTTCGTGGACATTTGTGATTTGTTCAAAACCGAGGAGAACCGAGATGATGCTATTCGTCTTCGAATTTTTCCTCTTATGCTCGCCGGAGAAGCAAAAGCTTGGTTACGATCTTTGGAACCGAGTTCGATCACCACTTGGGAAGGACTCCGCTCAATGTTCCTTTCCCGATTTTTCCCACCATCCAAAATTGATAAGCTACGAGCCGAAATCCGATCCTTTCGACAAGATGACGAGGAGACAATATCCGAATCGTGGGAGCGATTTAAACACCTTCTAAATTCGCGCCCGAGTCACAGATTAAGTAAGAGTGTGCAAGTCCAAACTTTCTATAGTGGGCTTGGTTATTCTTCTCGAGCTACATTGGATTCATCCGCCGGAGGTGTATTCATGTACAAAACTCCCATGGAAGGGTATAAACTTCTTGAGGACATGCTGATTCACAACATAGATTGGAGGACGGATAAGATCTTGCAAATTCCAAGAATGGTCGGGAAAATCTCAACCGACTTCGACCCATCCGATGAACTAGCCGCAATGAAAAACCAACAGGTTAAGTTTGAACGTAAAATTGAGGAATTGATTAAATCTGTTCATGCTTTGCAGGTTGGATGCGAGGAGTGCAAAAGACCACATTAACAAAAGATTGCCCGAACCGTCCGATGATGACACCCGAGGAGGTACACTACCTCAATCGAGGCGACTACCAAGGGAGGTGGAACAACAACCGTAACTTTATCCCAAGACCCCCCGGATTGTTTGCACCGAACCAACAAAATCAACGAACGGAGGGAGAGCCGCATGTTTCCATTGAGGACCGACTCATCCAATTCATGGATGCGCAAAAGAAGATAAATGATGAGGTAGGTTCATATTTACGTAACCATCAAAGTACTATCCAGAATTTGGAAATGCAGGTTGGTCGTATCTCGCAATTGCTAAGTGAAAGGACTCAAGGAGAGCTACCAACGCAAACCCAAGTTAACCCAAAGGTGGACAACGCAAAGCCAATGCTTATGATGGCCGGAGCAACATCCAAGAAGACGTGGACTGACATCTACACGAAGAAGTACGTGGAGAGCGATAGCGGAAGTGAACCTGACTATGCCACGGACTATGATTCGGAGGGGTTCACAATATCATTCGAGCATCTAGGACTCAAAGGGCCCATTTCCTTGAGCGATGACGAGAAGGAAGATGGCAAGCAAGGTGGATATGCGGAGTTCATGATTCCAAAGAAGGACAAAGGTAAAGAGAAGGAGAAAGAGAAGGTGGAGGAAGACGAGCTCACCTACATTGCCCCTATCAAGCATGACCCGGGAAGTTACAGTTTACCTATTTCATCTTCTGAATTTAAAGGTTTTGCTTTGATAGATACGGGTGCTTCACTTAACATGATGCCTGTTTCTTATTGTAAGAAATTCGGGATCAAGAAGCTCGCACCAACGGATTACCAATATCGACGGATAAACGGATACATGACTACACCGTTGGGGATAGCGGAGGGAGTTCCGATACGCATCGGAAATTTCGTCTACTATACAGACTTCGTAATAGCCAAACTCCCGAAGGATACGGAGATTCCAGTTATTCTCGGGAGATCCTTTCTACATACAGCCCAAGTGAATGTCGACATGCGCAACTAAGTATCAAGCCTGGGGTATGGAGATAAGAGGATCTACTTTAATCCCGATGGAGAGCCGGTCACCCATCTCGATGCACCTTATGAGGACCCTTCTCAAACCTAAGAAGAACATTGGCCGCCCACTACTACCTCATGAGCACATGAAGAAAATGGAGGACTATCCAAACCCGATACACCAAAAGAATGAATCACCCAACGGGTCGGGACCCTCCAAGAAGGAACATAGAAAGAAGAAGGGATCGTCAGCCTGGTGAGCCAAGAAATGAGCTGAAAGTGGGGTCGAGCTCTAGACCCACTAAAAAATGAAGCGCTTCTCGGGAGGCAACCCAAGAAATTTCTTTCCCTTTTCATTTTTAGCATTTTCGTGTGTGTTTTTACTAGTATTTTTGTTTGTTATTGCTTAGGTAACCATACAGAGGGGATAGAAACCAAAAACGAGCAAATCCGACGCGCAAAGTAAATTTTGAAAAATTGGATTCAGAGAGCTTTTCGCGATCGCGAGCTTTCAAGTTTGGCGACGCGAAATTAGCCTTCCTTTGTGTCAGGTAAAATTTTCGATCTTTGCGGCGCGAGTGTTCCGTTTCGCGGCGTGAAATTTAAAATTAGGATAAACTTTTTCGAAAACCGCTCACTTCGCGACGCGAAGTCTTTTACTTAGCGGCGTGAAATCGATGCATACGGGTTTAAAACCTTTCTTTCTCACTTTTTCAAAGTACAAAACCCTAAATTCTCTCTAGGCGCCGCGATACTCTTTCACGAACCTGCGAAAATCGAATTTCTTGAGCTTCAATTTCATCATTCATGGCTTCAAAGGTATGTATCCTAACTTGATTTCATTGGATTAGCTTGCTTTGGTGAGATTTGAACTTCTATTTAGGCATCAATGGTGTTTTCATGCTTTTATAGATTTAAGCTTACTTTTGAAGCTCCATTGTTTGGTTATTGCTGTTGTTTGATGCATGCTATGAGCCTTGATTGCAATTTCGTTCTAGCATGAGATTTGATTGTTGAATCTAGTTTGACTATGCTTTGATGATAAGTGTGGGGATTTTGCACCAAAATCCCCCACCTTTGTTTAACTTTCTAGATTTGTTGTTGACTAAAAGTTCAAGTGTGGGGATGTTACACACTCCCTTTGTTTTGGATTTTCACCCATGCATTCGTTTAGATTGAACTTGTTAGTCATGGAGGTTTTGTCTCGTTGGATTAAGATAGTTTGGAATTTTGTCTTGCACTTATCGATCACATCTAGCTAAGACAATTTCTTTTTGAATTTTTGTAGAGACAAAAGACCCGTTCGTCGACCTCCTCCACTCCCACTTTTCGTACACCGGATGGGAGCCATGCATTCACCCACTTTATGAATGACCCCACGTTGAACGCTCCAAAATGTAAGGAGTACCGGGACATAGTTGATCGACTTGCGCCCCGTCAAATTTTCGTGCCAAGGAGAGTTGATTGGAATCTTCTCCGATCCATGGGTGTTGAGAACGAGATTAAGGCGATACTTGAGAAGCACGCCTACGATGAAGATGGCATCGAGTACTACATTTGCCATGCTTGGGAACGTGTCTTTGACATCGCCGAGACCCTCTATCGCGAACTTATCATCAAGTTTGTGGCCACTTTCCGTTTCGACACCAAAAAGGCCCTTGAGGAGTTCTACCAACCGTGCATGTAATTTCGGCTCGGTGGAGTTTGGTGGTCACTTTCTTTGACCGAATTTGCCGTGGCTTTGTGGATCTACACCCAAGACGAGGTCGACGCCCCCGGTTTTGTTGAATACATGTGGGCTAGCGAGAAAAGGCAAGACGGTTTTGATCCTCGTTTGGCTTGGGCGATTCTTGGTGATGGTGATTATGGTAACAATCTCAAGGTTAAGGGTTTTCTCTCTTCTTCGGACCGACTTCTACACCGTATGCTTGTTCACGCGGTGAACGTCCGTTTCTCGAGTGAGGAAAAGGTCTTGACTTATGACCTTTGTCTTCTTGAGCGACTCTCCATGCAAGACAAATATCCGAACGCCCCTTACATCATTGTCGTGCAACTCGCTAAAGCGGGTGGCTGTTTGTGTAAAAATTTACATAAGTATTATCGTAAGATGTCGTGAGGCAAAATCGTCAAAAGAAAGAACTCTCGTTCGATAAAACGTACGATGAATAAACAATAAATAGACAAAGGATTTGATGACGCAGGAAAAACCTCAAGATCGAGGAAAAAACCTGCGGTCGACCAAAGGAGATAGTCGACTTTGCACTATAGATCACCAATAAGGGGTGATATCCTCGATGTTACAACAGTATCGTACGATTACAATTGAAAAAAGAATGCTATCGAGCGAAAAACACAGAGAATAATATCACAATTGCTATCTTTCACTTGTAATCAGTTGTCTTGAGTGTAGGATCTTGAATCTCTTTTATAGCTGCTTGGATTGTAACCGTTCGTTCATTATTGAGCCATAAATGCAACGATTATAACTGAAGCTGAATTCTCGATCGTAACGTCTGAGTTTTTAATGAGAAATGTATCTTGCTCAAACGGTCGGATTTAAGCTCGATGAACGATGGTTATGCTTCGAGTTTTTAATGAGAAATGTATTTTGCCTACGATGTCTCCTTCGATGCCAAAGGAGAAAAGAGCTTCGGTCAAGCCTCCAAAGGGGAAGGAGGGTGAGACGTCGATCAACATATCCCTGCCTTCGAATTTCCTCGATGGTGATGTCATCAACCAGGATGATCTATTCCCTGCCATCGAACAATACCTGCTTCCATCGCAGAAGGCTCACATGGACACTTGTCGGATTGGCGAGCTCGATGCCGGTGCTGTTGGATACTCTTTCATGGTAAGTTATCGTACGATGTTTTTATCTTACGATATATTAAGTGTGCTGTTCTAACCGTCTTATGTTTATGTAGGCCTTCCAGGCGTGTCTTGGTCTTCATCAAAGATTGGAGACCGTTCAGAGGGACATGAAGGCGAAGATGTCCAGTGAAAGGGCTGCTGTGAACGAGGCGAAGAAGGCTAGGGAGAAGGCATCTAAGATGGCTGTTGATCTGGAGGCCAAAAGGGTTGAGGCTGATGATCTGATAACTAAGTTGGATGAAGCTGAGCACGTTCGATCGGATCAACGTGCAAGGCTTACAGCGGCCAACAATCGTATTGCCAAGTTGGAGGAGGAACTTGCTGCGATGCGCACGGAGATGGCAGATCGAGAGAAGGCTTCATCATCTGAGATCCAGGATCTCAAAGATGAGATGGTGTTATCCAGGATGGTGGCCCGTGCAGCCGTAATACGCCAATTCATTGGTGGCACGTACACCATCGAAGCTGCTAAAGGTGAGCTGGGAGCCTTCCGTGATGCGATGGGATCTGATGAGCTCCTGGATGCTGATGACGCCAAGGATGCTGATGAAGAGGAGGAAGGTGCTGAAAAGAGCAAAGAGGCCGAAGTCACGATGATCGAGGAGGAGGATAAGAATGAAGATGCCTCTGGATCCGTCATCGTGGATAAGGCTGTTGAAGACGTTCCTCCCCCTATCGTAGAAGTTAGTGTAGGAGAGGGTACTGGCGTAGAGGCCAATCCTGAAAATTAAATTCCTTTTGATGTAATCGTAGTACTTTCAAGTACTTTTTAATGAAATTAACTATTTTTTGCAATCGTGCGATGTTTCAGTACTTGTTATTTTTGTTCTAAGTACTTTTAGTAAATAGATAATCGTGCGTTTTAGCTGATTTAGTGTTTAAGGCCTTAATTAATCGTGCGTTTTGACTTGCGATGTTTATCATGAGTCTAAGGCACTTGAAAATTTTTTAGAAACGTTTCTGTTAATCGTGCGTCTGGCGTTTTATCTTGCGCTCTTGCGATTTGAAATTGATGCATCTTTTAAGTTATATGCGATTTAAGCATGTTGTTTTATCGGGCGATGTTTTGCCATAAATCGTGCGATGTCTGCGGTAGTCATGCGATATCCTGCGATAATCGTGCGATGTCTTGCGATAATCGTGCGTTACCTGCGAGTAAAATTGGCTAAGGGATGGCCGTTGGATTGACCAACGGCGCTCCGATGCCTAAGTCAGTAATTGTTCGATAGAATAATAGTAAAATAAAAAGGGTTTTAGAAGTAGTACCTTTTTAGATGAGTTGCATTCCAACTACGTGAGATTTCATTACCTTCGATGGTTGAAATCTTATAAGCACCTTTCCCCACGATCTTGGTAATGATGTAAGGTCCTTCCCATTTGATGGAAAGTTTTCCAGCGTTCGATTCTTGTGTATTCGGAAAGACACGTCGCAGGACATGATCTCCAACTTGAAATACCTTGACTTTCACCTTTTTATTGAAGTAGCGTTCAACCATGGCTTTCTGCGATGCCATCTTTTGAAAGGCTTTCTCTCTTAGTTCTTCCAAAGCATCGATATCGTAACACAAGTCTATCGAGTTTTGTTCAATTGTACGATGTCGAGCAATAGGAACCTGTGATTCGATTGGAAGGACTGCTTCACATCCATATACTAGGGAAAAAGGAGTTTGTCCAGTTGAGGTTCTAGGTGTCGTGCGATTTGCCCGTAAAACAGATGGTAATTCTTCGACCCATCGACCCTTTGCAGCTTTCAACCTCTTTCGAATAGAATTAATAATGATCTTGTTGCTGGATTCAGCCAAGCCGTTGGACTGTGGATATCTTGGGGTCGATGTAATGAGTTTTATCCCACGTTCATCGCAGAACTTTCGAGTTCTCTCACTTATAAATTGGGACCCATTATCGCACGTTATTTCTGATGGTACTCCAAACCTGTAAATAATGTTAGTTTGGATAAAGGAGATAACTTCTTTATCCCTAACCTGTGAGAAAGCTGCGGCTTCAATCCATTTAGAGAAATAATCAGTAAGAACAAGTAAAAATACTTTTTGACCTGAAGCAGGTGGTAATTTTCCTACGATGTCCATCCCCATCGCATGAATGGCCATGGGATTAAGACAGAGTGTAGGGGTTCAGAAGGTAGATGTGACGTACCTGAGTGTCTTTGACAAGCATCGCATCTTTGAACATACCTTATCGAGTCCTCTCGAAGAGTAGGCCAATAATATCCTTGCCTCGAGATTCTGTTAGCAAGGCTTCTGCCCCCAGAATGGTTTCCACATTCTCCATCGTGCATCTCTTGAAGGATTTGATCGATTTGTTGCCTGTTTACCACGCATCGTAAGATTAAACCCGTCGTGGACCTTCGATACAGCTGATCATCGAAGATCGTGTATCGAGAGCTTTTAAGTCTGATTTTCCGAGCTTCTAACTTGTCTTCAGGGAGTTGGTCGTTTTTGAGATAGTTCCATATATCATTCGACCAATCGTGGTTTTCTTCGATCATTTGGACTTCTTCGATTGTTGGCGACATAAGATGTATTATCGGAACACTTTCTAGAGTTGATTCGTTGAATGCGGATCCCAAGTTAGCCAAGGCATCGGCTTGCATGTTCAGATCTCTTGGGATTTGTTCTATCGAGAACTTGTCGAATCGTGCGATCTTATCTTTTGCAATCTTGAGGTACGATATCATCTTTGAATCTTTTGCCTGGAATTCGCCATTGATTTGGTTTACAACTAGCAGCGAATCACTTCGTACATGTAGCCATCGTGCCCCTGAGTTATATGCTATATCCAATCCAGCGATCAAGGCTTCATACTCTGCTTCGTTGTTGGTGGTTTTGAACTCACATCGTACCGAATACACCACATTGCCCCCATGTGATGATTTCAGGACTACTCCCAATCCTGACCCTCGTGCGTTAGAAGCTCCGTCAACATGCATGGTCCATGGTTCGTTGTCGTGAATCATCACATTACTGATTTCATCGTACGATGGTTCTTCGATCCCAGGACTGAATTCAGCAACGAAATCTGCTAACGCCTGAGATTTTATCGCTGTTCTTGGTTGATACGTTAGATCGAAGCTGCTAAGATAAATGCTCCACTTTGCTAATCGTCCTGTAAGTTCAGGCTTACAAAGTACGATATTAAGAGGATAGTTAGTAACAACGATTATATGATGCGATTCGAAATAGTGTCTTAACTTTTTGGCTGCAGTTACGAGGCCAAGTAAGAGCTTTTCCATAGATGTGTACCTTGTTTCGGCATCGAGGAAAGACTTACTTATATAATAGATAGGTTGCTGATGTTGGTCACCTTCTCGTACGAGCACTGCGCTAACAGCGTTATTACTTACAGCGAGGTATAATTGTAAACTCTCTCCCTCGATTGGTTTTGTCAACAGTGGAGGATTGGACATATACTTCTTTAAGCTTTGTAGTGCTTCCTCGTGTGCCTCTGTCCAATCGAAGCCTTTGTTCTTTCGAAGCACGTTGTAGAACAAGTGACATTTATCGGATGATCGTGAGATGAACCTGTTCAGGGCCGCTACTCGTCCGGTCAACTTTTGTACCTCTTTTACATTCCTTGGTGATTGGATTTCCAGGATTGCTTTGATCTGCTCTGGACTTGCCTCGATCCCTCGTCGTGTAACCATGTATCCAAGAAACTTTCCCGCACGCACTCCGAAAGAGCACTTGGTTGGGTTGAGTTTCATCTTGTATTCTCGTAATATATCGAACGATTGTTTCAGATGCTGGATATGATCTTGTGATCGTTCTGATTTTACGAGCATATCGTCGATATATACTTCCATCGTTCGTCCGAGGTGATCTTTGAACATCCTGTTTACGAGCCTTTGGTACGTTGATCCAGCATTCTTGAGCCCAAATGGCATTACTTTGTAACAATATATGCCCTTATCGGTCATAAACGCAGTCTTTTCTTGATCGTCTTTATGCATTAGAATCTGGTTATATCCGGAATATGCGTCCATGAACGTTAGTAACTCGTGCCCCGCCGTTGCATCGACCATCGCATCGATATGTGGTAAAGGAAAGGGATCCTTTGGACAAGCTTTGTTTAGGTCCGTGAAGTCGATGCATACTCGCCACTTGCCATTCTTCTTTTGTACTACCACCACGTTGGCGAGCCAATCTGGATACTTTACTTCTCGAATTTTTCCTGTTTTGAGTAGGTTTTCTACCTCTTCGTTGATGACTTTGTTGCGTTCTGGTGCAAACTTGCGTCTTTTTTGCTTAACGGGTTTAAATGTAGGATCCACGTTCAACTTGTGCGATATGATGTTAGGATCTATCCCCACCATATCCTCGTGTGACCACGCAAAACAATCCGAGTGTTCCTGCAAAAAAGAAATTATACTATTTTTTATATCGGGGGTTAGAGTTGCACCTACGAAGACCTTGCGATCAGGATGTTTGTGATCCAACACGACTTCTTCTAATTGAAGATCATCGTACGATCGTACTCCATCCTGGCTCTGTAATTGCTAGATATCGTGCGGTTTGGCCTTCATCGTAATCTTGTAGCACTCCCTTGCGATTTTCTTTTCGCTGACTATCTCTTGCACGCCCCAGGGAGATGGGAACTTGATCTTCTGATGATACGTCGATGGTACAGCCTTCATATCGTGAATCCAAGGTCTTCCAAGTATGGCATTGTAAGCGGAAGGACAATCGATGACGTTGAACTTTGTTTGCTTGTTTATGCCTTTAGCGAAGACTGGTAGTATGATTTCTCCAAGAGTACTAGTGGCATCTCCGTTGAATCCAATTAGCGTTGTTGTTCGTCGTACGATGTTGGACCGATCAATACCCATGATCTTGAGTGTTTCTGCGAATATCACGTTGGCTGATCTGCCTCCGTCGATTAATACTCTCTTGGTTAGACAGTTACCAATTGTCAACTGAATAACCAGTGCATCATGGTGTTTCTGATGAGTGTCTGACATATCTTCGATATCGAACGATATCTTCGTAGCATCGAGCTCCTTTTCTTCCGCAGTCCTGGATTCATTTGGGATGGGATGTCCTTCAGGTCCTTCTCGTGCGTGCCTTTTTGCTGCAGAATAGGTAAGGCCACACACTTCTGATCCTCCTGTAATGCAGTTTACAACCTTCGTTGGAACGGGTGACGTTGGTCTTTTCGAATCATCACCTAGAAGGTTTTTAAGATGTCCGTTCGATTTGAGGTATGCGATCTCCTTCTTCAAGCTGATACAATCATCTGTATTGTGTCCGTGGTCGCTGTGGAAGTCGCACCATTTTGTTTGGTCTTTGTCCTTGCTAGGACTCTCTGGTTTTTTGGGCCATCGTACGTTGACTTCCAAGTTCCGTAGAGAATCCACCAAGTCTTTCGTTGTACCTGCAAAATGGTAAGTTGACAAATCTGGATATCTTACTTTACCTTTACCTTGGTTCGAACGTTTATTCTGATCACGTCGGGAACTATCAATCTTGTTTACTCGTTTAGGTTTGAAATCATGTTTCTGTGCTCCAAGATTTTTCTTTTCGTTCGAGTGTTTACGCCGGAAAAGGGCGTCATCTTCGATCCTCATGTGTGCCAACGTACGAGCTCGTACATCATCGAAGTTTTCTGGTGGATATTTCGTTAAATCTGTGTATAACTCCGAGGATGTATCTAATCCGCGTTTGTATGCTTCGATCGCCGTCCGCACATCGCAGTTCTTAACTTCGATCATCTCTGCATTGAACCTGTTAAAATATTCACGAATGGTTTCACCTGTTTTTTGCACGACATAGTAGAGATCGCTTGTTTGTTTCTCCATTTTGCGACTGCTTGCAAACTGTCGAGTAAACTGGTTTACTAACTCAGACCACGATGCAATGCTCTTGGGTTTCAAATTGATTAACCATTGCAACGCAGCTCCGGTAAGTGTTGATCCAAAGCCCTTGCACATACATATTTCTTGAAACTGGGTTGGAATAGGAACTGTCCACATTAGTTGCTTGTATTGTGCGATGTGTTCCACAGGATCGGAGATTCCAGAATATTTTGGTGTGAAAGCTGGGATGTTATATTTTTTGGGAATATCAACAAGAGCAATCTCATCGATATAGGGTGAGGCTTGGAATCCAGTTTTAGGTTCAACTTCGATGGGTACAGCAGCTCCAGGAAGTTTGGTTAACAATGCGAGCATTGCTTTATTTTGTTCTTCTAGCATTTTTAGTCGAATATCCACGATATCATTGGGCGGTGGATTGCTAGAGGTTCCTGAAACGTTCGATAAGTTCGGAATATGAGTTATGGGGGTAGCTGCGGTGGGCACGTGCGATATAGGTTCTGGAATAGGTATAAAGGGACGAGGCCCTGTTTGAGGTTGGTTGTAAGTAAACGTGGTTGCTCCTGGGTAAGGACCTGATGGTAACGGAGGGAAGATAGGACGTGAATTGTTGACTGGAGGTGGCAGTGGTAAGCTAACTTGTGACATTTGCGGTGGTGGTGGTAAGTTAACTTGCGATATTTGAGGTGGAATGAAAGATTGTGACATTTGTGGTTGGACAAATGGAGGTTGAGAAACAGGGGGTGGATTTTGAGGAAAGAATGGCCTTTGTTGATGAGTGGAAACTGGGATGTGAGAAGTTTGCGGATTCGATGCTCTCAATCTAGACAGTTCGCCATTCATTTGTAAATTCTGCTCATTCAACCATTGGATTTGTTCGTGTGCTGCTGCCAATTGTTGCTGCAAGGTTGTTTGAGAACTGCTTGCCATGTTCCTGCACTCAATTCACAAAGAAGCTCGGAGAAATAGGTTAGTAAGCTGACGCCTTATCGAACAAGATTTTCTCAAAACGGGCCCCACAGTGGGCGCCAAACTGTTTGTGTAAAAATTTACTTAAGTATTATCGTAAGATGTCGTGAGGCAAAATCGTCAAAAGAAAGAACTCTCGTTCGATAAAACGTACGATGAATAAACAATAAATAGACAAAGGATTTGATGACGCAGGAAAAACCTCAAGATCGAGGAAAAAACCTGCGGTCGACCAAAGGAGATAGTCGACTTTGCACTATAGATCACCAATAAGGGGTGATATCCTCGATGTTACAACAGTATCGTACGATTACAATTGAAAAAAGAATGCTATCGAGCGAAAAACACAGAGAATAATATCACAATTGCTATCTTTCACTTGTAATCAGTTGTCTTGAGTGTAGGATCTTGAATCTCTTTTATAGCTGCTTGGATTGTAACCGTTCGTTCATTATTGAGCCATAAATGCAACGATTATAACTGAAGCTGAATTCTCGATCGTAACGTCTGAGTTTTTAATGAGAAATGTATCTTGCTCAAACGGTCGGATTTAAGCTCGATGAACGATGGTTATGCTTCGAGGTTATTTTGGATAAGCTTTCCTGCAATAAGAGCAAACTTGAATATGTATATCGTTAGTTTAATCGTACGATCATATGATGATATCGTACGATCTTCTTCTGCTTAACTTCGATGATCACTTATCCTTGTTGGAAGGTATTCATATTTTGACTTTAGGACCTTATCTTAATACAGGAATATCATCCTGGAAGATATCTTACGATTCTATTCGTTCGATCGTTCGATGATAAAATTTCACCCAAACAGTTATCGAGAGGGAAGTCGAATGGTTGGCGGACAATACGTCACCCTCCTCGCCAAGAACTTTGGTATCTTAACCGATGGTGCTATTTCTTCGATGACGAGCCTCGGTGAGATGGGTTTGATCGATAAGGACCAACTCCGTGGGATAGGGATCGCGATGGTGGAGCACTTGCTTAGTGGAGATCGGAACATGTGGATTTCAAATCCACAATCTTATGGGACAAGGAGAGCGACTCAAAGCTCGCAAGAGCCCGGTAGCACGAGTGGGGTGAATGAGGGAGAACAACCGGCGGATTGGACGGCGTACTCGGGGTATCAAGATTTGAGTAGCCGACTCTCGGAGATGTCTTTGTCTTACGACCGTCATCATCAACGCATGGAGTACAACACTACGGAGGCTCTCCACCAAGCAAATTGGCAAAGTGGAGTGATGAACCAAATGGCCTCCCACTTTGGTATTGAGCCAAACACCGCTTATGATCCATCGCCGTTTTGGCCGTTCTCCGAGGACACACCACCCGGTTTCCCAACTTTCGAGGATTGGCGCAACCAACCTCGTGGCCCCTATTGATCTTTATCTCTTTTATCACTCATTCGATATGGTTGTCTAAACAATTTTATTTCTGCTTTTGTTTGGTTTGTTTGTTTGAACTTCTTTTATTTTTGTTTGGATTGTTTAAGATGCTTTTAATTGTTTGCTTTAGTTTGGTTTATTTTATTTTGTTTTTTTTACTTTTTCTTTTTCTTTTTGGTAATAGATACAACAGTTTATGATCTTGCACCGCGCACGATTCCAGAATATTCTCTCTCAGATCAGATCACGTCACATAACCCGGGAAGTTTCTCTTTTCCATTTACTCCTTACCTGTTTTAATTGTTGCATTGAGGACACTGCAAATTTTAAGTGTGGGGAGGGGGTTATGTTGACTTATCTGTTTAAATGGGTTCACTTTTTGCTTTTTGAATTGTCGTTTTTCAAATTTTTGAAAGCTGTGAGACTTGACCCCATTTTTTTCGAAGTCTAAGATTGTTTTTGGAACTTAGTTGCTTGTATAGGAGAACACTAATGAGATTATTTGAGTAAAAGGATACCTTGGAATACCAATTACCATGAGTGTCTCACCCTATTCCTTTGAGAGATTGAGCCTAATTGTTTATTCATTTCGTGAGGAATACCGACTTTGACCCAAGGTAGAACTTGTCGCTTTGAATGCTTGTCGAGACCACATAAGAGAAGTATTTATCACCATTGCACTGATAGAGGCCTTCGTTTCTAACCCTTTTAGCCTTCGTTAGATAACCTCATTTTAAGGTTATTTAATTTGCCTAGCCGAGCTTTTGAAAGTGTTCAACTTTAACACTTTAAAACCCCTTGAAACCATTTTGAGCCTTAGCCTTTCATTTCTTTACCCAAATCACCATATATCCCTTTAGCCTATCTTTTTATCTATCTTTTGGCCGTGACTTAAATGTGAGAACTTGAGATGTTGTGATCCATATTTTTCAAATCTGACAAATAAAGAGGGATTGTTTTTTAGCAAAAAGAAAAGAAAAAGAAAGTGATGACTCCAAAGAAAGAAAAGAAAAATCAAAAGAAAGAAAAGAGTCATAGTTAAAGAAAAGAAAATGAGCAAAAGAAAAGAAAGAAAATAATTCGAGCCACAAATAAGCAATATGCTTAGGCCAATGCAAAAAGAAAAAGAGAAATAAAGCTCATCCCGAAAAAGTGCATAATTCAAAAAGTCAGATTTTTCCTAAAAGTGTTTGGATCATTACTGATTGAGTTTCTCGAGTTTTTGTTGCAATCTTACTCACTTAAATATCCTTTATCCTACCATTTACCCTTAGCCTAACATTGCAACCCTAAAGTCCTCTTGACGGTTGACAACTTCTCAGTGGTGGAGATTCGACTTGGTGACAAGCTTATGCATGCGGGGATTAGTCGAGTATTGGTGTGGTCACTTCTTATACATACACTTTTACCCCCGAGAGATACACTTTAAATTATCATTCATACTTTGTGAGGGTAAAAGGTTGATTTTGGTATTCGATTGCTTGATATATCTTGTTCTTGTGTTCGACTGTGTGAGTATTCTTTGTTTCTTGGATAATCTTGGGTGGAGATAATTTTGACGTTATTTTTCTTATCTTTCAGTCTTTTGATTGAGGACAATCAAAGCTTAAGTGTGGGGATTTTGATAACACCAAAATTATACATGTTTTAGTCGTACTTAATTGCTTGAATTTACCCCGTTTCTCACCCATTTCTGATCTGATTACTCATGTTTTGGGCTGATTCTCACTTTTATAGGTTTTGGAGGCATTGGAACGGAAAAGTACGAAAAAGGCGAAAAAGCGTGTGATGCGGTAATTATCGTATATAAAAAGCGTAACAAGTTTTAACCTCTAATGCCTAGCTACTGTCTTACCACATAGTGTAGGAAAGTCCAGGTATCGTATCTACCACTGGGAACGGTCAAGTTATCGTAGATTAGAGTCTAAATCGGTTTAATTAACCTAAGGGGGGGGGGGTTTCTTTTATGAAAAAGGTTTTAATACTAAAAAGACAACTAACTAAGTAAAAACTAAAAAAAACAATTAAAAGACTGATTTAAGATTATATTAAGGAAAAACAACAGTACTTATCATGGTAAAGTGAATCCCCAAAATGGATGATATGAATAGGTCAAAGGTTTGGTTGTTTTGACTATTGTAGGAATTTAAGTCTGGGACACCCTAACATGTGAAGATTATGGTCAATAACTAGGACACGATCCTCCTAATCCCAATCCTAAATCGTTTGGTCCACAATCTAGAATCGGTTTACCAGTCCTGATTAATATTGCAATGGCTCTTCTACTATCGGTCACTCTTGGTCCAAGTAACCCCTTAACACAACTCTCTTGGTCCAAGGTCAGGCTAAGGTAGGTTGTTTATCCTCTCGGAGTCTATTCGTTTTGGTCCAACAAATACACCCAACCAAATGAATTCAAATTGCCAAACACTATCAATCAGAAAAGAACCATAACATACATTCAATTAATCAAAACAAACCAATAAACATTAATCACAAAAGTATCATCCACAATGGTTCATCGACCATGACAAGCACCACTACTAAAAACTACAAACTAATCATAACGAAAACATAAACAAAAGTAGACATCGACATGATACCGACAGTACAACGACGGATGATCGAAGATCGACTCCCGCAGCGTATCGGCACCTTTCGTACTCTCACTCTCGTTCCTCCTCGTATCCCATACCAAAAAATCATGCTTTGAACTGAAGGGGAAGGTTGGTATTTAAAAGAAAACGTTCAGGGGCCATCTGGCGATCGCCAGACTGCAGGTTTGGCGACACCAGACACTTAGGTCAAGCTCCGGTCTTCATCTTTATCGAACTTGGCGACGCCAGGTTGAGGATTTCGCGATCGCCAAGTGCCTACTGTGTTGGACTTGTGCATTTTTCACGTTTTATCGCCTTTTTCGTACTTTTCCGTTCCACGGCCTCCAAATCCTTCATAAACAATAATAAGCTCATTTAGTGCGTGAAATGATCATAAACGGGTGAGAAATGGGGTAAAGTCATGCAATTACGTTCAACCAAAACATGTATAATTTTGGTGTTATCAAAATCCCCACACTTAAGCTTTGATTGTCCTCAATCAAAAGACTGAAAGATAAGAAAGATAACTCCAAAATTATCTCCACCCAAGATCATCCAAGAGAACAAAGCATACTCACACAATCGAACACATAAACAAGACTCATTAAGCAATCGGATACCAAGATCAACCTTTTACCCTCACAAAGTATGAATAATCATATAAAGTGTATCTCTCGGGGGTAAAAGTGTATATGCAAGTGATCACACCAATACTCGACTAATTCCCGCATGCATAAGCTTGTCATCAAATCTAATCTCCACCACTGAGAAGTTGTCAACCGTCAAGAGGACTTTAGGGTTGTAACATTAGGCTAAGGGTTAAGGGTAGGATAAAGGATATATAAGTGACTAAGGTTATTGCAACAAAAACTTGAAAACTCAATCAGTAATGATCCAAACAGTGAAACAGTCTGACTTTCAAACAATGAACTCTTGGGATGAGCATTCTCTTTCTTTTCTTTTTAGAATCGGCCTAAGCCTATGGCTTATTTGGGGCACACATTTATTTTCAATCTTTTCAGCTCACATTCTTTCTTTTCTTTTTGTATTCTCAACTCTTTTAATATTTCTTTTCTTTTCTGAGTCTCAAATATTTTCTTTTCTCTTTTTTTTTTTCAGAGCAGCAACTATGTTGCTTTTGGGCTCTTTTAAATCTCAATCCCATAAAAACTGTCAGATTTGAAAAACTGGATCAAAACATCTCAAGATTCAAATTTAAGTCACGGCCAAAAGATAGATAAAACAATTAGGCTCAAGGGTAGAGTGTATAGTGGGTAAAGAAATGAAAAGGCTAAGGCTTCAAAATGGTTTCAAGGGATAAAGTGTTAAAAGGTGAACACTTTTCAATCAAAGGCTAGGCAAATCAGACAATCTTATGATGAGATCATCTAACGAAGGCTAAAAGGGTTAGAAACGAAGGCCTCTATCAGTGCAATGGTGATAAATACTCCTCTTATGTGGTCTCGACAAGCATTCAAATGACAAGTTCTACCTTGGGTCAAAGTCGGCATTCCTCACAAAATAAATAACAATTAAGGCTCAATCTCTCAATGGAATCGGGTGAGGCACTCATGGTAATCAGTATTCCAAGGTATCCTTTTACTCAACTAATCCTATTCATTGTTCTCCTATGCAAGCAACTTAGTCCCAAAAACAATCTCAGATTTCGAAAAAAAATTGGGGTCAAATCTCAAAGCTTTCAAAAATTTGAAAAACGACAATCAATAAACAAAAAGTGAACCCATTTAAACAGATAAGTCTACATAACCCCCTCCCCACACTTAAAGTTTGTAGTGTCCTCAATGCAACAATTAACACAATTAAGGAGTAATTGGGAAAAAGAGAAACTTCCCGGGTTATGTGACGAAATCTGTTCTGATCTGAGAGTGGTCCAAAAAAAATCGTGCTCGATCATAGATCATAGGTCGCTGTATCTACCAAAAAAGAAAAAGTAAAAAGTAAAAACGAACTAATGAAAATTAACCAAACCAAACTAAAGCAATTAAAAGTACTTAAAATCCTAAGCAAACCAAACAAAATAAAAATAGTCCAAACCAAACAAACCACACAAACAAAAATAAAATTGTTTACGACAACCATATCGAATGAGAGAGATAAAAGAGATAAAGATCAATAAGGGCCACGAGGTTGGTTTTGCCAATCCTCGTAACTCGGGTAACCGGGCGGAGCATCGTCGGAGTATGGCCAATAAGGCGATGGAGCATATGCGGTATTCGGTTGAATACCGAAGTGGGAGGCCATCTGGTTCATCACTCCGCTTTTCCAGTTGGCTTGGTGAAGAGCCTCCACGGTGTTGTACTCCATATGTTGATGATGACGGCCATAAGATAACGATATCTCCGAGAGTCGGTTAGTCAAGTCTTGGTAACCTGAATACGCCGTCCATTCCGCCGGTTGTTGACCCACATTCGCCCCACTCGTTCCACCAATCTCATGCGTGCTCCTCGGTGCTTCACTCCTTGCTTGACTTCTCGGTTGACTCCTCGTCCCATAAGCTTGAGGGTTGTAGATCCATGCATTGTCATCCCTACCGGTCCTATGCTCGACCCTCGCCACGCCCATGCCTCGGAGTTGGTCCATGTCGATCAACCCCATCTCCCCGAGGTTTGTCATCGAAGCAATAGCGGCGTCGGTTAGGATACCGAAGTGTTTGGCGAGGCGTGTGATATATTGGCCCCCGACCAAACGACTTCCATCCCGATAGCCGCTCGCTTTGGTGAGTTGCACGACGATAAGATACGGAGCATTCGGATATTTATCATCCGTAGAGAGCTGCTCAAGAAGCCACAGATCATGCACAGTCACTTTCTCCTCACTCGAAGAACGGGCATTCACCGCTTGAATAAGCATCCGGTGCAAGAGTCGGTCCGACGAAGCAAGAAAACCTTTCACCTTGAGATTGCCATGATAATCACCATCACCCAAGATCGACCAAGCCAAACGTGGATCAAAACCATCGGTCTCTTCGAAGTCGCCCACATGTACTCCTCAAATCCGGGAGCATCAACATCCGATTGGGTGTATATCCCCAAGGCAAGAGCAAAGTCGACCAAAGTTAGAGATCTCCAAACCCTACCGAGTCGGAAAGTCATGCACGATTGGTGAAATTCCTCAAGAGCCTTGATTGCATCGAAACGAAACGTGGCCACAAACTCAACGATAAGCTCTCGGTAGAGGGTCTCGGCAATATCGAAAACTCGCTCCCATGCATGGCATATGTAATACTCATTGCCATCCTCATCGTACGCGTGCTTTTCAAGAATTGCTTTTATGTCGTTCTCGACTCCCATCGATCTAAGAAGATTCCAATCGACTCTCTTTGGCATAAGCACTTGGCGGGGAAGAAGTCGGTTAACGATGTCCTGATACTCCTCCCTCTTCGGGGCATTCAAGGTTGGGTCATTTGCAAAGGAGGTGAAAACATGACTTCCATCCGGTGCATGGAAGTTAATTGCGGCGGTCGAGCGGGTTCTTTGTCTCTACAAAATCCAAATACCATTGACTTAGAAAAATCTCAATCCATAAACACAAGACAAGGTTTATTCACATTCAAAACTCCAACGAGACAAAATCTACACGACCAACAAGTTCAACTAGCAAATATATGCATGATAAAACAAGATCAATGGGGATGTGAAACATCCCCACACTTGAACTTTTAGTCCAACTTCCATACAATGAATCTAGCTAACAAGGATGGGGGATTTTGATGTCATCAAGATCCCCACACTTATCATTCAAGCATAAACACTAGATTAAACAAACACAAAGCATGCTAAAGTGAAGTTTCAATCATAAAATTGGGCATGCATCAACTCATAAACATCAATTAATTAATGGTGATTCAAGAACAATGTCAAATTCAATATAAGCATTCACACACCATTGATGGTCCAAACAAGATCTCCACTTACCAATTCAAGATATTCTTATGAAATTGAAGTTAGGAAACGTACCTTAGCCATGGAAATTGATGAAATTGAAGCTCAAGAAGGTCAAATTTCACAAGAACGTGAGAGGGTTTCGCGGCGCCTAAGAGAAATTAGGGTTGTGTGTTTGTGAAAAGTGAGCAAAAGAAGGTTTAAAACCCGTCTGCACCTGTTTGGCGTCGCCAGATTGACAATTTCGCGTCGCCAAACGGGCGGTTTCTCGAAAAATAACCCTAATCTTAAAAGCTTCGCGTCGCGAAACGGCACCTTTGCGTCGCGAGATTCGCCAAAGTTACCTGAATCCAAGACTCACCAACTTCGCGTTGCCAGACTTGAAATCTGGCGATCGCGAAGTACCCACTGTTTCCCGCTTTTGAAAATTTGCATCGCACTCCGAATTCGCTCGAATTTGGTTTTTATCTCCTCCGTATGGTTACCTAATCAATATCAAACAAAAAGATTAAAAAAAACACACACGAAAATCATTAAAAACGAAAGAAAACGAAAAAGCTCGGGTTGCCTCCCGAGAAGCGCTTCATTTTTGAATGGGTCTAGAGCTCGACCCCACTTTCGGCTCATTTCTTAGCACGTCGGGCTGACGAGCCCTTCTTCTTTCTGTGATCTTTCTTGGAGGATCCCGATTCATTGAGTTTCTGATCCTTTTGATGCATCGGGTTAGGATAATCCTCCTTCTTCTTTCCATGCTCATGTGGTAGTAACGGGCGGTTCGTGTTTTTCTTGTAGGCCAGAGAAGGATCTTCATATGGTTCATCGAGGTGTCTAACCGGCTCTCCGTTAGGATCAAAGTAAATCCGATTTTCTCCATATCCCAAGCTCGTGACTTGGTTTCGCATATCGGTATTCACTTGCGCGGTGTGCAAGAAAGATCTCCCGAGGATTATCGGGATCTCCGTGTTCTGTGGAAGATTAGCTATGACGAAGTCCGTATAGTAAACAAACTTTCCAATACGAATCGGGACTCCTTCCGCTATTCCCAACGACTTTGTCATGTATCCGTTTACTCCTCGGTATTGATAGTCCGTTGGAAGAATCTTTGTAACTCCCATTTTCCTGCAAAAACCAACGGGCATCATGTTAAGTGCGGCACTTGTATCAATTAAAGCAAGACCCGTAAATTTATGACAAGAGATTGGTAAATTGTAACTTCCCGGATCATGTCTGATAGGTGCTATGTAAACGAGGTCATCTTCCACTTCCTTCTCTTTTCTTTCTCCTTGCCTTTGTCCTTTTTCTTTGGTATCACGAACTCCGCATATCCGCCTTGCTTTCCATCTTCCTCCTCATCATCACTTGAAGCTTCGGGTATTTTGAGTCTTAGATGTTCAAACGACACGGTGAACCCCTCCGAATCGTAATCCGTGGCATAATCGGGTTCACTCTCGCTATCAATTTCCACATACTTCTTAGTGTAGATGTCTGTCCACTTCTTCTTTGATGGTTCTCCGGTCATCATGAGCATCGGTTTTGCATTCTCGACCTTTGGGTTGACTTGTGTTTGCGTTGGTAACTCCCCTTGAGTTCTTTCACTCAGCATTTGCGAAACACGTCCAACCTGCAATTCCAAATTCTGGATAGTACTTTGGTGATTACGTAAGTATGAACTTACCTCATCGTTTAGCTTCTTTTGCGCATCCATGAATTGGAGTATTCGGTCTTCCATAGAAATACGCGGCTCCCCATCCGGTCTTTGGTTTTGTTGATTTGGTGCAAAGAAGCCGGGAGGTCTCGGAATGAAGTTACGATTGTTGTTCCACCTCCCTTGGTATTCGCCTCGGTTAAGATAGTTCACCTCTTCGGGTGTCATCATTGGACGATTCGGGCAATCTTTTGTCAAATGTGGCCCATTGCACTCCTTGCATCCAACCTGCAAAGCATGAACAGATTTAATTAGTTCTTCGATTTTGCGTTCAAACTTTACCTGTTGGTTTTTCATTGCGGCTAATTCGTCGGATGGATCAAAGTCGGTTGAGATCTTTCCGGCCATCCTCGGAATTTGCAAACGCTTGTCCGTCCTCCAATCTATGTTATGTATGAGCATGTCTTCGAGAAACTTATATCCTTTCGTGGGCGTTTTGTACATAAAGACACCACCTGCAGATGAATCCAAAGTAGCTCGTGAAGAATAAGCAAGTCCACTATAGAAAGTTTGAACCTGTTCACTCTTATTCAACTCGTGACTCGGGCACGAGTTTAAGAGGTGCTTGAAACGTTCCCATGCTTCGGATATAGTCTCCCCGTCTTGTTGTTGGAAAGATCGGATCTCGGCTCTCAATTTATCGATTTTGGATGGTGGAAAGAATCTGGAAAGGAACTTTGAACGAAGTCCTTCCCAAGTAGTGATTGAACTTGGCTCTAAGGATCGCAACCAAGCCCTAGCTTCTCCGGTAAGCGTTAGAGGAAAGACCCGAAGACGAATTGCATCATCCCGGTCTGCCTCCGTCGAAGGTAAGGTCCTTGATCATGTGTAGGAGCTTCCCCGGGATTTCTTTGTTCAGGTTTGGCTTCGTGATCGGATTGGTGGGCACTGTTGGAGCGGCTCTCCTAGCGGTCCACATCGGTGTCTCGTCACCCATCTCAAAAATCAAAGCTCTCGGGCGAACTTTGTTTGCTTTTGAATTCTTTTTCTGAACTTTCTCTCCGGCTCCTCAAATGGCTCTAACAAGTATGCCGTGACTGAAATCACAACAAACGGTTACGGGCAACTTGCGGGAAACAAAGAGATAAAATAAAATAAAAATAACGAACTAAACTAAAAAGCAGAAAACTTGCAAGGGACAGAATCCCTCACAAGGATCGAATAACAAAACTAATTAAGACTAAAATCTAACAACTACTGTTCCCCGGCAGCGGCGCCAAAAACTTGATGCGGTAATTATCGTATATAAAAAGCGTAACAAGTTTTAATCTCTAATGCCTAGCCATTGTCTTACCACGTATACAGGCAAGCGTACCTGATCGTGAGTAATATAGTGTAGGAAAGTCCAGGTATCGTATCTACCACTGAGAACGGTCAAGTTATCGTAGATTAGAGTCTAAATCGGTTTAATTAACCTAGGGGGGGTTTCTTTTATGAAAAAGGTTTTAATACTAAAAAGACAACTAACTAAGTAAAAACTAAAAAAAACAATTAAAAGACTGATTTAAGATTATATTAAGGAAAAACAGCAGTACCTATCATGGTAAAGTGAATCCCTAAAATGGATGATATGAATAGGTCAAAGGTTTGGTTGTTTTGACTATTGTAGGAATTTAAGTCTAGGACACCCTAACATGTGAAGATTATGGTCAATAACTAGGACACGATCATCCTAATCCCAATCCTAAATCGTTTGGTCCACAATCTAGAATCGGTTTACCAGTCCTGATTAATATTGCAATGGCTCTTCTACTATCGGTCACTCTTGGTCCAAGTAACCCCTTAACACAACTCTCTTGGTCCAAGGTCAGGCTAAGGTAGGTTGTTTATCCTCTCGGAGTCTATTCGTTTTGGTCCAACAAATACACCCAACCAAATGAATTCAAATTGCCAAACACTATCAATCAGAAAAGAACCATAACATACATCCAATTAATCAAAACAAACCAATAAACATTAATCACAAAAGTATCATCCACAATGGTTCATCGACCATGACAAGCACCACTACTAAAAACTACTCACTAATCATAACGAAAACATAAACAAAAGTAAACATCGACATGATACCGACAGTACAACGACGGATGATCGAAGATCGACTCCCGCAGCGTATCGGCACCTTTCGTACTCTCACTCTCGTTCCTCCTCGTATCCCGTACCAAAAAATCATGCTTTGAACTGAAGGGGAAGGTTGGTATTTAAAAGAAAACGTCCAGGGGCCATCTGGGGATCGCCAGACTGCAGGTTTGGCGACGCCAGACACTTAGGTCTGTTGGGTTTTTGTGGGTATCCTCGGATCAAACTGACTCGAGGATTCTCTCAGATCTATCGAACCTCGCTGGTTTGATATATCTCATAGGTTAATCAAACTGATAAAACCTACGCGATCAGAAACACGCTGTTTTTTCGATCTAATCATGCGGAAGCGATAAAAGCTAAAAACCCATTAAAGCCTATTGATCTTTAATCGTTTATAGTTCTAAACCTAATAGTTTAGGTTAGATCAATTTACCTGGATTGCTCGAGATTTAGTCCACCGGTGATCGACCAACGAACGTCCTTCTAGTTGAACTTTTATGAAACCCGAATAACCGAAACTGGAATCCGACCTGGGGGGGGGGGGGGTCGGCGTCGATGGAGAGAGAGAGAGAGCAAACTGAAAAACTGATTTTTGCTTAAAGCTTAGATTTTTTCCTTAACCCATAAGCCTTATTTATATGGAGGAAAAATACAGTTTGTATGGAATACAGTTTCCTTATTATAATTATCTCAAATCATTTCCCTTTTTAAATAGCTGGAAAAGAATTTGCATACGATAATTATAAATATCTATATATTTATCTAATATATATAAAACCTTATTAATTAATTATTATATATTTATTTATCTAATAAATATATAATATCCTAATTAATTAATGACCCTCCAACTTTGGTAATTCTGACTGAAAATACCCAACTGATTTATAATACACTATTATAAATCCTAACTCTCCATTTCGGGGTTTCATCTAACTTGTTCGACTTATAGGTCCTCACAGGTGTGACCCTCAAGTGTCTCGTAACATTGGATATATAATCACTTGGTTTGTCAACTCTGCACATAATTCCTAACAGACTCCCACTTGTGCAAGTTGGCAATACCACCTTTGACTATACGGACCTAAGGAGGCCCCTAGACAGGCACTTAGGCTGACCAGGTTACAAGAACTCTTATACCCAGACTGGTGATATAAACATTCCGTGAGGAATTGGTATCTATGAAACTACTGTTCATTGATTGGGTATATCTTGGCTTTTCCCTTTGCATCGCGATATTTCATCTGTGAATATGAGCTTGGAAAATGTCAACTCTAAATACTCAAGATTCTGTTTTCTTGATTATCTGACTTTCACTGATAGGTAAACGACAAAGAACTAATCAGTTCGTTTGGGCATGGCCATGCACTTCATCAGTATACTTAGTCAGTCAAGATGGGCCCAGAAATATCTCTCTTCTGAGAAGAGGTGCAAATCCCATCTTGCATATCTGCCTTTGACACCACGGCTTCCGCTGAATCTAGTTACACCCTTTATAGCCACCCTGTTACGGCGTAGCGGTTGAGTGCACTAAGAATCCAGTAGTCCTCATGATATCAAATCAGATACCTCAGGTGATAGGGACAACCACTGTGAGATTCACTTATGACTTTATTCCAAGAAGTAATCTCAACCGCGGATCACGTCCGATATTTGCTACTCTATCAAATATCTGTGCAACTTTCAGTCTACAACACTTGTAGCTGTTATTCAGCAACTGATCATAACTACCTAAAAGTTCACAATGACTTTAACACCTTATCATGTTCCCACAATGATAAGTCGTCACGGACAAGTTTTGAATGAAAACTGAAAAACTAGTTTCATTCCTGGATTGATTTAAAACATGCAAAATAGTGAAAGTAATAAAGAAATTAATTATGTATAGTCCATACTACACGTTGTAATAATAACAAAATTAAATGTCTTTTCTTTAATAACTTTCATTTTATCTATTTAACATTTGTTAAATACTGGTCTAAAATGAAGTATCACCTACCTTCAGTTTTAAACCCTTTGATTAAAGTTTACCATTTTAATCAAAGTGATAACCAAAAATACAAGTCTGTTTATAGGATCTACTTGTATCTGCTAATTATTGTTTTGTAAACACCTTATAAAAACAATAACTAGACTTTTATCATATTCCATGAACTTGGAGACCTGGACTAACTTCCAGTTCCTGAATATGTAAGACTGCAACTTTCCTTAGTTGCTGTGTAGATGAATGATTTTGTTGGTCCCAAGTAGGTGACCTTCAAGTAAGGATAGTGTTTGGGATTATAGAAGGGGGGGGGGGGGGGGTTGAATATAATCACACAGTTTTCTCACTTTTAAATTCTTGTTTTATAAACAATATGAATTTACAGATTGTTGCGGAAATAGAAAAGACAATTAGTCTAAACTAAACAATCTAAGTTCTTTCACTATGCACTAAGTGAGAAGAGAATAAAGAAAGAAGATAGAGGGAAAAAGAGAGAAAGGACTTGAGTATTTTTGGATGAAGAAGAAGTATGGAGAACATCTCTTCACGTCCTATTTATACTCCATGCATTAAATGCATGCAGACCTACTATTGTGACGTGTCACAATATGAGTGGTCTGGTGTACTATTTACTATAAACAAATACTCTTTGCATGGTGTGCAAAAGAGGATGTTTGTAAACAGTTGCCTTATGGTCTGATAAGTACGGAGGGAACAGTAAAGTAACTGCCCTTATGTACTGTGTCAGAAAAGGCGTGTAATCCTTTTGTGCATTAGACTAAGACATTGTTCTAATCCTTCAGGATCAGGATACTGATCAGTGACTAGAGTCCTGAAACTGGGGACGTTCAGGGTCACGTGTATCCTGATGAATCTTCAGGATGTCATACGATAGTGAACAGACTGCTATCACTGAGTTCCGTCTTCAGATCACGAGCATGCTGTTCCTGTCATCAGCTATTTCTTTGACGTCGCTGATGGTTCTTTTTGTATGATCTTAATGTCTTCAGGAGGAGGTCTTCACTTCAGTGGACAGGATCAGTAGACTGCAGAACAGACTCGTTAGTCTCCTGATCCTGATCCTGATCTATAAAGTTAAGGTACAGCATAAGTAACATGGAATAACACTGAACAGACTCAGTGATAATTCCTCAAGCTATAACAGAAGTAAAAACCTATTCACTAAGTAAAGATTCAGGATCATTATCATTTCATCAGGTCTTAGGAGAGCTGGATCAACAATCTCCCCCTAAATGATAATGATAAGACAACAGAGTAATTGTCTTAATCTAGAAAAGTTAGAAATAAATCTAAGTCTAGAACTAAACAGTAGGAAATAGAACTCATAAAGGTACATGTCCCAATTACTGTTTTGAGGGATCTTTTTCAGTACTATGATGGAATGAAGTACAATGCACTGAATTGCATTCTCATTAATCTCATTAAATATTACAAGAGTAAGGAAAATACAAAAGTACATGACAGGAGTACTGAAAGAAAAAAAATTACAAGACAACTAACTATCAGATTCTTCGCTAATGTATTCAGTCTTGACGCAAACAGGAACAGGAGTGTCGCTGAAGGCAAGTCTGTGATCAAGTATAGCTCTGACAGTGCGGATGATCTCTTTGTTGTCTGGATTTTTCTTATCTTGTTGTGCAGTGAAGAGAACTGTCAAAAGATGTTCATAGGGCGCTATGTGTAGCTCACTGAAGCGTTGAAAGCGTAGAATTGAGTTATTGCTAACACATATGCCATGAACAGGTTCTCTGATTACTTGTCCTTCAGATAGAGAGATTCCAGGAGGGAATGAAAGATCAAGCATCGAGAGGTCCAGAGGTTTAACAACCATTCTGGGAAGACAGGGAGTTGGTCTTCTTGTAGAGGTGCCTGCAGATCTTCGAACAGGCTGCTGAGATAGGAGTGGAGAGTGTTGGAGCAGGTCATCAGGTATTTCAGTTGTCCTTCTGATGCGAGCAATAAGTCCTTCAATGACTTCTTCTACTTCAGCCCGATAGTTCTTGTTGGCTTTGGGAAGCAGGGATCTGATTTCGTTCCACTCTGACAAGTTGTAGCGATCTAACTTGTCCAGAGTGTGCTCTACGTCCTTTACTCCAGAGCGTTTGACTGTGATCCAGGTTTTACCAGGATTACCTTTCTTGCCTCTTGATCGGCGAAGATGGATACCTGAGATGGCAGCACCATGCTTTCGGAGGTGTAACCGATCTCTGCACCAGTCTAGCTCAGCATTCACTTCTCCAGTCTGTATCTCTGCATTTTTGTTGAAGACCTTCAGAACAGCCTTCTGTGCAAGGATAGGATCCGCACTTATTTCAGCATCTTCATCTACAAAATCCGATGCAAGCCTTCGAGCGGCTTGAGCAGAGAGGAAAGCTTCCTTCTGCTTCTTATTATGCTCTAGTTGAGCCTGTACAGCCTCGTTGTACTCCTCCTGCGAGAGATAGGCGAACTCAGAGTCACAAGAGGTACGAAGAGGGATTTTTACTCTTGTACTCTCGAGTCGCTCTATCACGGCGTCTAAGCGCCCATCCCTGTCAATTGCAAAGGAACTGTCAGGGTAGTTTTCACCTTCAGATCTAGGAGAGTTTGAGGGAGGTGATCTGGGTGAAGAAGCAGGGTAGAGAAGTCATCAGAGATGAATTCATCATCTGATGAGAGGTATATGGTTTCAGGGGTGGCTCGGATTTCAGGGGTTCGGGATGAAGAGGCTTCTTGGTTGAAACGGGTTGTAGGACGGGTAGAAATGGTTTCTTGGTTAAGGGGAGTGATCCTGAAGGTCATTTTAGCTAGTTCAGCTCTGGTCTGCTCATTGGGACTATTCTCCATTAGGCGAATAATGTCACCAGTGACAGAGCCAAAGTTGACATCGTGAGTTTCAGGATCGGCTTGGTTAAAGGGTTCAGGTTCAGGGGCAGAGGTGAGTTCAGGAGTTTGTTCAGGAGAGGGTAGTTTGGGAGGTTGGTAGATAACCATTTGAAGGTTATTTGGAGGGGAGTTTTCAGGTGAGGAGTCTAGGGTGATGGTTTCAGGGTTAGGTTTGGTTTTAAGAAGAGAAGATATGGGTTGGTTATCAGAGAAAGAGGGAGAGGATGGTGGTAGAGACGTACCAGAGGCATCAGGGTTCTCCCCCTGAGGTTGTGCGAGCCCTGGAATGGGCGCAGAATCAGTAGGGATCTTCTCGATGAAGATGTCATCGTCAGCATCATCATCATCTTCATCATCATCATCGTCGTCTTCATTATTCCCCCCGTCTTCAGTGGTTCTCCAGTTGGTGGAGGGGGAATATGCTGAATGGTCTCGGGGCTGTCTCTCCCCCTCAGCAGGTGCCTGGACTAAGGCAGCTGTTGTAACACTCCTTTGGAGGAGAGAGGCCATGTCACCCAGGACCTTGCGCTGGATGAAGGACGATGTGATCAGGGAATGTAACACGTCCCTGTCCGCCGTGGTGAAGGACGGAGGCGGCGCAGGAGCAGTGGTGAGGGCGTTGACAGCAGTGGAGAGCCCTTGCACCTGCTCCTGGATGGCTCGGAGAGCAGCTTCCTGAGCATCCAACCTCTGAACCACCGTTGTTTGAAAGGTGGTGAGAGAGTTGGTGCTGTTGATGATGTCGGAGGAGAGCGCAGGGAGTGCCGTGGCCTTCAGGTCATCAATTGATGCCTGAAGGTTGGTGGAGGAGGAGGCAACTTGAGACACCTTGTCATGGATATTATCCAGACAAGGGATGGAGAGGGTGACGGCCGTGGGCGGTGGAGTCGCGGCGACGGCGGCAGCAGTGGCACTGGCGGCGGCGGCTTCAGCAGCGGCTGCAGCAGCTTGGGCAGCAACAAGTTCCTGTTGGAGGGACTGGAGCTGTACCGAGTGCTCGGCCTCCTTCTGCTGGAAGGCTGTGCGGGCCTCCTGCAGGGTCCTCTCAGCGGACTGCCTGCGGAGCTCAGCTGCGGTCAGCTGATGCTCGGCATCCGTAAGAACGAAGTCGTTGAAGGGGTCGTCGTGAAGCCCTTCAGAACCTGCTCCTAAAGAACCTGTAGATATAGTAACTAAGTGAGCACTAGAAGACTCATTAGTTTTCAAGGAAGAAGGAACAGTAATATATTGCTTAGAAATATTACCTGAGGCTTGGAGGGTATCAGGATGATTACCCACCAGATTCTCTGAGGGTTCGAGTTGAACCACCTCAGGTTCTTGTGTAACAGGGGCAGATGTAGAAGTATCTGCAGTGGAAGAACGTTCAGATAAAGGGGAAGGTTTATTAAAGAGCTGGGGCAGGGTAATGTAATATTTCTTACCAGCCGCCTGCGTCTTTTTCTTTTGCGCCCTAGCTTTGGCGCGTTTTGTAGGAGGTGGAGGAGTGACAGAGGATGGTTGGGGGCGCTTCTGGAGCGCAGAGATTGTGGTTGCAGCTGGGGAAGTCAGTATTGGGTTAGCTACTGACATAGCATGCATAGAAGTAGAAGAATGAGGTTTGGAAGAGATGATAGAAAACGTACCTGTGGTGGGAGAGGTGGGTCGTTCAGCATCCTGTTCCTGAACATGTTCAGGAACGACCAGGACGTCAGAAAGAGGGACGTCCTCAGGATGATGAACAACTTGGTCCAGGAACCTAGGCCCGAGGGCGTAGTTGTTGGAGTTCCCTACCTTGGGGTAGTTTTCCCCCATGTGCAGCTCCAGAACGGCTGAGAAAAACCTGGTGAAGGCTACGTTGGCGACCCGATTCTTGCTTCGGACCTTCTTCACCATGTCGTCCCAGATGGAGCGAGCATAGTCGAACTCGCGATTCTTGATCGCAGAGTAGACCATCTGCTGGATGACCATCGGGAACTGCTCCGTGCTCCCTGTTTTGCCCGATAAGCACAGGCCAAACGTGTTCCATATATAATAGAACACGGCGTTGAGTCCTGACTTATGGACAGTAGCTCCTGTCTTCGGTAGCGGGACGCCTTCCTTGTTGACAGGCCATCTGTAGCCGATGGCGTCCAGGAACTCGACGATTTCGTCGGCGGTGGGGACAGGAGGGAAGCGCTTCTTCTTGGGGAAGTTAAGCACGTTCCTGAGTGTTCCGAAACCGAAGGAAATGAGGTTGTCCCTGATTTGGAACTTGATCACCTCGCGCAGGACACCCTTGGAGTTCTTCTCCTTGGTAACCATGGCTGTAGACCACAGTTGTTGTAGCATGGGCTTGTTCGGCTTGGGGTCCAGGGTGAAAGCCGTCTTCAGAGGGCTTCGTAGCAGGAAGTCCTTGGCAGGAATTAGATATTCCTTGTCTTCAGGAATGTCAAACAGAGCAAGAACGTTGTTCTGTTTGAATTGAACGTCATGCGCAGGGATGACGATCGGCAGGCTTTCAGATGATTGTAGTGGAGTAGCTTCGGAGGAGAGTTGAGCGTCCAGAGAAGAAGTAGTAGCAGCCATCCTGTTAGAAACATAAAAATAACATATATGGATGATTAAGAGTCCAAAATATGCATTTTTCTTCATTTTTCAATGAACACAAAATATGTTCATAAAAATGGTGATATCCTTTATACTTAGAATAGATTAGATACCAAAATACACAAAAGGAATGTGTTTTGGTATTAAAGAGAACTTCTATTTTGATGAAAAGATATCAAAATAGGAGTTTATGACTGTTTCTTAAAAGAAATAAGAAAAATCATGTTAAACAGTTTTAACAAAAATCTTTGAAGATTTTGGGAAAACTAAGATCAAACGAAGTGATCTTAGGGTTTTTGGAAAAACGTTTACCAAAATAAGTTGTTTTTAAGGAAGAATACCAACTTAGATTGTGGAAAGAACAAAGAACAATAGGAAACTTACGTTGATCTTGTTAAAGAAGTGGTAAGTGTGTGTTCTTGGTGTTCTTGAGGAAGAAGATTCTTGCTTTTTCTTGCTTGAGTGCTTAGAGAGTGTTATGTGAGCGTAAAGAGTGAAAAGGATTACGAATGAGGTTTTTATACCTCGTGGTAGGAGAGAGAAAGAGGATGAGAGAGAAAAGAGCGGCTAATTTCAAACGTTATGATGAAAAAGAAGCTCGACGCGCGTTCACACGCCTGACACACGTAGTGGGGAACAGGAAACGTCCCATTACGTGTCAGTGCAGATGAAAGGTTTGTTTTATTAGAAAAACTAAAAACCACCTTTTCAGGGGATGATTCCAATTTGGTGAAAGATATGTTTTATGGGAATCAGAGTACTTATCAGATAAGTACTGTTTTGGAAAAACCCTCTTATCACATTTAATGCGATAAGGTTTCAGTAGCAGAGGGAAGAAATACTTACCTGAGAATCATCAGTATTCGGATATTGAACAAAGATTTTGTAAGTACTGAATAGAGTCATCCTCTGAAGAAGAGTTATTCAGGAGTTGTTAAGAAAAGAGGTCCTGTGAGAATATAAGGACTTTAACAACTGTTTGTCCTGAGAACTTCTATTCTTCAGGATTTAACATCCCAAGTTCACTGAGGAGCATATTAAAACGCGTCACATCCAGTGGTTTGGTAAAGAGGTCAGCAAGCTGATATTCAGTAGGGACAAAATGGAGTTCAATATCACCATTCATCACATGATCCCTGATGAAGTGATATCTCACTTCAATGTGCTTTGTCTTAGAGTGTAAGACAGGATTGTTAACAATGGCTATTGCTGAAGTGTTGTCACAGTAGATAGGAATTTTGGAGAGTTGTATGTCATAGTCCTGAAGTTGATTTCTCAGCCACAGGACCTGAGCACAACATATTCCTACTGCAACATATTCAGCTTCAGCAGTTGATGTGGACACAGAGTTCTGCTTCTTGCTAGTCCAACTCACCAACTTGCCACCTAATAGGTGACAGCCACCAGTAGTGCTTTTCCTGTCGATCTTACATCCTGCAAAGTCACTATCAGAATAAGCTGTTAGATCGAACCCTGAGTCCTTGGAGTACCAAAGACCCATGTTAGGAGTTCCCTTCAGGTATCTGAAGATCCGCTTTACAGCGGTCAGATGGGATTCTTTGGGTTCAGCCTGATAACGAGCACAGAGACATGTAGAATACATGATATCAGGACGACTCGCTGTAAGATACAGCAGTGAGCCAATCATTCCTCTATAGAGAGTCACATCAACAGGTTTCCCTTTGGAATCCTTGTCAAGAGACAGAGGAGGAGCCATTGGAGTCTTCATCGGTGTACAGGATGTGAGATCAAATTTCTTTAGCATCTCATGTACGTATTTACCTTGATTGATGAAAATTCCCTTTTCAGATTGCTTGATCTGAAGTCCTAAAAAGAATGTTAGTTCGCCCATCATAGACATTTTATATTCAGATTTCATGAGCAACTCAAACTTTTCGCAGAGTTTGGGATTGGTGGATCCAAAGATAATGTCATCGACATATATCTGGACAAGAAGGATATGCTTAGGATATTTCTTCAGAAATAAAGTGCTATCAATCTTTCCACGAACAAAACCTTTAGAGAGAAGAAAGGTTGAGAGGGTATCATACCAGGCACGAGGAGCCTGTTTTAACCCATAGAGAGCCTTGTTTAACTTGTAGACGTGATCAGGGAACTTAGGATCTACAAAGCCAGGAGGCTGAGCCACATAGACCTCTTCATTAAGTTTTCCATTCAGAAAGGCATTTTTAATGTCCATCTGATAAACTTTGAAGTTCATATGTGCTGCGAAAGCTAAGAAGAGTCGAATTGCTTCGAGCCTAGCAACAGGAGCAAAAGTTTCATCGTAATCAATGCCCTCTTCTTGCCTGTATCCCTGAGCCACAAGGCGAGCCTTGTTTCGAATGATTGTACCAATCTCATCAAGTTTATTTCGAAAAATCCACTTGGAACCAATGATTGTACGTTTTCGAGGCCTAGGGACGAGAAGCCAGACATTGTTTCTGATGAACTCTGCTAGCTCTTCCTGCATGGCTGAGACCCAGGCAGGATCACGCAAAGCATCATCTATTTCTTTAGGTTCATTTTCAGAGATAAAATTTACATAAAGACAGACGTTACCAGCTTGACGTCTAGTTTTCACACCAGAAGAAGGGTTTCCAAGAACTTGATCAATGGGATGATCTTTGGTCCATCGGAGAGCAGGTGGTTGATACACCTGTCCTGAAGTAGATGCTTCATTGGATGATGGATCAGGAAGAAGATTTGTAGGAGAGGGTTCACTAACAGTGGTTTGAGAGAAGTCTTCATTGTTAGTGGGTTGATCAGGTTCAGGGGGTGTGATTTGAGTGATAGGGGTGGCATTTATGAGAGGTGGAGTGGTTATATCAGAGGGTGGTATTGGATTTTCTTCAAAACCATCAGGAAGGTCTTGAGGAGAGGGATCAGCAATAGGAGGTTCAGGGACTTGAAAGAAAGAGTCAGCCCACTGGTTGATTTCAGTATTATCATTTGGGTGAGGAAAGGTAGGACCCGATTCATCAAACTTGACATGAATCGTTTCCTCAATGGCTTGTCTTCGTTTGTTGAACACACGGAAGGTTTTAGAAATGGATGAGTATCCGAGGAAAATTCCATCATCAGATTTGGAATCAAACTTTCCAAGATTATCTTTGTTGTTTAGGATGTAGCAGACACAACCAAAGATATGGAGATGTTTGATTGATGGTTTCCTGTTACGAAAGAGTTCGTAAGCTGTTCTTCTGAAACGCTTGACAATCAGAGATCTGTTCTGAGTGTAACAAGCAGTATTTACAGCTTCAGCCCAGAACTGAGTGGCAAGGTTGGCTTCACTCAGCATAGATCTTGCAGCTTCGATCAACGTCCTGTTTCGTCTTTCAGCAACACCATTTTGCTGAGGAGTTCTCACAGAGGAGAAGTTTTGAGAGATACCTTTCTGTTCAAAGAAAGATTCCAGGGTGCTGTTTTTGAACTCAGTCCCATGGTCACTTCTTATTGAACGAACAGTAAGGTTGTTGAGTTTTTCCATCTTCCTGACGAACAGGATGATTTCTTCAGGAGCATCACTCTTGGCACGTAAGAAGAAAACCCAAGTATATCTGGAATATTCATCTACGATCACCAGAGTATATTTCTTTCCACCAATGGATTGGACATTAACAGGTCCAAAGAGATCCATGTGGAGAAGTTGTAGAGGAGAGCTGATGGTGGAAATCTGCTTGGACTTGAAGCTAGCCCTGGTCTGTTTTCCTTTCTCACATGCTGAACAAAGAGATTCCTTTGTATAGCGAAAGTCAGGAAGACCAATGACCAGGTTGTTGATGCAGAGTTGATTCAGCGTCTTGAAGTTGAGATGAGAGAGACGCTTGTGCCAGAGCCAATTCATATCAGAGGAAGCACGTGATACGAAACAGAAGTTATCAGTAGAAGTATTCATATTGATGATGTAGATATCTGCATGTCTAACACCATTGAGAATGACTTCCTTTTTCCTGTTCTTGACTTTGCACTTTTTCTTAGAGAAAGAAACTTTGTGATTCTTATCACACAGTTGACTGATGCTCAGAAGATTATGCATCAGGCCTTCAACATAAGCAACTCTTTTGAAAGTAGTTACTCCGTTGGTCAGAGTGCCATACCCTCGGGTTTGGCCTCTACCGTTTCCGCCAAAGGTCACAGCAGGACCTCTTTCTTCACGGTAGTTAGTGAGGACAGATTTAGAACCAGTCATGTGTCGAGAGCATCCACTGTCCAAGTACCAGATGCCCTTATCCTGTAAAATACAGAGTTTAAGTTTTCTTTGGTACCCATAGAACTATGGATCCAGAAGTATCAGTAGGACTGGTTGAATCAGTGTCAGCCTTTACTGAAGTATCAGTATAGGAGGCTGAAGTCTTGACTGAAGGAACAGTCTTGACAACCTTCTTTCCTTTGACTGATTTCTCAGTCTTGGGAATCTTCTTTACCTTAGTTGATTTTTCAGCTTTGGTAGCATCAGGACACTTACTCGCAATATGGTCATTTAATCCACAGTGATAGCATTTGCGATATTGAAAGCGTTTAGTGTGGTCCAGAAAGTTTTTGAACTTTAGGTGAGCAGGACCTGCACCAAGTATGCCTTTAGCATTGGACATTGGAGGAATTGGTTTCTTCTCCTGAGTCTTTTGCTTCAGGTCAATCTTCAGTCTAGGAGCAGGACTCTGAGAAAGAGACTTAGTTCCAGAGACTGAAGGACCACCACCCAGAACTTTGTTCTTGGGTTTAGGACCCTTGGTCTTTGAAGGTGTTTCAGTTTTGGATTTATCCTTAACTGTATTCTTTTTGCTCTTAGGAGCACCTTCAGGGTGTGTGTTAGAAGAAGAAGAATGGGTGTTTTCAGAGGTATTAGGAAGAGGAATAGAAGAAACAAATTTTCCAAATTTGAGCATGGAGCTATCAGACTTAGTTTCTTCTTTCTTGTATCCACGAAAGAATCCAAGACCTCTCTTGCTTTTATCAGACCTCCCAGAAGCTAATATTTCATCAACTTTTTCAGAGGCGTCACTCCATCCTTTGATGGTGACTTTTTCAGCATTTAATTGGGCAAGGGCCTTCTCTTTGGCAGCAAGAGCCAATTCTCTTTCAATACACAGAGTTTTGTTTACAGAGACCTGGTCCTTATAATTTTCTTCCACAATGGTAAGCTGTTTTAATTTTTCTTGACATTCTTTGAGTTGTCCTCTAAGATCAATATTCATTTTTTCAGCAGAGGTTTTACCATTAAGGGCTTTGTAAAGGTCGAGAGTGACTAGGTCTAACTGTGTTAAGCTTTCAAGAGGGATGAGAGGAATAGGTACCTGACTGGAAGAATCAGTCGCAGAGGTGGAAGCTTCAGGAGTTGTGGAGGAAGAAGCTTCAGGATCCTGAGGAGAAATCTCTTCAGGAACCTCTTCTATCTTAGCCATGAGAGCTAAGGTAGGTTCCTCAATAATGGCCATCAGTGCCACTTGAGTATCTTCCTCATCAGACGAGTCATCAGAGGAGACATCATCCCAATCGCAGTCTTCTGCGATTAAACCTTTGCCTTTACGCTGAGTTTTCATCTTTTTGTACTTTTCCTTCAGGCGTTGGTATTTGGGGTTCTTGGAAGAAGATTTAGCAGAGGAGGGAGCAAACTGACTTTTTCTGTACCTGCAATCATTAGCAAAGTGTCCTTTGCCCTGACAGTTGTAGCAGATAGCAGTAGCCTTGTCAGTAGAATCTGACTTTGGCTTGTCAGTAATAGAAAGATGTTTCTTTTTATGGAAGTTTCCCTTTTTGGCAAACTTTTTGAAGGATCTAGTTAAAAGAGCAAGAGATTCATTGAATTCAGGATCTTCTGACATGTCAGAGTCAGAAGATTCTAATTCAGTAATAGTTACTGAAGAAGAAGAAACAGCAACAGGAGGAACTGAATCAGAAACCAATGCAACAGATGTGCTTTTGGATTCTTTAGAATCTCTTATGAGATTCTTTTTCAGTTTCTTCTGTTGTTCACGGTTCAGAAGAATACCGTACAGCTCACTTAGAGTGAGTGTCTTTATGTCCTTTGACATAGTTAAGCAGGAGGTGTAGATTTCCCAATGTTCAGGAAGAGCTTCCATGAACTTGGTAACCACCTCAGAATTAGAGTAGGTAGTACCGATGGTCTTCAGATCAATCAGAAGACAGTTGAATCTCTGATGTAGCTGGGAGAGAGTTTCATCCTTCTGATGAATAAAGCTTTCGTACTGTCGAACCAAGAAAATCTTTCTTGATTCCATTAGTACGGCGGTACCTTCATATTGAACACAGAGAGTGTCCCATATCTCCTTAGCAGAGCGAAGGTGACAGACAGAATGAAAGACGTCATCAGGGAGTGACATGGCAATGAGAGACCTAGCCTTGGTGTCAATGTTGACCAGGCGTCTATCTTCATCATTCCAGTCAGTTACGGGCTTTACCAGCTCCCTTTCAGGAACAGCAGGTTGGCCACCAGCAGCAGGAATGGGGTGGACGGTTTGTGTAGGCACATGTGGTCCATTTTCCAGAAAATAAGGAATCTGGGGATCAGAACCAGAGAGGAAAAGTTCCATCCTGGTTTTCCAAAGAGAGAAGTTGTCTTTGTTAAACCGAGGAGGCTTTCCAGCAGAGCCGGTATCAAAGTAGTTATCCTTAGCTTGAAGAGCCATAGAATAAGAAGAGAGAGGATCACAAGATTTTTCTTAAGAAGAAAATGAGAGCTTGTAACTTGCTCTGATACCACTTCTTGGTCCCAAGTAGGTGACCTTCAAGTAAGGATAGTGTTTGGGATTATAGAAGGGGGGGTTGAATATAATCACATAGTTTTCTCACTTTTAAATTCTTGTTTTATAAACAATATGAATTTACAGATTGTTGCGGAAATAGAAAAGACAATTAGTCTAAACTAAACAATCTAAGTTCTTTCACTATGCACTAAGTGAGAAGAGAATAAAGAAAGAAGATAGAGGGAAAAAGAGAGAAAGGACTTGAGTATTTTTGGATGAAGAAGAAGTATGGAGAACATCTCTTCACGTCCTATTTATACTCCATGCATTAAATGCATGCAGACCTACTATTGTGACGTGTCACAATATGAGTGGTCTGGTGTACTATTTACTATAAACAAATACTCTTTGCATGGTGTGCAAAAGAGGATGTTTGTAAACAGTTGCCTTATGGTCTGATAAGTACGGAGGGAACAGTAAAGTAACTGCCCTTATGTACTATGTGTCAGAAAAGGCGTGTAATCCTTTTGTGCATTAGACTAAGACATTGTTCTAATCCTTCAGGATCAGGATACTGATCAGTGACTAGAGTCCTGAAACTGGGGACGTTCAGGGTCACGTGTATCCTGATGAATCTTCAGGATGTCATACGATAGTGAACAGACTGCTATCACTGAGTTCCGTCTTCAGATCACGAGCATGCTGTTCCTGTCGTCAGCTATTTCTTTGACGTCGCTGATGGTTCTTTTTGTATGATCTTAATGTCTTCAGGAGGAGGTCTTCACTTCAGTGGACAGGATCAGTAGACTGCAGAACAGACTCGTTAGTCTCCTGATTCTGATCCTGATCTATAAAGTTAAGTTACAGCATAAGTAACATGGAATAACACTGAACAGACTCAGTGATAATTCCTCAAGCTATAACAGAAGTAAAAACCTATTCACTAAGTAAAGATTCAGGATCATTATCATTTCATCAGGTCTTAGGAGAGCTGGATCAACAGATTTCTACCTGAAATCTGATTCCATTTGCAATACTGGCAAATCTACATGAATCCTATATTTTAATCCAACACTTTAATTATTGATTTTAAAGTCAGTCACGACCTTTGTTTCATGGGTCTTGAAACTTTTATCCTTTTGACTAAAAGGGTAAATTATATCTTATGAATTCTTATCCTACCTGGATTATGAATTCCGAGATACATCAATAATTGCATCTTTTATTCTTTTACCTCAGACTAGATAGAGAATAAATTGGGCTCCCACTTGCTTATAAAAACTAGCTATTACTCAAAATTTTACTATTGACTTTGTCAAAACTTTGATTAGTCAATCCTAATTTCAAGTAATGAACCTTGAGAATTTCCCTTTATGAAACTTAACTGGATTTGGTCAAATCCTAATTCCAGATCTTGGAATCTTTCTAGTTTCATAAATACTGTTATTAACGCCATCTGAGTTAATATCCTAAATTCTCCTTTTAAAACATTTGAACAATAAAACTTGATCAAACTTGATTACTTAATACTGAGAATTTCCTTTTATAAAACTTAACTGGATTTGTTCAAATCCTAATTCCAGAACTTAGAATCTTTCCAGTTTTATAAATACTGTTATTAACGCTATCTGAGTTAATATCCTAAATTCTCCCTTTTGATCACAAAACTATCATTCATAAATGTTTTATTCTCAAAACACATTCCTATAGAATCTTTGTGTTTTGTTAGTTTTTATACAAATTACTTCAATTTCATTAAAGTAATTATAACAGGCATCAACTAGGATCATACAGATTTAAGAATATGAGGCATAATCAGATATTTCTATGTCAAGACAATAACTTTTTGAAAAAATATCGAATTATAAAATATAATTATTCAAACATTGTTTAAAACATAAATCCCCAAAAACAACTGTTTTAAAATTATAAATTCAAAATGTCTTGACTTAAATCATCTTGTACTCTGATCCTCAGCAACCTCTGGGCATTTCACTTCTGACCTCCTGCAATAATCATTTGCTCTAGGTATCAGTATACTTGTAAATCAACAAGTAAGAAGTGACAAGTCAAAGCAATCATAAATTTTCTGAGGTTTACATACCTGCTTCATGACGCTTAGGGCAGTTTTGCCTCCAATGACCGATCTCATTGCATATGAAGCAGCGATTCTCGGTCCTAGCTTTGTTTGGCTTAACCTTCTTGCCCTTGCCCTTGCCCTTGCCTTTCTTGGGTGCACTCTGGATGGCCTGGACTGGTCCTTTTCCTTTACTGGTGCTAGCTTGCCCATTCTTCTTTTCACCCCTCCGTCTTTCACCATCAAGACATCCTTAGTCTTGTTCTTGTTCCCCATATTTAGTTCAGCTGTCTTTAGCATGGAGTGCAATTCTGCTATTGTTTTCTCCATGTTATTCATATTGTAATTGACTACGAAGGGCCTGTAGTCATCTGACAGTGAATTGAGTATGGTGTCTGTTGCTAGCTGCAACGGAACAGGATGACCTAGCCTCTCCAGATGATCTAAGTGCCGTTTCATTTTCATGACATGTCACTTACTGATGTCCCTTTTACCATCTTGCACTCATTGAATGCTTTGGTGGCATCGTAGCGTTCTGTACGAGCCTGAGTCTGAAACATGTCCCTCAGCTGGCGGATCATGTCGTAAGCATTTGTATTTATGAGCCCTGTTTGCAGGTCTGGGCTCATAGTTGCTAGCATCAGACAGGCGACATCAAGGAGATCATCTGAGTGCTTCTTGTGGGCATTTCTGGCAGCAGCCGGAGCATTTGCCGGAGGTGCCTCCCCAAGTGGCTCTTCTAGCACATACCATTTTCTCTCATGTCTGAGCACAATCATCAGATTGCGCTCCCAGTCGAGAAAGTTAGAGCCGGTCAGTTTATCCTTTTCTAGGATAGAGCGGAGGGAAAGATTGTTAGTGCTGGTAACAGTGCTTGCCATCTACACAAAATAAAACTTTTGGTTTTAGCAACTGTAAATAGACTAATTTCCAATAAAATATCAATAAATCCTTAAATGATCAATTTATTGGACTAGGATCCTTATTTCATACGTCCTGATGTGCGTAATGTTCTTGCTCCACCAGACCCGTATTTATTTCGGTAGGTAAGGACTTTTACCAATCATGTCTAGCTGACATGACTCCTAGATCTTTTCGGGACCATGGCAACTACCTGTGCATGTTTTAGTCCCTCTAAGTGCTTTTTGGCCCGGTACCACCCGGTGAACATTATAGTACCAAAACAGATCTCACCATTTTGGGGACCTGATTACTATACTCTGGCCGGTACCACCCGGAGATAATTCGCAGAGTTATGTAACCCCTTCAGCTTCAGTTTGAACACAGACGTTGAATGTGTGATCACTTACAATGCTTATGTACTTTACGCCGAAGGTGCCCCTAGATGGGTTGCACTACTGATCTATGATTTTCGGGGTTTTGAAAAACTTTACTTCCAGGTTTTTTTGAAAAACTGATTGTTATAAAGGCTACTTATGTTTTAAACTAACTGTTTCAAACATACACGTAATTTTAAAGCCAACTGTTCTAAAATTACTTGCTAATTAAAACTAACTGTTTTAACAGCACACCTAGTTGATTAAAACTAACTGTTTTTGTCAACTTGCCTTTTATATAAAACAATCATCTATAGGTCTTGAAACAAAAACTATTGTTTTGAAAAGTTTAAAGAAACTGTTAAAACCTATATACACTTTTGTGATGCAACCTAGTTTTAAATTAACAATTTTATTTAAAACTACTAATCATGCAAGATATCACAAATAATCAATCAACCATGCAACTAAAAAACAATCAATCACATAGTAGCCAATTATAGTTTTTGCCAACGTTTCCTAGGGACCAATAATGACCTATTCCACCAAACGCTTCAAAACTCGCGTAGCTCCCACTGGCCTCGCCATGTTTTGTTAGTAGCTCCGGTAGGATGAAGAATTTTAGTAGCTCCCACTGGCCTCGTCATCCCGAAAGAAGAAAGAAAAATTTTCTATCCTAAGGTCATTATTACATAAGGGGTTGTAAATGACACGCAGGCCTCCCCATGTTCATGTCAAGGGTCTAGGTTGGCAAATACTATAATGTATAAATATATGTAAAATCAAACTGAAATCCATATATAGTGCTCAAGCAATTACGCAATTATATATGTATATGCAACAAAAGCAATATTATAATTACGAAAAATAAACCTGGATCCGTTAAAATTATCTTGTCTCAATTATTGCAAAACCTGGTTTTACAACCGATTCGAAAAACTGTCTTACGAATCCAAAAACTTTAGACTGAAAAATGGTTTTTACGTAAAACTGAGGTTTATAAACAATAAATCCTATTTTACTAAACTAAAACCATTTTACCCAAAAATTAACCTTTTACCCAAAAATTATTTCAAATGGGTTTTATCGACCCAATTATAAGATACTGGCTCATTCGAAAAACAGATAAAATTTTAATTTCCCTAAAAGATTAATTTGGATAAAATAACAAAAACTGAAAAACCCCTCTTGGGCCATAGCTAGGTCCAAAGAACTGGGCTTTGGGCCTGATAAGGGAATTTGGCCCAAAACGAAAAACCCTAGGTAGGTGGCTTGGCAGCCTTACTCGCACCTGCGAAGGTCGCATATGGTGGATGTTTGACAATCGCAGTCGGCGATCGTCACCACCACCGGCGATGTGATCACGATCCGGCCATCGACGCATAACTGATGGCAATCGCCGTCTACCACCGCCGCCTCGCGACCACCGGTTGCGAGTTTGGCCATCGCCGCGAGCCATGGTCACCGAAAAACGCTGCCACCACCACGCTGGTGGTGCAGCCGCCGCCACCGTCGATTCTGAGGTGTGGCCGGTTGATCGAAAAACAATAGTCGAACGCCGCCACCACCTCGCTGGTGGTTTGGCTGGGCGTTTGCCACCGTTTGGCGCGGCCGTCGGCAGCCAACGGTGGTCGGTTTACCACTGCCACTACCGATCGCCACCACTCGCTGCCGCTATGCGATTCGTGAACCGCTGGCCATGGCGCGACGCGGTCAGGTGGTTCGGTTGGCTTCGGCCACCGTTCCACCACCAATTACTATCGATGCCACCACCACCACATACGGTGGTGTGGTGGCTGTCTTTCGATCGAACCGGCGCCGCCATTCGGCGGCCGTGATTGTTAATCGACACCACCGTTACCACAATCGGTGGACCGGTGGTGTTTAAACGATATCACTGGCGGCCGATTGGGGTTAACAGCAGCGGCGGCGCAAACGCCATCACCACCACCATCCATTGGCGGTTCTGATTGACACCACTGCCACCGTCGCCGCTTCCAGCTTCGGTGGCTCGATCGAATACCACCGCCCCCACGAACGGTGGTGCGGTGGTCGGTTCTATATCCTAACGCAACTAGTGGTCCGTCGGAGAGAACACGAAATCGCCGCCACCACCTCTCTGGTGGTTCGGCTAGGCGTCCGCCGCCACCACGACCATGTGGTTTGGCCGGCGATCGTGCCTGGTAGCTTCCGGTTGTAGCGATACTCGGCACCGCCGTTTGGCGGCTGTGTTTTTCAATTGTTACCACCGTCTCCACAATCGGTGGAGTGGTGGTGGTTTTCGTTCAAGGCCGACGCTGCCACCATGACCAATCATGGCCGCAACCACGATCGGTGGTGCAGCCGTGATCGTTCCGGCTTCCAGCCACCACCGATCTGGTGGTGGTTGGTTTTGGGTTCAGGTTTTCGAATAAAAATCAAAAATTTATTAGGTAAATCATAAAAATCAGATTTTTAAACACAATATGCAAGAAACAAATTTTAACGGATCATGCGAAAAACAGATAAATTGATATGAACAGATAAAAAACTAAAAAACGATTTCAACAATGCTCTGATACCACTGTTGGGTTTTTGTGGGTATCCTCGGATCAAACTGACTCGAGGATTCTCTCAGATCTATCGAACCTCGCTGGTTTGATATATCTCATAGGTTAATCAAACTGATAAAACCTACGCGATCAGAAACACGTTGTTTCCGATCTAATCATGCGGAAGCGATAAAAGCTAAAAACCCATTAAAGCCTATTGATCTTTAATCGTTTATAGTTCTAAACCTAATAGTTTAGGTTAGATCAATTTACCTGGATTGCTCGAGATTTAGTCCACTGGTGATCGACCAACGAACGTCCTTCTAGTTGAACTTTTATGAAACCCGAATAACCGAAACTGGAATTCGACCTGGGGGGGTCGGCGTCGATGGAGAGAGAGAGAGAGAGAGAGAGAGAGAGAGAGAGAGAGAGAGAGAGAGAGCAAACTGAAAAACTGATTTTTGCTTAAAGCTTAGATTTTTTCCTTAACCCATGAGCCTTATTTATATGGAGGAAAAATACAGTTTGTATGGAATACAGTTTCCTTATTATAATTATCTCAAATCATTTCCCTTTTTAAATAGCTGGAAAAGAATTTGCATACGATAATTATAAATATATATATATATTTATCTAATATATATAAAACCTTATTAATTAATTATTATATATTTATTTATCTAATAAATATATAATATCCTAATTAATTAATGACCCTCCAACTTTGGTAATTATGACTGAAAATACCCAACTGATTTATAATACACTATTATAAATTCTAACTCTCCATTTCGGGGTTTCATCTAACTTGTTCGACTTATAGGTCCTCACAGGTGTGACCCTCAAGTGTCTCGTAACATTGGATATATAATCACTTGGTTTGTCAACTCTGCACATAATTCCTAACAAGGTCAAGCTCCGGTCTTCATCTTTATCGAACTTGGCGACGCCAGGTTGAGGATTTCGCGATCGCCAAGTGCCTACTGTGTTGGACTTGTGCATTTTTCACGTTTTCTCGCCTTTTTCGTACTTTTCCGTTCCACGGCCTCCAAATCCTTCATAAACAATAATAAGCTCATTTAGTGCGTGAAATGATCATAAACGGGTGAGAAATGGGGTAAAGTCATGCAATTACGTTCAACCAAAACATGTATAATTTTGTAAAGGAAGCATCTATGATCTTCTCCCCCTAGCTTTCGTGAGAAAACTCTAGTGGCGTTCGGCTACATTTTGATCTCCAAGATCCCCCTCGATTGTAGCTCTTCATCTTCAGTTTCAACTGAAAGACCAGATCCAATTTGCAATAACCTCGATTGTAACTCGACACGTCTGATAACCGTAGAATACAACAGCTTGAACCAGAGCATGTTGATTCATCCAACTATGTTGATCTCCCGCCAAGAAAAACAAAGGGATAGATGCATGTGTGAGTTACCGTGCAGATCAGCAAGAAAAGTAAAGGTTCTGTCTTTGACCCCTTGTTGAATAGGAATTCAGCATAAGAGCATTAAATCTGATAAGCTCACCACTGGGAACACAGAAGCTTAGATCACCGAAACACCGTATGGAATGAGAAACTGGGAGTAGATACTGAACGAGATACTCTGCTTTGATCTCTCTACTACTCAGAAAATAGTCGATTTCCTGAAATCTTCCAAAATGTCAAGCAATCAGATCCAGATCTAGTCTTCTTAGTCAGATGGATGACGACCGTCACTCAAAATTCTAGATTGCAACCGAACCTCCACAACGGTGAAATGGTTAGGAATTAAGCACGTTACAATAGTACCATTCACCGAAGCTGGCATCCAAGGAAAAACTCAACTCCACCGGACAGGAGGAATAATTCCATCGAGGAAAAACTCTAGAATAATGGTTGCAGAGAGTCAGGCTTCTGAGTAATCTAACCAAATGCAGAATCCGATCACTGTCGTTCTGAAATCGTTATAAATCTGACATGTATTCAAAGAATCTGGAGCAGTTGGGGAAATGAGAGAAATTCAATTTTCACGATTGAAAACTGAATTTGGGCTAAAAACTTGGCTGATGTGATCTTTACAGAATCAATTGAGAAAGAAAGGTGGCTATTTAAGCGCAGGGGTTTTGAAGCATCAAAAGTATTTGAATTTGGGTGGGTCTAGATCGCAGCGGAATATGATCTTGAAAGCTTATCTGAAGATGATACTCGAGTCGGGAAATGCAGTCTCCCGAGTCGGAAATGGAGTGGGGAAATTTTAACAAAAACTTGAAAATAACCTTGTCTCAAAAGTCGAGAAACCTTGAAAACCCGAGAGGGTATTTCATGTTTCCCAAGTCGGAAAATAAGAACAGCAAGGTACTTCAAGAGTTTAAAAAATTTGAACATACCCTCGTCTCAAGAGCGAGTCGGGAAACCTAGAAAACCCGAAAGGGTATTTCATGTTTCCCGAGTCGGAAAATGAGAACAATAAGGTACTCCAAATTTTTATTTTTTTTATTTTTTTATTTTTACTATTCATCCGGTTCGGAAATAGTGGTTTTCCGGTTTGGAAAAACACTATTCATCCGGTTCGGTTTTTTTTTTTTACTATTCCGATTCAGAAAAAGTGGTTTTTCCGGTTCGGAAAACACTGTTCACCGGTTCGGATTTTTTTTTATTTCCGGTTCGGAAAACACTATTCACCGGTTCGGAATTTTTTTTTTTTGGATTCTGAAAATATGAGTTTTCCAACTCGGAAAACTTGAAGATTTGAGTTTTCCAACTCGGAAAACATGAATATTCGGCCCAAAAATTCATTTCAGATCCAAAAAAATGAAGCAACTTGAATAATAGAAGAGATCAAGCTCAAAGTTGCTTCAAAACATAACCCAAACATCCATCTTCATCATCTTCAACAAGATCCAAACCCCAAAAACCCCAAAAATTCAAAATGAAACTTTTTCAAAAATAAAGTTTCAAAACCCAATAAAAACATCTCTAATTGTTTGATTCAATAGGAACAAACCAAATTAATGATTTGTTTGGCTTTGATACCATTTGTGAGGTCCAAACAATCAAACAACAAGATGAAAATCAAGAGAAATCAAGAAGATGAGAAGAAAAGTTTCTTATATTTTATTATTGAGATCTGAAAATGCTTACAAGAAAAACACACACACACCTTAATCGACTCTCATTGAATAATTTCCCCATTTCTCTCAACCCTAAACCCCTTTATATATGGGGCCTAAATATAAAAGCCCAAGCCCAAGCCCAAGCCCAATACTATTATAACTAGTTAAACACTAATTAACCATTTTCAAAGCTTTCTTTATAAAACTTTCTAATTAGGACAATTTGGTCCTAACAGTTTCATATTGTTTGGTACAAAATCCAAAATGCTGGAAATGTACTCATTGTCGATAGCTTCGTTTTGATAGTTTGTGGGCCTGAAACGAACTCCCGTAGCAAAAGTTATAGACGTCTTAAATTTTTGCCTAGGCACCAATGGGGGTACCCTTTGGTAGCTTGGCCCGGAAGCATCCTGAAAATCCCGTGGCAAAATCTCCGGAAAATTTACGTGTGTCCTCTATAATTTTAATGAGTATGTTTGCACCCGAAAGAACCTGAAGAAAACCCCACCCATGCCCCAAACGACTGCAACCATCCATTCAAACTAGGGGTGTTCATTTTCGGATATCCGGATTTTCGGATATCCGAATTTCGGATATCCGAAAATTTCGGATACTGAAATTTACTATCCGAATCCGAATCCGAAATTCCGGATATCCGAAAATCCGGATATCCGAAATTCCGGATTCGGATACCGGATAATCCGAAAATTCCAAAATTCCGAAATATTGGATAAAAATGTCATTTTTAGCTAAAAAAAAACCCAAAAAAATACATCATTCTTGTACATAATAATCGTCCACATGTTTCCAATCATCCACAAGCTAATACGACATCAAATACTTAGTTTACGTGTTTTAATTAATAATACGAAAGTTTAAAGTAACATAAAAACATAAAATAATATATAAAATAATATATATCTATTATTAATAAAATGCATATGAGACTTTGAGTAGGGTTTTAATTTTTTAATATATATCTATTATTAATAAAATAATATATTATTATAAAAATCGGATATTTCGGATATCCGAATATCCGAAATTTTCCGAAAACACTATCCGAATCCGAATCCGAAAATCCGGATATCCGATTTTCGGATATCCGAAAATCCGGATATCCGAATTTTCGGATATTTTCGGATCGGAAGTTTTCGGGTATTCGGATGTCGGATCGGATTCGGATTTTTTTGAACACCCCTAATTCAAACGCACGCGCATTGTGCAGTTAACCGGGTTGTGACCGGATAATGTTTCATATTGTTGGGATGCAAAATCCAAAATGCTGGAAATGTACTCATCGTCGATAGCTTCGTTTTGATAGTTCGTGGGCCTGAAACGGATTTCCAGAGCAAAAGTTATAGACGTCTTAAATTTTTGCCTAGGCACCAAATGCGGTACCCTTTGGGAGCCTGGTCCGGAAGCATCTGGAAAATCCCGTGGTGAAATCTCCGGAAACTTTACGTGGGCCCTCTATAATGTTAATGAGTAGGTTTGCACCCGAATGAACCTGAAGAAAACCCCTCACATGCCCCAAACGACTGCAGCCAACCGTTCAAACGCGCGCGCGTCGTGCAATTTACCGGGTTCTAGCCGGATAAGGTTTCATATTATTGGGTGCAAAATCCGAAGTGCTGGAAATGTACCCATCGTCGATAGCTTCGTTTTGATAGTTCGTGGGCCTGAAACGGACTCCCGTAGCAAAAGTTATGGACGTCTTAAATTTTTGCATAGGCACTAAACGGGGTACCCTTTGGTAGCCTGGTCCGGTAGCATCCGGAAAATTCTGTGGCGAAATCTCCAGAAAATTTGCGTGCGCCCTCTATAATGTTAATGAGTAGGTTTGCACCCGAAAGAAACTGAAGAAAACCCCTCCATTCCCCAAACGACTACAGCCATCCATTCAAACACGCGCGCGTCGTGCAATTTACTGGGTTGTGGCCGGATAATGTTTCATATTGTTGGGTGCAAAATTCGAAATGCAGGAAATGTACTCATCGTCGATACCTTCGATTTGATAGTTCGTGGGCCCGAAACGGACTCCCATAGCAAAAGTTATGGACGTCTTAAATTTTCGCCTAGGCACCAAAGGTGGTACCCTTTGGTAGCCTGGTCCGGAAGCATCCCGAAAATCCCGTGGCAAAATCTCCGGAAAATTTACGTGGGCCCTCTATAATGTTAATGAGTAGGTTTGCATCCGAAAGAACCTGAAGAAAACCCCTCCATGCCCCAAACGACTGCAGCCATCTATTCAAACGCGCGTACGTCGAGCAATTTACCAGGTTGTGGCCAGATTATGTTTCATGTTGTTGGGGTGAAAAATCTGAAATGCTGGAAAAGTACTCATCATCGATAGCTTCGTTTTGATAGTTAGTGGGCTTGAAACGGACTCCCATAGCAAAAAGTCATGGACGTCTTAAATTTTTGCCTAGGCACCAAAGGGGGGGGTACCCTTTGGTAGCCTGGTCCGGTAGCATCCAGAAAATTCTGTGGCGAAATCTCCGGAAAATTTACGTGGGCCATCTATAATGTTAATGAGTAGCTTTGCACCCGAATGAACCTGAAGAAAACCCCTCCAATGCCCAAAACGACTGCATCCATCCATTCAAACGCACGTGCGTCGTGCAATTTATAGGGTTGTGGCCGGATAATGTTTCATATTGTTGGGTGCAAAATCCGAAATGCTGGAAATGTACTCATCGTCGATAGCTTCGTTTTGATAGTTCGTGGGCCTGAAACGGACTCCCGTAGCAAAAGTTATGGACGTCTTAAATTTTTGCACATCCACCAAAGGGGGAACCCTTTGGTAGCCTGGTCCGGTAGCATCCGGAAAATCCCGTAGCGAAATCTATAGAAAATTTATGTGGGCCCTCTATAATGTAAATGAGTAGGTTTGCACCCGAAAGAACCTGAAGAAAACCCCTCCCATGCCCCAAATGACTACATCTATCCATTCAAACGCGCGTGCGTCGTGCAATTTACATGGTTGTGGCCGGATAATGCTTCATATTGTTGGGTGCAAAATCCGAAATGCTGGAAATGTACTCATCGTCGATAGCTTCGTTTTGATAGTTCGTGGGCCTGAAACGGACTCCCATAGCATAAGTTATGGACGTCATAAATTTTTGCACAGGCACCAAACGGGTACTCTTTGGTAGCCTGGTCCGGTAGCATCCTGAAAATCCCGTTGGGAAACCTTAGAAAATTTACGTGGGCCCTCTATAATGTTAATGAGTAGGTTTGCACCCGAAAGAACCTGAAGAAAACCCCTCCCAAGTCCCAAACGACTGCATCCATCCATTCAAGCGCGCGCACGTTGTGCATTTTACCAGTTTGTGGCCGGATAATGATTCATATTGTTGGGTGCAAAATCTGAAATGCTGAAAATGTACTCATCACCGATAGCTTTATTTTGATAGTTCGTGGGCCTGAAATGGACTCCCGTGGCAAAAGTTATGGACGTCTTAAATTTTTGCCTAGGCACCAAAAGGGTTACCCTGTGGTAGCCTGGTCCGGAAACATCCGGAAAAACACGTGGCGAAATTGCCGGAAAATTTATATAGGTCCTCTATAATGTTAATGAGTATGTTTGCACCCGAAAGAACCAGAAGAAAACCCCTCCCATGCCGCAAACGACTGCAGCCATCCATTCAAACGCGCGCGCGTCGTGCAATTTACCAGGTTGTGACCGGATAATGTTTCATATTGTTGGGTGTCAAATCTGAAATGCTAGAAATGTACTCATCGTCGATAGCTTCGTTTTGATAGTTCGTGGGCCTGAAACGGACTCCCGTAGCAAAAGTTATGGACGTGTTAAATTTTTGCCCAGGCACCAAAGGGGGTACCCTTTGGTAGCCAGGTCCGGAAGCATCCGGAAAATCCCGTGACAAAATCTCCGGAAAATTTACGTGGGCGCTCTATAATGTTAATGAGTAGGTTTGCACCCGAAAGAAACTGAAACCCCCTGATGCCCTAACGACTGCATCTGTCCATTTAAACGCGCGCGCGTCGTGCAATTTACCGGGTTGTGGCGGGATAATGTTTCATATTGCTGGGTGCAAAATCCGAAATGTTGGAAATGTACTCATCGTCGATAGCTTCGTTTTGATAGTTCGTGGGCCTGAAACGGACTCACGTTGCAAAAGTTATGGACGTCTTAAATTTTTGCCCAGACACCAAAGGGGGTACCCTTTGGTAGCCTGGTCCGAAAGAATCTGGACAATTCCGTGGCGAAATCTCCGAAATATTTACGTGGCCCTCTATAGTGTTAATGAGTAGGTTTGCACCCGAAAGAACCTGAACAATAGTTTTATGTTATTTAATGTTAAACACAAAAGCGATAAAGGTAATTTAGTTTGGATATATGTAAAAGAAACTTTAGGCAGCGAGTATCGTCTCCTTTCATACCCTTACTATCACATCAACGTCATATCAGTTTTTTCTCTCCCTACTTTTTGAACCCTTAAGTAGAGTACCGCCTCACTTCATTCTCATACCCTAAACCCTCTTTTTATTGTTTTTTTTTTGAAGAGGTATCCCAAACCACATTGGGCCCAGACTAATCCTCGGCAATTTTGGGCCGAAGCCCGACTGCTAAAGCATGCAGCCCGGGGTCGAAGCCCCCGTACCTCCAAAATGGGTCCCCCAGGGCTCGAAATCGGGCTCACCACTATGTAGTGCCCATGTCTTACCACTCGGCTAACACTCCTTTGGTCCATCTTTTTATTGTTTAGATATATATTATAGAGAGAGAGAGAGAGAAAAAAAAAGAGAGCACATTGGTCAGGCTTGAATGCCCGCCTCCATACCCGCACACATGTACTCGTACAAGGCGTACTGCCTCCTTACGTGAACCCCTGAGGTGGCCTCCGGACCCACGCCTACCCATGAGTGGTACAGGTGGCCTTATATGGAAGCTAATGCCTTAAAGGGGATGAAAGGAAGCTTGAGGGACCTATTTTGGCAAGTCTTCAAAGTTCTGAATTTTTGGCATATTTCTAATTTGGGCCGTATATTTGGGCTGGTAGAGGCAAGTGTAAAGAACCGTGGTCTAGTTTATAATAGCAGGTGGGCTGAAGCCCTTTCTGGGCCTGTTGGGAACTTTACTAGTAATATTCTTTTATTGGGCCAGCAATATGAGTCCAGTTCAGCTTTAATTAATAAATTAAAGCGACTATATATGTTAATTATTGTTTAATAGATTAATTAGCCAATCTAATTAATTATTTTCTGTTTTCAAGTTTTTTCTGTGAAGAAAATTTTCTGTTTTTAGTAAGCTTACCGATCGGAGTATGAATGAACATTGGCTAATTACTTGGTGATCATGCTGCTAATAAATTAGTAATTCATTGGGTTAATTAAGTTTATTAGTGTGGTTCGATACGATAGAGTGAGATGAAGATAACTTTTTTGTATTTGTTAAATTATGATTCCCATTGACATACCGAGACGGTGGTTGTGGTAACATATGCTACTGCTTTGTTCCTATTTGTTTTCTGTTATCATATCAATTTTTTTATTCGTTTAAAAATTTGACAGAATCCGATGAAATTGTAATGTTAATTCCTTTGATCAGATTTCACTCGGTTGTTAGGTTTAAGTTTTTAGATTGATGGAATGTTTTAATTCCATCAAATTTCATAGATAAAATAATTTACCATTTCTTAGCAAATAGTTGGTATTCCATTTGAATGAAATTCAATATTTTTATTATTTTCAAATTTCCCTTTAGCCTAATTATTATTAAAGTATTTAATAATTACTTTTATTAATCTTTTTTCTAAATGACATATTATTAAATTATCTTATAAAATTATCTTAATAAAATATTTAATAACTATTTTATTACATTATGAAACTATTTTTGTTAAAATGTGTCATATTTATTTTATTAAAATATTTTGTAATTTTTTTATTAAATTACGTTAAAGTATTTAATTTTTTTTATTAAAGTATTTTTAGTTAAAAAAATAAAAATATGAGAAATGGTATCTTGGTTATATACCAAAATTTCATTTAATTCCAAAGCTACATTATGTGAATCAAAAAGATAGATTCCAATTTCTTTAAAAGATTTCATTCCAATTTTATCAACCAAACACCATATATTAGAAACTCTAATTTTAGATTTATTATGTTTCTGAAAAAAAATTATAATAAAAATCTTAAACACAAGACCCCAGGTAAGAATAACTGAGAACTAATTAACCATCATATCAATAATGATTTTCTGAAAACAAAATTCTTATCGATCTTTCTTTCTTATAATTAATTAAATCGTGTCACCACTTGAAAACATAACGATTCTTTGAAAAATGCTATTGCTAGTAGAAGTGTGATACATGATGTGTACATATATAGTATTAGTATGGCTTAATATGGTCAGATATCACATCATGCATGCAGTTGTTGATATGGAGTCAGGAGGATTTGGGTTTGAAGTCTGAATTCCAGTTTCCAGAAGCTGTTACATAATGCATCTTTTCAAGCCTTTGCACACTACAAATGCGATCGAAGGAGGATTTGAGTTTGAAGTCTGATCAGATGGACTTAATTTTCTTATTTGTTGGGAATTGGGAAACAGTAAGACATGTCAGCTTGTATGCATGGTTTTAGTTAAAGATATATTGTCAGGCTTTCATAAATCCCCTTTCATGAATCATGTGGATCCATCCATGTTATAGTTTATATATATATATGTATATCTAGTGTTAGGTTCAAATGTTAACTCAATTTTGGTTGTGAACGTGAGGACGAATCTCAGCCACACATCTTCCGTTACGGTGGTCGGTAGATGCGATCACCGAGGATTGACGCGTTTCACAGGAGGGTGGAGATTATTATAGGAGGGGACCCGGCAAAGCTGCCTTTATTGACAGGATGATCGAGTGGCTGAGATTCGTCCTCATATTCACTACCAAAATTGAGTTAACATTTAAACTATCATATATATATATAAAGTTGCAGCTAGATCTTGCAGAATAGAATACAGATATGCAGTTATTATTATTACAGCAGAAGATGCAGACGACTGCGGTTGATTAATGAATTAAATGGGGTCATGCTACACACACATTGCATTGGCCCAGCTTTCAAATAGAAAACCACCTGACACTTCATCATCTTTTATATCATATATACACCTTAACTATTTATTATGTTGAAGAAAACATATTATATGAATATATATATATAGGTGATTTATTATATAAACCTGTCATATTGAAACCCCCAATCCCAACCATCTACTTAATCTAAGGAATATGTAGGTATATAAATGTGTTGATTGTTATTGATAAGTTTTAATCATCTTTCATAAAAATCTTTATCATATTAAGGTTCAGATTCAAAGGAAAATAAAAAAACAATAGAAGACCGAGGAAAGCCTTTGTAGCTCTTTATCTGAGTTGTATGTACTTGTGTATAGAAGTAATTTGTAATACGTACACACGCTATTTGTCAATAAGAGTAATTTTTAATATGCAGACATGCATAAAAAAAATAACAACTTAAAATTTATTGCCCAGCTTGTGTGCCGTTCTCCGAGGACACTAACCATCTATTTGTGAGTTGTTCCACAGCCCGAGAGGTCAGCTCCCTCTTAAATCAATGGTGGAGAGATTGGCCTTTTCAAGCAAACTCGGTTGGTGAGCTTTGGGAGAGCATACAAAACAGTTCTGTGCAGACGAGGGTCAAGAAGATTGGGGAAGTGATCGGGATGGCGTATCCGTGGGAGATATGGAAGCAAAAAGAATGACAAGGTTTTCACCGGTAAAATGCTTAATGTGCCTGGTATTGTTAGTGCTATTCAAATTCAAGCTTTCGTTTGGCTTAATGTAAGATTCAGGTTTGGTAAGGAGTTCTGTTGGCCTGATTGGATTAATGATCCCTTCGGTTCTGTGTAAATGTTTTCTCCTAGCTCCTCGCTAGTTGTTAATAAAATTGCCTTTTCCGTTCAAATAAAATTATTATTGCATATGGTCTAGATGAATGACTATAAGGGTTATACAAATGGAACAAGTTGTATAAGGGTTATACAAACGAAAGTTTAGCTGCGAACCCAAATTTCATTGCAAATGTGAATACAACTAAGAGCATGCCAAGTGGCATTCACTCTGAATAATATATGATTATTCAGAGTGAATGACATAACACTCAATGTTATTCAAAATATAATACAGAATGTAATATTAATTATTCACTCTGAATAACACTAAATGTTTTGTTATTCACTTTAAGATTGAGCATTAAAAGGACGAAAATGGCGAAAGGAACTAAATCAGGAACCCAATATCTTCAAATGTTTATATCTCAATAGTTAGTACCAATGTTTTCAACGTCTATGTCACAGAACCTTCTCTAGCCAAGAATCCCATATTGATCGAATCGAGGCGGATCCAATTCATTGGCAAATGAAATATATATATATATATATATATATACCGTTTTTACACTCAGAAAAACCTAAAATTCGGGGTCTCTGTTTGGGGGTGATGGCCGAGCCGAAGCTCCCTTCTAATTCCCTTGTTGCCGTTAAAAAAAAAACTTAAAAATAAATAAATGTTATGGATTAATTAGAGGCTAACTAATATGTTAAAAGTAATTATATATATTCAAAACCCAAATATTTTTTTTTCGTCAGTACCAATGAATGTCTAGCCCAGCGATGGTATGTAACATCCTTGCGCTTACCTTGAAAGATAGATTGGCGCGGGTTCGAGCCCCGCTCAGTACAAAAAAGGCCAAAGGCCTTATAGACCTCTTCTGCGGTATCCAGCTCTTGACCGGTCTTCGGGTCGGTTCAAGGGCGAGTCCATGGGTTGGCCTTCGGGTCGGCTCATGGGCGCAGGAGATTAGTCGGTGCCCGTTTGGATCTGGATACCCTCGGAACGTGTGTGTGAGTTAAAATGCCGTTCAAAAAAAAATCGTCAGTATATGATAATTATCGTGTAAAATTCAAACTGATCAAGATCTATCTCGGTCACATTTAGGCGTTGTTCAGTAAAGGCTTAATGGAATGAATAAGGTGTATGGTTGTTTGAACCCAATGTTTTATTTCCTTGCATGGGCGTTTGAACCTTGTGCAACCATCATCCAAAACGTGATTTTCTCAATTTTTGCTAGAAAAATGTAAATAAAGTCACCATTGCTTTATTTTAGTTACACAACATTTCCAAATTAAAAGAAATAAAAATAATATATAATTACTCAAATACAAAGAATATACATGTATATAATCAAATAAACACTAGCTACCCTATATCAAAATATCATCAACACTCCTCCATCCATCGATCAAATACTCATATATAACATAATTATATATGACGTATATATATAATAAAAAAAAAATCAACACACGATGGATCGAGTCAAGGAGTCGCAGATTCACATCCCAGCGAACGAAACAACGTTTGGTCGTTAACGTATCTGCTAGGAGCCGAAGAGTGCCTACGACCTTTTGGCATACAACCACTCACTTCTTTCCCATTAAAAAAAACGGACCCTTTTCGCGTCGCAAAATCTTGATCGCGTGCCTCCACTGGCACGACTATGGAATTACCGTCCTCATTCCCGGAGATAATGTGCTTGTTATCGAGGGGACGAGCGGCTGAATAAGAAGATAAACCTAAAAGAACAAGAAGAAGAAGGATAGTAGTAGTAGTTGACATATTATTGAGGTGGTGAGTTGGGTTATATAAGTTGGAGTTAAGTTTTGTGGTTTTTATAAAGGGGAGAATAGGGGAAATTAAATGAAATCAAAATGGTGTAAACAAGGGGAGACTCGTGAATCAGATAGATGTTAGATGTTGTACAGCTCAGAGTGAGGGTACAAGTCTATAAAGCATAATTGATGAGTTGGGTTGTCTTTTCTTTTTTGGCCCGTGACTTCCAGTCATGCAAAAACTACATAATCCCATATCTCCCTATTTTCTCAACAACAAGAGAAATAAATCCATTTGTCTGTTTTTGTTCGTAGTGACGTAATTTTGACATATTCATAATGTACAAGTGGTTAATAATAAGTATATATGTAACATCCTGCCTACGATGACATAATATTGTCCGTTTTGCCTCATTGACTTACCATCCCAACGAGGACTTCTCAATGAGTCATCCATCCTAGTACTACTCCCACTCAAACAAGACTAACTACAAAGTTTTATTAACTTGTCATGCTTGTGACTCCAAAACGTGTTAATGTGTTGAGATGTCAAAGTTTACTTATGAACCCAACATCTAACGTGTTATTGTGTTGAGATGTCAAAGTTTACTTATGAACCCAATATCATGTTCACGTCGATATAAGAATTGGGTGTTACAATGTAAAAAAAAAACTAAAATTAGTTGAAAACAAAGATAAAAGTGGATGAAGTTAAAATCAAAAAAAAAAGCAATTCATTAAAGACTCCAAAGTGGTTTTTACTATTTCCAGAGTAGCTATTATTTTTGCATGACCTTACAAGTTTCTTTTTTATAGGGGTTTGTAAATAAAACCACCCTCGTATATGTACGGTTGGGCTCAACATGAGAGCAATATATTTTCGTGAGCTATAAGGTATTTCTAAAACCTTCACAGAAAATATTGTGAATTAAAAAAAAAAAAAAAAAAAAAAAAAAAAAAAAAAAAGAGGCAAAATCTTCATAACAATAACACTTTGAAAATTTACTTTCATAATATTTCACTCTAGTGTTATTTTTATGCTTTAAAATATATTGATCTTACATGTTTCCAAATAAACCCTTTTAAATATGCTAAAAATGCCGGAAATTGGCGGGTGGTGGCCAATTAAAATTTGGTATTTGTCTCCTAGCCAAACTCTTTTCCTTATGCACTCTATTGCCAACCATTTAGTTAAAAAAATATCCGAGTCCGTTTAATTTAGCTGACTCAGCTAAAAGACAAATAAAAATTAACTTCTCAAAGGTCAGAGCATGGGTATTTTTTCGCAGGTTAGATAGCGTTTTCGCAAATCCGCTAAATTTAACGGACCTGGTCATTTTTGTAGGACCTGGTTTCGTTTGTAACCCTCGGTTGGTCGTTTTTTGTGAGTCAGCTAAATTAACGAATCCATTCAATTTTTAACAAAATGATTAGCCATAAAACGTATTTTATGGTGTTTCTTAATTATTATGTACTTATAATGATTGTTTATAACAAAAAATCAAATACCAAACATTTGACAAACTCCTAATCCCGATTCCCACGTCTATATCATTATTTTTTATTTAAATTTTCACGTACGTCTGCTTTTTAGCTAATATTTACTGTAAAATAATAGCCTTTTAGACCTTCTTTCTGATAATTTTAATATTAAAATATACACCTATACTATATACGTTTCTTTATTATTTAATTATATAATTTTATATCTTTTGAAAAGATATGATTAATTAAGAGGCAAAATTTGTCTTTTATTTGTCCTTTACTTTCTTTCAAACTTTATTTTGTCTCAAATTATACTATGTATATATAATACGATGTGAACAATTTGATTAGGGCTTTTAATTCTTCATAAGCATCGTATACTCATTTTTCCTTCATTGTATAATCTCTTCTGATTTTGAAACCGTTACTTTTGGAATCGATATAATTGATTGATTGTCGATATGAATTACCACAAGAGAATGTTTAACAAATGAGGTTGCTTGGTTCTCGTCTTTTGTCACAGTTTGACTTTTCGTGGTGAATGGTTAAAGAAGCAGTCATGTTGGAAAAGGTTGAAGAAGCAATCACAATTTCCGTTATTACCATTTAAATTGTATTTCTACTCAGTTGGTTGAAGTATGCATTGAGTATCTTATGAAAGAAACAAATCTAAGCATCCAACATAAATGACACTTTTCTTTCCCTTGGATTCCAATTACAAAGATAAAGATGGACTATGGTAACATTTAAACAATTAGAAAAAGTTAAATGGTATGTTGAGTAAAAAAAAATCAATGGTAAAATGTGATCAAACAGAATAGTTCATTACCCTTATAAATCTTTTAACATGTCATGTCATTGTCACGTCATTTGCCACGTGTATCAAGTAATTGCCACGTAATACACCAAACCGGAAAAACGGGCTATACCCGGTCATAATGGTATTATATGTACAAAAAAAGAATTTAATGGTATATTGAATACAAAAAATAGTTCAATGGTAATATGTGTATAAATTAAATAATTAGTTACCCTCCCAAGTCATAACCCCAATAAATTACAGTTCATCAACTTTAGGGACGTAGTGATTTTTTAGAAAGTGTGTATCTTTTTTTGCTAGAAGTTAAATTCACTTTACGTTAATTTTCTTAAATTAAATTAAAATGATATGATTTTATTTAATTATAAAATACTACAACACCTAAGCAAATCTTACACCAAGTGACGATGGCCAAGAACCTCAAACAAAAAGCGATCTTAGAGATTTGATTTGGCTCCATGATATTTGGAAAAAGGAAGTCAAAGTTTGAAGCTTTAAAAAAAGTGAACAGCAAAGTTGAAGAAATTTGTGGTATCGATCGATCATCTCATGATGTCACATCTTAAGGCAAGTGGATGAATAATATATACATCTTCTTGGGGTTTCAAAGTTTGAATTTATGAAAAGTGTAGTCGTGGAGTAGACTATTGACGTATTTTATATATTACAAAAAAACATATTAAAAGTTATTGCCGATATTCTCGGCATTTTCTAAACATGTAATTATGAATCCACATCTTCTCATTTTTTATATAAATTCACCCCTTTATATTGGTTTTCACCTGTACACTCAACGTCTATTTATATCTCTTATAAAGAAATATGGATAGAAAACTCCATTTCATAAATAAAATTTTAAAATTAATTAAAAGAAAATAAGAAAAAGCCCATAAAAGAGTGTTCTCATAGCTATTTTGTTGATGTGAAAATGGATGCTGCCCAACTATACATTTAGGCATTGTTTGGTAAAAATAAGGTAGCTTATAAGTTAACTTATAAGTCACCTTATAAGTCAGTTACATGTTTGGATGGACCATAAGCTGACTTATAAGTTAACTTATAAGCTAGCTTTTTGAAAAGCTACTTTGAGTAGCGTTTTGGTGACTTATTGTAATTATGACACTTATTATCTTTTTTATTCCAAATATACCCTTCTACTTTTTACTTTACTAATTTTAAAGTATGTCTTTTTTTGTCCTTTTACAGTCATAAGCTACCTTATCAGCTAGTTTTTGCCAAACGTAACTTATTCATCAGCTACCTTATCAGTCACCAGCTACCTTATTAGTCATAAGTTACCTTATTAGTCGTAAGCTACCTTATCAGCTAGTTTGCCAAACATAGCCTTAGGTGGCTTATTACTTATAAGGACAGCCAATTGATTGTGACATTATACGATTAAATCTTAATTATTTTAAAAACAATTAATGTCGACATCGATTGTTTATTAATTTTGTTTTAAAGAACTTTGAATGATGTTTTTGTTTATTTTGACCAACTCTAATGTGGTAGCAACTTCAAATTTGTTTTTTATGAAATTAAGTCCGAGGTTCTCTTAATTTGTATAATTGCTACAAGGGTTTCCTCTACATAAACCATAAGCATAACTCTTAACAAGCAGGTTATTTGAGTTCATATTGTCTAAAATATTAGGTTTTACTGCTACGTAAGTAAATTGTCAGTTATTTATTAATTATAGTTGGGATCATGTGAAACTAGACTGTTTTTTAGGAATATGTTATACAACAAAATAACACTAAATTTTTATAGTAAAACATTGCAATTGTATAAAAAACACCTAACTTTGACAACAAAAATATTTGTCGGTTTGTTTTTGTATCTTCACAATATTTATACTATAAAGGTTCAAAATGTTTTTGTATCTTTATGAGAATAGGTTGTTCTCACGATAACCAACCGGCCCCTCATTCCTTATGAACATGATTAGTAACCAAGTGAGTGTTAGATGTTTGTTTCAAAATGCATTTGAACAAATTAGTTTATGTACATTGTTAACCAGTGCAAGATTACAGTTGTCATGTCTTCCAGTGCTGTGGCGGAGTGGTTATCGCTCAGGGGTTCATAACGCCCTAACCAAGTTCGAGCATTCTCGTGCACATGCCTGTAGACATTTAAGTGGGGCCATATTTAGCCACTAAAATTGCCTAGAATTAGTTGGGCTTTGGCCCGGACACCTTTTAAAAAAGTTACAGTTATCATATGCTTTGCATCATATTAGCTTAATTCTAAATTGATCAATAAGATCATCAACTCCAATTCCCATCATATCCACTAGAAATTTGTATTATTCACAACTAATTTGAGATCTTATAAGAATAGTCAAGATTCATTAAGATGCCATGGACACCAAAGATCAACCAATGATAACAAAATAATATAATAATCATGATCGAGGACTAATATTGATTCTTTTTAATGTTAGTGCGTTCAATTAAAAAATAAAATGTGAATCACATTAATTTTATGGATGTATATTAATATTTATGTTTGTGAAATTTTAAATTTAATTAAACTGGAATCCTATATGGGAATATAAATAATGTAAAATAACGAAGTCCAGAATATTATTAATTATTGATCTAAATTTAGTTAACCGGTTATCTATGCATGATATACTAAAAAATTAACCAAGTCCATGTAATTTATATTGCTAATTTCACTTCCCGTTATTATTAACTAATTAATTAATTAAAAATGGAGAGAGGGATTAGAAATAGCATCCTTTGGAACCTACGGTGAGGCTACTCGTCATATGCGGATAATGGTAAAATAATATTCCTTAAACCAACACAACTCACCGCATAAAAATTTATATGAACTTGTTAATTACAACAATTTCATGTAGGATTTTAGTTTAGGGTTAATAATACACTTAAAGGTTATTGGTTGAGTTTTATATATACACCATTTGTTGTTTTTTTTTTTTTTTTTTGGAACGGCAAATATCATTAAGTCCATGGGAACCTAGCAAGATGCTAGCCCACCAAAACAACATCGAAAAAGCAACTAAACACTGTAGAACATGAACATAAACGCCAACAAAAATCAAATACGACATCTACTCTTCTTACATCTCGCATAATACCAAAGAAAAACCAATGATTGAATGAAGTTCGCAGTCGATGTCGTTAAACATGGCTTTGTTTCTGCTGGTCCATATTGCCTAAATGTACGCTTGCCCTGTAATCTCCCTGAGCATCCTATCCTCTACGGAGCGACCACAAGTACCAATATCGTCTAAGAAATCCTTCATGTTTGCACAACTACTACTGGCCGGGCAGCAAATTACGCTATCTATTGACAGCATTACTCACCTCCACGGCCTTCCTGCAAGTTAGAAACATGTGGTCTCCAGTTTCAATCACTTCCTTATAGAGAGTGCAATAGTTCTGCTCAACATTAAGCCCTCTTTTTATGAGGTTCTCTCTTGTCAAGAGTCCGTCGAACCGCGCTCTCCAAACGCAGATTCTCACCTTAATCGGGATCGTATTGTTCCAAGCAGTCAAGGGGCCACACCTTCTAAGGCTCATATCATCAATGGCTTCGCGAAGAGACGCGACACTGAAAAAACCATTGTCTGAAAGCCCCCAATTCCAGCCTTCCCCTATATCATCAGACGATATATTTTGGCAGATTCTAACAGTTTCTTTTTCCTCTTCCGCTTCTCGACCGTCCCTTAATTATCGGTCTTCTCCACCTGACGCGAAAAGTCACCCCGTTTATCGTCCTCGAGACACTATTGTTGCAGTGCCACTATAATAGAAAAGGGGGTGATCATTAATTATAACAAAATTGAATTTGTAAAACTCTTAAAACAAATAAGCATCCTAATACGTTGTTTTAAAGGACCAAAACAAAATGCATCATATTTAAAAGAGTTACAAAAAGTTTATAACATGCTTATAGGCTTGTAACAAGTTTCTTAGAACATTTTTAAATAAAATATCATATTAACTATTTTGTTGGATGTTAAATGATTTAATCTTAACTATTTTTGGTTTAAGAACTATCTATGTATGTTTCACTTTTTGTAGGAGTTGGAGCATCTCCAATAAGAACCTCTTTTTTCACTTTTTGTTGATATGTAATCCCTGACTTATCAAATTGAAAACCATATAATAGTCGTTCTTATAAAAACCTTCGTTTAATTATAGTTTATGGACCCGGAAATGGAACGGTAGTACCCGGAAAGACTAACTTGCTGCTATGGAGAACGAGACTCGGAAGACTGCCGACCAAAACAAACATCATGAAGAGAGGAGTCAGGTTAAATTCAGACATCTGCCCTCTATGATTATCTGCGCAGGAAACGGAGGAGCATCTATTCGTTCATTGTTCAACGAGTAAGGAGATTAGAGCACGGATTCATGCTTGGTGCCCGGATTTTCCTTTCGTAGTTAGTTCAGTTGCTGACCTGCTTGAAAACTATGATGTTGTCACCAACACGTGCTTAAAGAAGGTGATCGTAGGAGCTTTAGTTGCTGCATACGTTTGGGTAATCTGGAACAATCGCAACTCATTGGTCTTCAACAAAAGAGGGAACCCGCTAAGTATTATTGTTTCGGAGGTGATCTCCAACGTTTATCTTTGGATCAAAGCTAGATCTAATAAAGGTGAGAGTCTCATTTGGGAGAATTGGTGTAGCAACATTATCGTTGGTTGCTGACTGTTGCTTTTCTTGTGTTGCTTGTTCTTTTCTCGCTGTTTTTTTTCCGTTGTTAAACTCTTTGTTTCTAGCTTCTCGCTAGGCCGGTGCTGAATAAATTTGTTGCCGTTCAAAAAAAATAATAGTTTATGGACCCCATTTATTTTTTGAGAATAAACAATAATCATAAAGTCGAACAAATAAAATAAACTAGCAAATATATCAATTCACAACAACATTAATTAATTAAGGTAACATTCAAGATTTTCAATGGAACTCTCCATGATGATTTTTTCCGACAAACCAATTCATTTTTTGCTAGCACACTCGTATCTTAAATTCTTAATCGTATTCATCTTGTCTTTCCTACCAGCTCGTTATTTACTAGGCATTTAAGCTAACAAATCGGGTTAAATCAACCTAAAGAAAATTCATGAGTTTCTCAGTAGTTAGCAGAAAATGAAATGCTTACCATAATAATTTTTTTTGAAAAAGTTTCTACATAAACCCTTACATTAGAGATTCTCTTAACAACTTTCTTTTAAAAAAAAATAACTAAAAGACGAATTTGATACGGTAAAAGAACTAGCTTCATTAATTAATTATACATCTTGGATTCTTGGTCTACATATAATACATTTAAAGAAAATACAAACAATATACATTTATCATCTATTTAATATCTAACATACTCGCGCAAGTGCATGTTTGTTTTTTTACGAACGACAAGCTAACACACGTTTTTTAGGATATCTGGGATTTAAGGACACCCGATTAATCCCTATTGATCACGACCCAACCACTAAGTGGCCGACCCATGAACTTGGATATCACCACATGCTCACCATATGGTTTGAACCCGGTTAGTCAGAGATATCATCCACTGAGGCCAAGATGTTACTTTACCACTGGACTAGACATGTTTTAATGCAACTGCATATTCGTATAAAGAAAAATGAAACTCAAAAAACGATCAAAACCTAAACATGGTTCGGAGTCACATTCTCCGGCGTCGCAACCGCCGCCACCTTCCCTCCACGCTCCGACCGGCTGTTCTCGGCAAACTTCAAACTCCCCTGGTGCATACCCTTCTGCTTTTCCTCCTCGTCCCACTCCGAAACATAGTAATTCTCTTCGCTACCTTTGACGCCATCATTACTAGCCGGCAAAAACATGCTCCCCCATTGCGGGAAGTGAACCAAACTCACCGGAAGCGTACAACATATGATCATAATCCCCATATACGACAGCCCTTTGGCCGTCGAGAATTGGGAGTTTGCGAAAAACACTAGTTGGGTCAGGCCCGACCCGAAGTTACCCCCGGCCCCGGTCATCCCGGATATGATGCCGAGGGATCGGCGGGAGATGAAGGGGATGATGCCGAAGGTGGCCCCGCATGCAGCCTGGGCCCCGACGGAAAAGAGGATCATGAAGGTGATGGCTAAGGGGAGGGAGTTGACTAGGCCGAGGCAGAGGCAGAAGATGCCGCCGGCCGTCTGGAGGAGCCAGAGGTTCCAGAGGCGTCCGCGCATTCCCCACCGTTTGGCCATGAAGTCTGAGGTGAAGCCACCAAAGGGGCGGGCGACGATGTTGGCCATCCCGAAGACGGCCGCGACGATTCCGGCGAGGTGGAGCTTTAGATCAAATCTGTAGTTACAAATTAACAAAAAAAGGTTCGTTTAGTTTTTAGTGATAGATTATAAGGGATCGAAATTCTACGCTACAATACAATTGGCTTTTATACGATGACTAAATGTCTAAACTTTCTAATAGAATACTTTATTGAACATACACTTACGTAGGATTAAACTATAAAATGTTTTATTTAAAAGCGTTACAATAAGTTTATAAGATTTTGTTGGCATTTTAACAAGTTTTTTGGGACGTTTTTAAAAGAAAGTGACATATTAGTTATTCGATAGGACACTTTTGATAAATGTTTTATAAACACATCTTTCGATGTGATACATTCTCAAAGAGTGTCGTATGAAATAACTAATACGACACTTGGCAAAGGATCATTGAGGAGAAGAGTTAAGGTGAGGAGCAAGGAGGGATTTGAACAATTGATCAATTTTAATCTCAAACTCATCCTATGAATTCCGCTTGATAGGAAATTAATTGATATGGTGCATCTCAATGTATTACATCTCAATACATCTCATAATCAATGGTAAAGATCCCTTCTTTTCCTCATCATGTAAAACTCTACATTTTACCAAAATCGAATCTTACGACACTTTAAACTAAAAACGTCATAGAGAGCTTGTTAATTAAAACATCTTTAACGTCATGTATATTTGTTGTAACAATACTTTTAGATAAAACCCTTTTCGATTTGGTCCTATAAAACACTTTATTATGATACTTAGACATCTTAATCGTCCAATAAAACCAATTTAGTTGTAGTCCCAACCTTAATAATACCGATATAATCTCAAAACAAACCTGTCATAGAAATACTCCGCGATGACATTGTCGATGGTTAATTCGACCCCCATCGAGTATCCATAGAGAAGTACAAAGATCCATGTCCTATAATTCGTCACCGCATACCATAACACCTAAAACCAAAACCAAAACCAAAACCAAAACCAAAACCAAAACCAAAACCAAAACCAAAACCAAAACCAAAATCAAAATCAAAATCGAAACCGAAAACGAAATTTCATTTTTTTAATCAATAAGTAATGTGAACATACCTTGCCAAATTTATCTTTGGCCACATTACCCTTCTTCTGAAGAGCACCCAGGTTACCGTCCGGCAAATCTTGCCCTAACGTCAACACCAATATCCCCATTATCACATTAAGCCACCCGGGAATAAAAAACGCAATCCGCCACGCCGTGAAAGGCGTGGCCCCCGCCTTCTTGATAATCTCAAACAACACCGGCATCAAAAGCTGCGTGGCACCGCCCCCCATGTTGCCCCACCCGGCCGCGGTCCCATTAACCAACCCGATAATCTTGCTATTAAACATCGTACTCATCCAATACTGGCACGACACAAACGTGGCCAACGAGAACCCGATCATGAACCGGACCGCTATGTAACCCCCGGCGTCTTCCACAAACGACATGCAGAAGACGGTGGGGGCCGAGAGCATGATGAGGAACGCACACCCGTAGCGCGGCCCCAGCATGTCGCACACGGCCCCCATCACGAGACGCGAGAAGATGCTCCCGGAGACGGAGGCAACCCCCGCGTTCCCAATGTCGGACTTGGTGAGGTTGAGGTTGTCGCGGATGATGGGGACCAAGGGAGCGGCCGCGAAGGTGGAGACGAAGGTGGTGAAGAAGGAGAGCCAAGATAAATGAAAGGTCCTCATGTGAGGGTTGGCTAAAGAGAAGAGCTTGAAGACTTTGGCCTTGTGTTCGGAGTCCACCGGGAGGTCGAATTTGGCGGTGGCATCGGTGGGGACCGCCGGAGATGCGACCGAGAAGGCCAACACGGGTTCCCGGCCGGTGACTCCGTGCATGGAAGTCCCCGGAGAACCTTCGATTTCAGGCATTGGAGATTAATTGTGTTTAGTTTTTTTCCACAATGTGTGTGTGTGAAATGGTTGAATTTGATGACTTGATTGTTGGTGTGTTTTTGGAGTATGGAGCAAGTGTTTATATAGGGGACATGGCAGAAGAGTAATTAGTTTCTTTTTAAATAGTGATGCATTTTTTTATACTTAAAAAAGTAAATTGTATGTAGAAGCTTCCTTTTGCTTACGGTGTCAGTATTTATCTGATGAAATTTTCCAGAAAGAGAATATTACAATCCCACAATATGCGGTTTCGATCTCAATCTTGCAACTTGCGCTTTATAGTTATATTTTTACAAATAATTATAGCTAAAAATAGAGTAAGATTAAACTATAAAGGATTGATAAATTTAAAATCATATTTTTCTGAACAATTAACTAAAGTAGTTATATTGGTTTAGTTTTTCTAAAACTTGGACATCAGAAACCATCAACTTGTGGTTTTATTTTATGAAACTACAGAAGAGATGGAAATAACGGTTTTCTATAAACCAAATTAAAGATTTCATAAGTTGTAGCTTAATTTTAGTGACTAAACTTTTTGAAAAAAAAGTTATACAAAACTGAATAATAAATCTATTTTGGTAAACTATTTGGAGAACTTTTGATTTTAAATTTATCAATCATTTAAAATTTTATTTCACTCTATTTTTAACTTTTTAAAGATTTTCTTTAGACTTACATGTTAACACACATTTTTGAAGAGAAAAATATGTTGTTTATGACTACCTTTTAAAAAATATTGGTCAAAATGGCCATCTATATTAATTATTTTAATCCCATTTTCAAATTGCTGTAACGAGTTGTACAGTACAAATAGATGATGCATGGATTTGGATCTTTATAGAATTTAGGGTTTACATTCGTTGACATTTGGCAGGCAGCTAGTGGATTCCCAAAAGGTTAAGAAGAATCCCTGATTGCCGCATCCAACTCATCGTATATCCCAAAGGATCACCAACTAGGATTTTTTTATTTTATTTTTTTTAACCATGCTTAAAACGGTAAAACTTTTGTTTTTTCTTTAATAGATTATTGATAATTAGATCTAAAATAATTTTTTTGAATTTAAGTTATAATGAATGATATTAATAGTTAGATAAACTTAATTTACCTTAATTGATCATGGTATAATCAATTAATTTAATTGCTATGTTCAATGTTTTTATATCAATGTTTGTAGTTTTACTCTATCTATATCATTTCTTAGCAAGCAAAATGCATGTTCACAAACAATTTGAGCGATAGAATTATCAAGATTCTTATGATTCTAAAACCGTTTTTTTAAGATAGGTGCAAACTAATATGATTCTTTGTCGAATTCTTTTTCATAAATCTTCTCTAAATAAATGTGGAACATCTTGGTTATATTACTCTTTAGAAGAGTAATTGGGAAAAGAGAACATATTTTGAAATAGATTAAAAGGTATGTGTCCAAATTAATCTAACCATAAAAAAACTTGAATATATATAGAAGGAGGTTTAAAGACTGAAATACCTCAAACAAACAGAAAACTGAGTAACATCTATGTATATGTAGTGCTACATTTGGACCATATGCACTTGTGCCTACAAATAAAATAAGTTATTTTTTGGTTTTTATGCACAAGAGCATAATGTACTTATGCATATGCATGTGTATATATACAAATTACATGTATACATAAGTGCATACGGTCTAAATAAAGGGTTACAATGGTGCTTCTCGGTTTTTCGTTTATTTGAAATTTTTTTCTTCGCATGTCTCCTTTGTAACCGCCTAACAAAACTAACCAAAAATAATGCATCTGATTAGTTGATTTAAGTTTACACAGTTAACATAAATTCTCATATATATATATATATATATATACTAGTAAATTTAGAAAGTTAATTAATAACATCTAATCGGGATATATATATGGTTTTACGGTTGTTAAATATGCTGTAATAATTAATAAAATAAATTGTAATAAATGATAATTAAAGATATGAGAATAAAGATTTGCACATCTTTTGTTGGACCGAAGGGTGCATAGATTAGAAGGAGACAATTCTGGTTTACTTTAAAGACTTAATGCAAAGAGACACTTGCATTTAAAGACTTATTGTTATTTAAGGAAAAATTAGATTCAAACTTTTTGTCTTCTTACCTCACTTTTCCAAATTCATACTTTATTTTAACTTTTAGAATCTATTTAATATTTTTTTTTTTCTAATTATTCTAAACATACTTCTTATTATAGCTTTCGGTTACGCAAGCATAAATTTTTAATTATTCATCAATTTTTTTATTAAAAAAAATCATCACCATGTACACATCAAGAACGCGAGTGCACTATTATAGTATTATGAAGAAAATATACATATTTGATGAACGCGATTCTTTTTATAAAACAAATACACAAACTACACAAGCATCTTATGTTTTAGCGCATGAATTTTGTTTCACTATAATAAAATTAAGTTTATAGGATGCTTAAAATGAATAAACGTCGTAACAAAGTATTTTATATGACCAAGATTTAGTTATAGGACCAAACCAAAAGTAATCATATATAAAAGTGTTACAAAAAGTTTATAAAACGCTTATGGGTGACGTAACAAGGTTTTTAAACATTTTTTTAATAAAGTGTCTTATAAACTATTTTATACGACATTAATTTGAAAAAAATGTTCTATAAACATAATTATCATTAGACAAGATGGGTTTATTTGTGGAGGGCTACTATTAATCGGTTACCCACTCTTGATAACCTCATTGAAAGGGGAGTTATCTTGCATTCCGGGGTCTGCCCTGTATGTAACTCGGAGCAGGAGAGTCTGGAGCTTTTGTACGTGCGCTGCTCTACAACAAAATTGGTCTGCGCGCTCCTGTCTTCGTGGGTGGACTGGTGGCCGCTCGATGCCTCATCCTTTCATTGCTTTTGGGTAAAGACGCTAATTACGATGGGCGATTCGACTATCAAGCAGGTCCGGAAGGTGGTGTTTGTTGGGGATCTATGCGTACAGACGCGCAGCGGATAACAAAAACTGATCCTCAAGACCCGGATCCAATCAAAACCGCACAGATACAAACAAGGATGTTTAGGATGTTTACCTTTGCGAGTAATCAACTAGATTGCTGGTAGGGGATACACCGCTACTGACACGATCTGAGAACCAGCTGCTAAACCACCAGGGATTTATCAGAAAAACAACCTCAAAGGTTTGGGGTGTAGTCGTCGATCAAGGGAGAGGGGAGAAAAGGGAGAGTTTTCTGGCTTTCAGGGAAATTATGATTGATACCTTATGAAACTGATAGGCTTTACCATATTTATATACATAAATATGGTAATGTCCATATCTAACTAAAAGCCCATTGGACTTAAAGCCCATCTAAAACTCTTTAATTAATTAACTAATTAATTAATTAATCCTTTATCTAATAAATAATAAATCACTTTTATTATTTATTTCTCCCAAATAATTAATTTTATACTAAATCAATTATTCTCATCTCTATGATAAATCCACTGTTCTCTAATTTGTGTGCAGCGGTGTGACCTACTAGTGTCTTATAACATTGGACACGGTAAACTCTGTTACTGTCTCGCACACAATCCTAACAGACTCCCACTTGTGCTAGACATGTAACTGTACTGTTACCATTAGCCTAAGGAGGTCCCTAGCCAGACACTTAGGTTAACCAGGTTATAAGATCTCTTATATCCAGAGATACAATTCACGCTTAAATTTGTACACAGGTTCATTCCTTTTGCACGCGATATTTCTGAAATGGATTTGAGACATGGAGTGGAGGATTCATTTCTCAAATTCAAGTATTTCTTGACTCTGATTTCGATTGCCTGCAGTAATGGATATTACTAAATAACACCTGTTATTTTATCCGAGCGTGGCCACGCGTTTTCTGCCAATCTTAATCGTCAAGGGGCCCGGAAATATCTCTCTTTTGAAAGAGGTGCAAATCCCTTCTTGACTACTTGCATTTGGATCCACGGCTTCCGCTGCATCGTCACGTCCCGTATGGCCACCCTGTTACGGTGCAGCGTTAGGACGTGCTAAGAGTACAACAGTCCTCATGTTCCCAAACCAAGTATCTCAGGTCTAAGGACAACCTATCAAGTCAGTGCTTATGACTGAGGCTCCATGAAGCAGACTTGATACTGGTCACATCCAATACCCAAGCACTCTGTTGAGTATCTATAAATACTTGGTCACATCCCTTGTGCTTTTATTCTCGACTTCGAATAAATCATCAAGTATTTATAATAGCGTTAAGCTCCCTATCGAAATTCCCATTTCAATAAGTGGCTACGGAATTTTAGATTTCATACAAAAACTTTGTAAAATCATGGATACGTTAAATATGCGAAAAATAGTTAATTTAAAACAATCATGAATAAAAACCTCCATTTATTACATCAAGAACTTTACATGATTGAATCGTTCTAAATTAAACTATAGTAATAATTAATAAACTAAAACTAGCTACTGGCGTCCAGGTACTGCGTCCCAATGGAGTTTGCATGTGCCTCATGCTTCACCCTTGCTAGTGGCTTTGTCAGCGGATCTGCGACATTTTCTTCTGTTGGAATCTTGCATATTCTCACATCTCCTCTTCCAATGATCTCTCGGATAAGGTGATATTTCCTGAGCACGTGTCTTGACTTGTGATGCTCTCTAGGTTCCTTTGCTTGCGCTACGGCTCCCGAGTTATCACAGAATATATCGATCGGTCTAGAGACACTGGCAACCACTCTTAGATCCGATAGAAAATTCCTTAGCCTGACAGCTTCCTTTGCCGCATCAGATGCTGCAATGTACTCTGCTTCTGTAGTTGAATCTGCAATCGTGTCATGCTTCGAGCTCTTCCACGAGATCGAGCCTCCGTTTAGGGTGAAAACGTACCCTGACTGTGATCTAAAATCATCTCTGTCGGTCTGGAAACTAGCGTCAGAATAGCCGTTGACACTAATTTCATCTTCAGAACCTCCAAAGACCAAGAACGTGTCTTTCGTTCTTCTCAGATACTTGAGAATGTTCTTGACAGCCACCCAGTGAGGTTCTCCTGGATTCTGTTGATATCTGCTCGTAACACTTACTGAGTAAGCAACATCGGGCCTGGTACATAACATGGCATACATAATTGATCCAATTGCTGAAGCATATGGAACCAATTTCATTTTGTCCTGATCTTGACTAGAAACAGGACATTGTGTTTTACTTAACACTATGCCATGTTGCATCGGGATAAATCCTTTCTTGGATTCATCCATCCTGAATCTCTTCAGGATTTTATCAATGTATGTACTTTGGCTAAGTCCGATAAGCCGCTTAGATCTGTTTCTGTAGATCTTTATGCCAAGTATATAAGCGGCTTCTCCAAGGTCTTTCATCTGGAAACAGCTGCTTAACCAACTCTTTACACTCTGTAAAGTTGGAACATCGTTTCCTATAAGTAGAATGTCATCTACGTACAAGACCAAGAAGGTTACTATGCTCCCACTGAACTTAGTGTAGACACACGGCTCGAACTCACTTTTGGCGAAACCAAATTCTTTGATTCCCTCATCAAAGTGTAAGTTCCAGCTTCGAGATGCTTGCTTTAATCCATAAATGGATTTTAGCAGTTTACACACCTTATTAGGATTCTTAGCATCTTCAAACCCCTCTGGTTGTTCCATATAAACGTCTTCTGTTAACTTTCCATTCAGAAAGGCTGTTTTGACGTCCATTTGCCAGATCTCGTAGTTAAAGTACGCTGAAATGGCCATTAGAATCCTAATCGACTTTAGCATGGCCACTGGCGAAAAGGTGTCATCATAGTCAATACCATGAGTTTGCGTGAACCCTTTTGCGACCAGTCTGGCCTTGAAAGTGTGTACATTTTCCATCCATGTCGGTTTTCTTCTTGAAAACCCATTTGCGTCCAACAGCTCTACAGTGTTGTGGCAAATCAGTCAACTCCCAAACTTGGTTGACGTACATGGATTGCATCTCGGCCTTCATGGCTTCCTGCCATTGTTAAGACTCATTGCCTGACACAGCTTCTCCATAGGATGTTGGTTCATTCAAGTCTCCGCTGTCCTGAGAGACTAGAAACCCAAGATACCTATCTGGTTCTTGTCTTACCCTACTGGATCTGCGAAGGTCCTGTGTTTGCACTTCCTCAATCGGTTCTGATTGAGGTTCAACATTCTCATGTTGAATTTCTGGCTCAACAATTGGTGTGGTGTTTTCTTCGTCTACTACCTGTAGATCTACATCCTTTCTGGTGTTCCCAGAACTGACAAACTTTTCTTCCAGAAATTTTCCATTTCGAGCAACAAAAACTTTGTTCTCTTCAGGGTTGTAGAAATAATATCCCACGGTGGTCCTGGGATATCCAACGAAGAAACACTTGTCGGATTTGGGCTTGAGTTTTTCTGAGGTGGGTCGTTTGACGTAAACCTCACAACCCCAAATTCTTAGAAAAGATATATTGGGTTTCTTACCCTTCCATAATTCGTATGGAGTCTTTTCTACCGACTTTGTTGGCGCTCTGTTCAGTATATGTGCTGCTGTTTCGAGCGCATGTCCCCAGAATGACACTGGCAGCGTAGAGTGACACATCATCGATCGTACCATGTCAAGTAAAGTACGATTTCTCCTTTCTGACACACCATTCGCCTGAGGTGTATACGGAGGTGTGAGTTGGGATACAATCCCACACTCCATCAGATGATTGTCAAACTCATCACTAAGATATTCGCCTCCGCGATCCGACCGTAAAAACTTGATCTTTCTGCCAAGTTGATTCTGTACTTCATTTTGAAATTCTCTGAATCTTTCAAAGCTTTCATATTTATGTCTCATAAGGTAGACATAACCATACCTACTGAAATCGTCAGTAAAGGTAATGAAGTACCGGTATCCTCCTCTTGCCACATGACTAAATGGCCCACACACATCTGTGTGAATTATTTCTAACAAGTCAGTAGCCCTTTCATTTTCTTTGTTGAAAGGTTGCTTTGTCATTTTGCCAGATAAACAAGACTCGCAATTATCAAAAGGTTTATAATCGAAAGTGGCAAGAAAACCTCCTTTTAGGAGTAGTTCAACGCGTTTCTTGTTTATGTGGCCCAAACGACAATGCCAGAGGTAAGTCTGATCCTCAATGTCTTTGGATCGTTTACTTATATGATAGATTTCATTACTGTTGTCTTGTAGATTTACTGTATATAGACCATTCACAGGTGTTGCTTTAAAATAGAAAATATTATTTTTAAAGACAGAAATCATTTTATAATCATACTTGTAATAAAAACCTTGGTCTACTAACAAATCGAAAGACAAAACATTCTTAATCATGTTTGGAATATAATAACAATTATCCAGTCCCAAAACTAGACCCGAGGGTAAACTAAGACTATAAGATCCTACAGCTTCAGCTAACAGCGGAGTGCCTTCGCCAACTCGTAGGTTCGAACGGTCCTTCCTCAAAGTCTTTCTTCTAGTGAATCCATGTAAATGATTACAAATGTGGTTACCACTGCCTGTATCAATTACCCATGATTCATAAGAAGTGATTAAGCAATCTATCATAATGATACCTGGAGCATCGGGTAAACCAATCTCTATCTGGTCAATATTCATCGAGTGCTCGCAAATATCCTTGCTACCGCATTCTGGGCAACTCAGATCCCCCAGCTCATCAATCCAATCAGTATCCATGAGATCAGCAGGTGCTGGCTTCGGCTCTAGACTGGCCAGAATGTTCTCATGTAGTGCTGCCACGTCAGTCTTTGGTTCTTTCATGTAGGCACTAGCTGTATCACATATCTCCTTCAGGAGTGAGTACCACATGAGATACACTAACTCTTCCTGAGTCATCTTGTACCCCAAACGTGTCAAGCATTTAAAGAGCCTCCTCATTTCCATAAGATGGTCTTTAACTGACTGGTCCTTCTTCAGCTTTAGTGAAAGTATCTCTTTCATTATCAGAAGCTTAACTGTATGTCTATAGAAACCTAACTGGCTTTCTATATCTTTCACGACCTCGTGGCAGGATTTATCTCTTAATCTATCCGTGAACTCGGATGATATAGAGAAAATCAGAATTGACATAACATCCGATTCATCCGCCATGTACTTGAAGTACCGAGTGAACTCCTCTTCAGGAGAATTACTCTCAGGTCGTGATACAGGTTTATCTAAAACGTAAAACTTACCCTGTGCACGCAAGATATTATCAAGGTGCATTTTCCAAACTGGAAATTTTGTCCTGTAAGTTTCCATTTTCCATTGATAAGTCTCAGTGATTCCTCAGGGGTATAAAACGGGATTACAGAAAAAGACATCTACAATAAAGAATAAAATTCCAAGCTTAGTTTATAATTATAAAATCTCTAATAAATTATTACCCTTAAAATAAATTTATTAGACTAGAATCCATATTTCACATGTGTCGGGAAGCATGTGATCATGTCAAACCGACTCATGCGATTTATGGTAGGTAAAACTATACCAATCGCATTTTAATTCGAAAATACTGATAACACCAAAATTATACATGTTTTGGTGGTGCTTAATTAGTTGAATTTACCCCGTTTATCACTTGATTCTCACCTAATTACTCACGAATTGGTATGTTTGTTACTTTTGAAGGTATTGGAGAACACGGAGCTAAAAAGTGCGGAAAATAGGCGAAATTGTGCGAAAGTTGGAAAAGTACAAAACAGGAAGTTTTAGCGATCGGGAAGTGAAGGTTTTGGCGCCGCCAAGACTGATATTCGAGAAGGTTCCTGCTTTTTATCAACTTAGCGCCGCGAAGATGAAGTTTAGCGCCGCGAAATTGGCATTTGCACTCTCAAGAAGATTCCAGAATTTGCCAAAAATAGAAGGAGTAGGGTTTTTAAGTGTTTTGCGCCGCGAACGCCTACTTGGCGAACGCGAAACAGCTTCCGGACCTTCTTTTAAATACTGTTCTCAGCCTTCAGTTCCATATGCATTCTTAGACAGAAAAATACAGTAAAAGGGTCAGTTGTACCAGTTGGTTAGTGGTTTGGAGGGAGAATCAAGTGTGGAGAGAGGAGACGCTGCGCCAATACGGATACTCGATTAATCATCTGTAGCTGTATGGTCGGTAGAATGTCTGTCTTTATCTATACTTATTCTGTTTTCCTAGCTATGAGTAGTGAGTAGTTTTCTATGTAGTACTTATCGTGGTAGATGAACCATGTGGATATGATTTTATGGTTTTAATGATTATTGATTTGTTTTGGTTAATTGAATGTGGTTTTATGATTCCAATTTGATTCCTGCTATTTCGTGTGTTTGAACTCGTTGGTTGGGTTTGCTTTTGGACCAAAAAAGTAGACTCCATTGGGTTAATCAACCTCTCTTGACTTATCCTTCGAGACCTCGGAGAATTAGGTTAAGTGGTTTCTTGGACCGAGAGAAACTAGATTGTAAAACACCGGTTAGTTGAGATAGGATTGGGTGACTGATATTTAGGTTGTCTGACAATCAGCCTAGGTATTGGGACTAGGAGGACCATTCTAGTTGACAATCATATTATCTGCATGTTAGGGTGTCCCAGACTTAAATCCTTACAATAGCCAAATCAATCATACTTTTATGCAACTTAATTATCCACTTGGGGATTCACTATGCCATGATAAGTGCTACTGTTTTCTTTATTATTGTTAAATCAGTTTTTATTCTGCTTTCTAGTTCTTTAGTTGTTAATTTAGTTTTCAAATGATTTTCTCAAAAACCCCCCATAGCCTTAGATTAATTAAACTAATAGGATTACCAGTCTGTTACTTGACCGTTCCCAGTGGTAGATACGATACCTGGACTTTCCTACGCTATATTGCTATCGATCAGGTACGCTTGCCTGTGAATGTGGTAATAGGTGGTTAGGCATTAGAGGTTAAAACTTGTTACGCTTTTTATAGTTAATATTTACCGCATCAAGTTTTTGGCGCCGTTGCCGGGGAACGGTAGTATTTAGACTTTTGATCTTTGTTAGTTTTGTTAATCGATCCTTGTGAGGGATTACATCCCTTGCAAGTTTTTGCTTTTTAGTTTTTCTTTATTTATTATAATTATTATTATCTCTTTGTTTCCCGCAAGTTGCCCGTAACTGTTTGTTGTGGTTTCAGTCACGGCAAATTTGTTAGAGCCATTTGAGGAACCGGAGAGGGAATTCAGAAAAAGAAACAAAAAGACGAGAGCCAACAAAGTTCGCCCGAGAGCTTTGATTTTTGAGATGGGAGAAGAAGCACCGATGTGGACCGCCAGGAGGGCCGCTCCAACTGTTCCCACGAATCCGATCACGAAGCCGAATCTAAACAAGGAAATCCCGGGGAAGCTCCTTCACATGATCAAGGACCTTACCTTCGACGGGAAAAACGATAGCAATCCTATCGTGCATTTGGAGAACTTCGTGGATATCTGTGATCTGTTCAAAACCGAGGAAGGCCGAGATGATGCGATTCGTCTCCGAGTCTTTCCTCTCACACTCGCCGGAGAAGCTAGAGCTTGGCTGCGTTCGTTAGAGCCAAGCTCGATCACTACTTGGGAAGGACTGCGTTCCAATTTCCTTTCCCGATTTTTTCCACCATCTAAGATCGACAAGTTGAAAGCCGACATCCGATCCTTCCAACAAGATGACGGGGAGACCATATCCGAAGCATGGGAGCGTTTCAAACACCTTCTAAATTCGTGCCCAAGTCACGGATTCCTCGAAGACATGCTCATACACAACATAGATTGGAGGACGGACAAGCGCTTACAAATTCCAAGAATGGCCGGGAAAATCTCAACCGATTTTGATCCATCGGATGAAATAGCTGCTGTGAAAAACCAACAGGTAAAGTTTGAACGAAAAATAGATGAACTAACTAAATTTGTTCATGCTTTGCAGGTTGGATGCGAGGAGTGCAAGGGTCCACATTTGACTAAGGATTGTCCGAATCGCCCGATGATGACACCGGAGGAAGTTAATTATCTTAACCGGGGCGATTACCAAGGGAGGTGGAACAACAACCGTAACTTCAATCCACGACCTCCCGGATTTTTTGCACCAAATCAACCGAACCAACGCACGGAGGGAGAGCCACGCATTTCTATCGAGGACCGACTCATCCAGTTCATGGACGCGCAAAAGAAAATCAATGATGAGGTAGGGTCATATTTGCGTAACCATCAGAGCATAATTCAAAATTTGGAATTGCAGGTTGGACGCATTGCTCAAACATTAGCCGAGAGGACCCAAGGAGAACTTCCGACGCAAACCCAAGTCAATCCAAAGGTGGAAAACGCAAAGCCGATGCTCATGATGGCCGGAACGAAGTCAAAGAAGGCATGGACAGATATTTACAACAAAAAGTATGTGGATAGCGACAGTGAAAGTGAGCCCGACTATGCCACGGATTACGATTCGGAGGGGTTCACAATCTCGTTCGAGCATCTTAAGCTTAATGATTCGGACACATCAAGTGATGACGAGAACGAGGATGAGGATGGAAAGCAAGGTGGATTCGCGGAGTTCGTGATACCAAAGAAAGAAAAGAAAGGAAAAGAGAAGGAGAAAGAGAAACCGGACAAGGAAGAGCTCATCTATATCGCACCAATCAAGCATTACCCGGGAAGTTACAGTTTACCTATTTCTTGTTCTAAATACAAAGGTCTTGCTTTAATTGATTCAGGTGCCGCACTTAACATGATGCCTTCTTGTTTTTGTAGGAAAATGGGTATCAAGAAGATCGAGCCAACGGATTATCAATATCGAGGAGTGAACGGGTACATGACCAAACCGTTGGGGATAGCGGAAGCAGTTTCGATTCGAATCGGAAATTTCGTCTACTATACGGACTTTATCATAGCCAACCTCCCGAAGGACACGGAGATCCCTATCATTCTCGGGAGAGCTTTTCTGCATACCGCCCAAGTTAATACGGACATGCGAAATCAAGTTACGAGTATGGGGTATGGAGAAAACCGTTTGTACTTTGATCCCAACGGAGAGCCGGTTAGACATCTCGATGAGCCTTATGAAGATCCTTCTCTTACCTATAAGAAGGTCCCGAACCGCCCACTGCTACCTCATGAACAAATGGGCCGCAAGAAGACGGAGGACTACCCAAATCCGATACAACCAAAGGAGATATCTACCAATCTGGGACCCTCCAAGAAGGAACATCGAAAGAAAAGGGGTTCGTCAGCCCGACGATCCAAGAAATGAGCCGAAAGCGGGGTCGAGCTCTAGACCCAGTCAAAAATGAAGCGCTTCTCGGGAGGCAACCCGAGCATTTTTCGTTATTTTCAGTTTTAGTGTTTTTCGTGTGAGTTTTTACTAATGTTTTTGTTTTGTATTGCTTAGGTAACCATTCAGAAGGGATAGAAGCCAAAATCGACGAAAACCGACACGAATCGGAATTTTTCAAAAGGTGGAAACAGAAAGATTTCGCGAACGCCAAACCTTTAGTTTGGCGACGCGAAGTCTGTCCAGACCAACATCAGGTAAAATTTTTGAACTTGGCGACGCGAAGTGGTATGTTTGGCGACGCGAGAATCGATTTTACAATTTTGAATTCTTGGAAACCGCCTCTTCGCGACGCGAAGCCTTAGGCTTAGCGACGCGAAGTCGGCCCTGACGGTTTTTAAACCCTCATTTTTCACTTTTTCAAAACACAAAAACCTAATTTCTCTCTCGGCGCCGCGAAATCCTCTCACGTCCTTGCCAAGTTCGAAAATCTTAAGCTTCAATTTCATCCACAATGGCACAAAAGGTATGTTTCCTAACTTGATTTCGTTGGTTAAGCTCGATTTGGTGTAGTGAATTCATGATTTGGGGCAACAATGGTGGTTCTAGGTTTTCATAGATTCTATCTTGAATTGAAACCCCATTGTGTAATTAATTGTTGATTTGGATTGCATGCTATGATGTTTGATGGAAAAATAGTTTTGGCATGTGTTTTGCTTGTTGAATCTAGCTTGTTGGACCTTCAATGGTGAATTGTATGGAATTGGAATTGTTCTAGAGTGCACCATTGATGGTTAGAATTCTTGATTGATGCATACTTCGTTCTTAGAGTGCAATTTCATTATAGCATGCTAGTTAATGGGTTATTGAATTTAGTTGGATTGTGCTTGAATGCTAAGTGTGGGGATTTTGCACCCAAAATCCCCATCTTTTGATTTTACTAGATTGTGTTAGTGGAACCTTGGCTAAAAGCTCAAGTGTGGGGATGTTACACATCCCCATTCATTTTGAATCGCAATACATGTATCGTTTAGCTTGAATTGTTAGCCTTGGAATTTTGTCTCATTGGTTTGAATGATATGAACTTTGTCTTGATCATATTGGATACACTTGGACTAAGACATTGTTTATTTGGATTTTGTAGAGACAAAGAACTCGTTCGTCAACCTCATCGGTCCCTAATTTTCGTGCGCCGGGTGGAGGTCACGTCTTCACCTATTTTGGGAACGATCCAACGTTGAATGATCAAAGGCGTGAGCATTACCAAAAGATTGTCGACCGACTCCCGTCCCGTCAAATCCTGGTCCCGAGGAGAGTAGATTGGGATCTTCTCCAAGTTATGGGCATGAGAAATGAGATCGGAGCCAAATTGGAGAAGCATGCGTACGATGAGGAAGGCTCCGAGTACTTTATTTGCCATGCTTGGGAGCGCATCTTTGATTTTGCCGAGACCCTTTACCGAGAGCTCATTCTGGAGTTCGTGGCTACATTTCGGTTTGAGGAAGAGAAAGCCCTTGATGAGTTTTACCAGCCGTGCATGAGTTTTCGACTCGGTGGTGTTTGGCATTCGATCTCTTTGGTCGACTTGGCGGTGGCTTTGGGGATATATACCCAAGCCAAGGTGGAGGCTCCCGGATTCGTGGAGTACATGTTCGCCAGCGGAAAGAGGCCGGACGACTTCGATCCCAGTTTATCTTGGGCAGTTCTCGGAAGTGGCAACTATGGTGGCAATCTCAAGGTCAAAAGCCTTCTCTCTTCTTCGGACCGACTCTATCATCGGATGCTTGTTAATGCGGTCAATGCACGTTCCTCGAGTGAGGAGAAGATCTCGACCTATGATCTTTGGCTTCTCGAGCAACTCACCACGGATGACAAATACCCGAACGCTCCCTATATCGTCGCCATGCAACTCATGAAGGGAGGCGGTTATCGCGAGGGTAGCCGGATGGCCGGTGGCCAATATGTCACCCGTATGGCTAGGCATTACGGGGTTCTAACCGATGATGCTATTGCCTCGATGACGAGCCTCGGGGAGATGGGTTTGATCGACATGGAGCAACTCCGAGGAATGGGGGCAGCTGCGGTAGATCACTTGGTTGGCGGAGATCAGTTCACGTGGATCCCTTATCCACAAACACACGAGCCAAGAAGGAGGACGAGGAGTACCCAAGAAACCGGTGAAGCGAGCGGGGCGAACGAGGACGAACAACCAACGGATGAAGCGGGGCACTCGGGTTATGAAGACCTGAGTAATCGTTTATCGGAGATGCAGCTTACTTATGGCCGACATCATCAGCATATGGAGTATAACACCACGGAGGCTCTCCACCAAGCCAACTGGCAAAGTGGATTGATGAACCGAATGGCCTCCCAATTTGGTGTTGCACCTGCGACTCCTTTTGCTGCATCGCAGTTTTGGCCATTCTCCGACGATGCACCGCCCGGTTATCCCACTTTCGAGGATTGGCGTAACCAACCTCGAGGCCCCTATTGATCTCTCTTTTATCTCTCTATTCGATATGGTTGTCTAAACAATTTTATTTTTGTTTGTGTTTGTGCTTGCTACTCTTTTTTTTTTATTTTTTTTTTGGATTGTTTAGGATTTTAATTGTTTGCTTAGTTTGGTTTATTTTATTTTGTTCTTTTTACCTTTTATTTTTCTTTTTGTTTTTAGATACAGCTGTTTATGATTCTGCATCGGGTACGATTTCCGGAATAATCTCTCTCAGATCAGAACAAGTCAAATAACCCGGGAAGTTTCTCTCTTTTTCCCAATTACTCCTTAATTGTTTTAACTGTTGCATTGAGGACACTGCAAATTTTAAGTGTGAGGAGGGGGTTATGTTGACTTGTCTGCTTGCTTATTGGGTACACTTTATGCTTGTGATTGTCGTTTTTCAAATTTTTGAAAGCTTTGAAGTTTGACCCCAATTTTTTTCAAAATCTGAGATTGTTTTTGAGACTGAGTTGCTTGTTTAGGAGGACATGAGATGAGACTGTTTGAGTAGGAGAATACCTTGGAATACCGATTACCATGAGTGCCTCACCCGATTCCTTTGAGAGATTGAGCCTAATTAATTCATTTGTGTGAGGAATACCGACTTTGACCCAAGGTAGAACTTGTCACTAGAATTCTTGTCGAGACCACATAAGAGAAGTATTTATCACCATTGCACTGATAGAGGCCTTCGTTTCTAACCCTTTTAGCCTTCGTTAGATAACCTCATCATAGGGTTATTTAATTTGCCTAGCCAATTTCTGAAAAGGTGTTCACTTATAACACTTTCACCCTTGAAACCATTTTTTGAGCCTTAGCCTTTCGTTTCTTTACCCAATTCACCATATACCCTTGAGCCTAATTGTTTTATCTATCTTTTGGCCGTAACTTAAATTTGATACTTGAGATGTTTGATCCAGTTTTTCAAAAATCTGATAGTTTTTATGGGATTGATAAGAGCATGAGAGAAGAGCCAAAAGCAACATAGTTGCTGCTCTGAAAAAGAGAAAAGAGAGAAAAAAAGAAAAGATGAGACTCAAAGAAAAGAAAAGAAAATATCAAAAGAGTCGAAAAAAAAAAGTGAGCTTAAAAGTGTGAAAAAGAATTTGTGCCACAAATAAGCCATAGGCTTAGGCCGATTCTAAAAGAAAAAAAAAGAAGAGAGAGAGATATGCTCATCCCGATAGTTTCACTGTTTGAGAATCAGATTTTGTGCTTTACTGTTTGGATCATTACAAATTGAGTTTTCAAGTTTTTGTTGCAATATCCTTAGCCACTCATATATCCTTTATCCTACCCTTAACCTTAGCCTAACATTACAACCCCTAAGTCCTCTTGACGGTTGACAACTTCTCAGTGGTGGAGATTAGATTCAGTGCCAAGCTTATGCATGAGGGAATTGGTCGAGTATTGGTGAGATCACTTTTTACACTTTTACCCCCGAGAGATACACTTCAGATTATTATTCATACTATGTGAGGGTAAAAGGTCCACCTTGGTATTCGATTGCTTGATATGTCTTGTCTTTGTGTCTGACTATGTGAGTATTCTTTGTCTTCTTGGATGATCTTGGGTGGAGATAATTTTGGTGTCATCTTTCTTATCTTTCAGTCTTTTGAATGAGGACAATCAAAGCTTAAGTGTGGGGATTTTGATAACACCAAAATTATACATGTTTTGGTGGTGCTTAATTGGTTGAATTTACCCCGTTTATCACTTGATTCTCACCTAATTACTCACGAATTGGTATGTTTGTTACTTTTGAAGGTATTGGAGAACACGGAGCTAAAAAGTGCGGAAAATAGGTGAAATTGTGCGAAAGTTGGAAAAGTACAAAACAGGAAGTTTTATCGATCGGGAAGTGAAGGTTTTGGCGCCGCCAAGACTGATATTCGAGAAGGTTCCTGCTTTTTATCAACTTAGCGCCGCGAAGATGAAGTTTAGCGCCGCGAAATTGGCATTTGCACTCTCAAGAAGATTCCAGAATTTGCCAAAAATAGAAGGAGTAGGGTTTTTAAGTGTTTCGCGCCGCGAACGCCTACTTGGCGAACGCGAAACAGCTTCCGGACCTTCTTTTAAATACTGTTCTCAGCCTTCAGTTCCATATGCATTCTTAGACAGAAAAATACAGTAAAAGGGTCAGTTGTACCAGTTGGTTAGTGGTTTGGAGGGAGAATCAAGTGTGGAGAGAGGAGACGCTGCGCCAATACGGATACTCGATTAATCATCTGTAGCTGTATGGTCGGTAGAATGTCTGTCTTTATCTATACTTATTCTGTTTTCCTAGCTATGAGTAGTGAGTAGTTTTCTATGTAGTACTTATCGTGGTAGATGAACCACGTGGATATGATTTTATGGTTTTAATGATTATTGATTTGTTTTGGTTAATTGAATGTGGTTTTATGATTCCAATTTGATTCCTGCTATTTCGTGTGTTTGAACTCGTTGGTTGGGTTTGCTTTTGGACCAAAAAAGTAGACTCCATTGGGTTAATCAACCTCTCTTGACTTATCCTTCGAGACCTCGGAGAATTAGGTTAAGTGGTTTCTTGGACCGAGAGAAACTAGATTGTAAAACACCGGTTAGTTGAGATAGGATTGGGTGACTGATATTTAGGTTGTCTGACAATCAGCCTAGGTATTGGGACTAGGAGGACCATTCTAGTTGACAATCATATTATCTGCATGTTAGGGTGTCCCAGACTTAAATCCTTACAATAGCCAAATCAATCATACTTTTATGCAACTTAATTATCCACTTGGGGATTCACTATGCCATGATAAGTGCTACTGTTTTCTTTATTATTGTTAAATCAGTTTTTATTCTGCTTTCTAGTTCTTTAGTTGTTAATTTAGTTTTCAAATCATTTTCTCAAAAACCCCCCATAGCCTTAGATTAATTAAACTAATAGGATTACCAGTCTGTTACTTGACCGTTCCCAGTGGTAGATACGATACCTGGACTTTCCTACGCTATATTGCTATCGATCAGGTACGCTTGCCTGTGAATGTGGTAATAGGTGGTTAGGCATTAGAGGTTAAAACTTGTTACGCTTTTTATAGTTAATATTTACCGCATCAAATACGATTTCTAGATCGTCGGGACATCGGATATATAATCCGTGCATATTTAGTCCCTCTAGTGCATTTTGGCCCGGTACCACCCGGTGAATAAATAATTACCAAAATAGACTGCACCACCCGGGACCTGGACAAACCCTGGCCGGTACCACCCGGAGATAATTCGCAGAGTTTTATCACCCTCCAGTTTCGGTTTGAACACGGACGTTCATAGTGTGTTCACTTACAACGCCCTATGTACCTTACACCGGAGGTGCCCCTAAAGTGGGTTGCACTTACTAATCTATGATTTTGATAAGGGTTAAAATTGTCAGTTTTCAAAAACTTGGATCCAAACACAAACTGTATTTGTATCCAATTTTTTCTTTTAAAAACATTTAATTTTTAAAACCGTTTATATTTAAAAGAAAATTACGTAACTAAAACAACCACGCAATTTATATAACTATTAAATATAAACATTCATACAATTAAAACATGTCATAGTCAAAAACCCTTAACTATCATTGTTTCGTGAGCCAACACAAAACGACAGTCTTATTCCTAAGGGACAAATCTTCTCGGCGCTCCCACTGGCTCCAAGCTCCATGGTTATCTCCTTAGCTCCGTCTTCGGGTCTCGATTTTATTTATTACATTACAAAATCGGGTTGTAAATGGCATGCAGGCCTCCCGTAACCAATCAATAAATAAATAAAATACGCACAATTATCAAGACACAACCACAGGTCAAAGGGTTTGACTATGACATCAACCAATAAAATCTTAACTAGATTCTATTTTATTTTATAATTAACCTAAATTAATTTAATAAAAACAAATTTTCTAGGATTTCGAACCTATCTGGTTCAAACTCTTATCTAAACGAAAAACAACCGTATTCATCGCGAACCATAAAACAACAACCAACAATTGTCAGTAACTGTTTGCGGCGCGAACCCTCTACTCGCGGCGCGAGGCATCTGCTCACGGCGCGAGCTGGTCATCTGACAGGATCAATGATCAAGATCAGAAAACTTAATCAAAGAAGTTTGCAGAATAACACTTTGATTATTTGAACAAGACAATGGATTTAGAACAAACTGTGTATATATTGATTTCAACAGCTTAATGATTACAAACTCAAGCCCCAATTTGTTTGAACAGGCTCAAACAGACGTGCAACACTTCTCTATTGCAGGGATTACAAGAACAATCTTGAGGCTCTAATTCTAAACAAAAGCTATGAAAAACTCGTATCTAATAATGAAAGACCTATCAGCTAAATATATGAATTACAAGATAACAATAAGGAAACTAGATTTACAAGATAATCTCTAAAATATCTCCAAGCAGATCGTATCTTGTCTATATCTTCAAATCATCACAATCCTTTCCTTATCTTCATCTTGATAGCAGTGGTAAAACAAAAGCAGTGTTAACTTGACAGCAGCAGTGGTAACTTCATATAGGCAGTGGTAATCTTCAACAGCAGTGGTAAGTTGATCTTCAGTGAATACACTTATATTGGCAGTGGTAACCTTCACAGAACTAGCAGTGGTAATCACTCCAACACCAGCAATGTTAATCAACTTATCTCCAGCAGTGGTAATGCAACAGATTATTTCCTAACAATCTCCCCCTAACTTAACTTCTGATTTCAATCAGAAATTAAGTTCTTCAGATGTTGCATTGCTTTCTTGATCATCTTGGCATGGTCTGAATGATTTGTATCTTTCAGAAACTCTTGAAGCTTCTCCAATCCATATGCATGCATAGTTACTCTGTCTTCAGCAGTAACCAAGTTCAAGATTTCACCAAACTCTGCATGGCTTCTTTGTTTACCATTGTTCCACTGTACAAAGTAGAACTTTTTGAAGATACCTTTTACTCCCCAAATCACCACTTTCTCTTCCTTAGCTGTTTCTTCTTCATTCAACTCTGCTAGCTGTTTAGTCATGTTTTCAATGACTTCTTTTTCCAAATCAGACATAACAGACTTCTTTCTCTTCAGAACTCCTTCTATCACCTTCCTTTCAAAATCATACCTCTTATCTACCAAGAAGTATCTTTTGACACCTCCATCAAAAGTGACAGCAAAAACTCTATTTGCCTTGTAGCAGTTCCAAGCAGCTACCTCTCCTTCCTTCTTTTCTTTTCCCAACCTTATGTCTTTCTTTTGTTTTTCCTCCTTAGCCTTCTCATATGCAAACATGATTTGAAGGTTTTCTTGAAATACAATGGCTTCTACAAAATCTGTCATTCCTTTTGCACACCCAATCTCATATATCTTCTTCAGATCTGAAGCTGAGAGCTTTGTAAACATTCTGTTTGCACTTGAAAACACTTCACTTGTCTGATCTTCTCTTACTATTCTTAAGAAGACAACCTTGTTATCTTCAAAGCAGGACCAGTCTATCACTCTTGATGCTTCAGTGAAGATCTTTCTCTTTTTGGTTGGCTTATGAGCAATGGACTTCTTCCTCTTCTTTTTAGCTTGACTGATTTGCTTAGCCAATTTTGAAGTTTCTTTCTCAATCTGAGTTGGCTCTTTATCAATCTTCTTCTTCTCTATTTCAACCTTTTCTTCATCAATCTCAGCATTAGCAGCAGAGGTAATACCAACAGCAGTGGTATTGACATCATGCTTTTTCTTGCTTCTTCTTTGCACTTGTACTTCTTTTTCCTCAACCACCTCCTTTTCAACCTCAGTTTCTTTTCTAGCATCTTCATAATGCTTCTTGACCTTTTCAAAAGACCATCTTGAGAAGTATTGGACAGGCCTTCCAAGAATTCCAGCTAGACATCTGACCATTCTTTTTCTTTCTTTTGTTCTTGTCAATGGTTTGACAATCTTCTTTTTGATCTTTTTAGCCTCCACTTCCTTGTTGAACTTGTCCTGTAACTTCTTGGCAGCAGCCTTTCCAGCCTTATCTTGTTGTGCCTGTTTCTTCTTTCTTTACTTTATTTCTTGATTCACCCTCTCTTGATCCTCCAAACTTAGTTTCTTAGCAAGAGCTTCAGAGGCTTCATACTCCAATACTTTTCTTTTAGCTTCAGCAGCTTCATCATCAGTTTCAGACTCTGCTTCTTCCACCATTTTCTCTTTTCCCTTGTCTTTTGGATCAAGAGGAATTTCAGTCTTCTTTTTGGTCACTTCAGGCTCTTTGATCACTACACCTTTGGTTGGTTTAATCACCTCAGGCATTTTTACAAGCAACTCAGCAATAGTAAGCTCATCTTCATTTACTCCCATTGCTGGTTCAGTCTCTGTACCAATAGCATCTTTTGGTTCATCTCCAGTACTGGAATCAACTACAGGTTCATTTGCAACCTTAGCAACCTTAGTTTCTTCTACTTTCTCAGCCTCCCCCTCAGCACCAGCACCAGTTTCAATCACATCTTCAGACAGATCATCAGGCATCTCAGAATTTTCAGCATGAATTGGTTCATTCACAACCACTTTATCTTCCACTGGCTCCCCCTTAACTTCAGATTTCCTCTCCCCCTTTGTGAATGCAACCAAAGTATTGTACCTCTTCCTTAGAGCTCTAACAGTGCCCCTCAAGGAAGTTATTGTAGCACCCTGAGCTTGAATGATCTTGGCTTGCTTCACAATCCGTGCATCATGCACCTTGAGCAAATCATGCTGTGCAGTGACCAACTCCTCCAGTGTATCCAGCCTTGCTTCATGAGAACCATGTTTGGCATCATGCACATGGAAATTCTTCTCAAAGGCCTTCAGATCCTTAGCAATTGTAGTGAAATTATCCATCAATTCCTGTTGTGTAAATCTGCCCTCACCAGGTTTAGGAGTGTTTACCTCCATTACTGGATCTTTGAGCTTTTTAACACCAGTCTTCAGCCTAGCTGAAGCACTAGATGTCCCCTTGGTTTCTTGGCACCTGGGTCCTCCCTTTGATTTCTCAATAGGAGTTGCCGTGGTGGGGGTCTTAGCAATGTTCAAACTGTCCTGATGCACACCTTGTGCAACATCAGTAGTCTGAGCCTCACCAACCACATGCCCATCCTTATCCTTAGAGGGCACCTTCTTTATACTTGAGTGGGGCTGCACTCCATGGGTTTCCCTTTGGATATTATCAGAAGGAGAGTGCTCCAACTGATGGCTTAGAGGCTCTTGAGGTTTAGAACCAGAGGAGGAAGGAGCTCCCCTGTTCTTTCTTTGATACTTTTTGAGTGGAGGGGTGGGGGTGTTATCAAGGGACTGAGGAATTGTTTCTGTGACAGGTGTGGGTAGGTCATCAGTGGGAATGCTTGATTGTGTGGGCTGCAAGCCTGATGCCTCACCTTGGGGATGGTTCACTCTCATCATTGTAGAGAACAATGGAGTGAATTGGTCATTTGAGCCTTCTGCAGGTCTCTGCATATTGGCAAACACCTTATGACCAAGAGTAGAGCTCTTATAGGTGTCACCATGCATTGGTACATCCGTCAATTCCTTAGTGATAACTTCTTGGATGAATCTTGGGAACATATAAAACGTTTTAACTTTTGAATTGTCTATGTTCTCAAGATTATACACAAGATCATCAAAAATCATTTGGGAAAAGTTGAACACCTGTTTAGTGGCCAAGCAGACCATTGCAGAGGCAATAGAACTGCTAAACTCACCAAAACTGGTGGTTTTCTTTTAAAAACAATGTAACAGGGTATGCACAAAAAATCTCCACTGAGGGCAAAATTTACCTTTAAGATATTTCAAAGAAGTGCGAGATCCTGTATACCCCATTCTTTCAAAAGCTTCCATGATAACAGAGGGTTTAAGCATAGTAATACCTTCTTCGTCATTGAGTTGAAGATGAAATCTGATCTTCGCAGGGGTTAGGGTAAGTGCTTGACCACAGATGGTGGTCTGAATGATCTTGACTCCATCTTCCTCTTGAATCACAACATTCGACCAGAAATCATTCATGTGTTGAATGTAGATGATTGGATTGATGGTCGCAGCGTAGGCAATGTGTGAGGATGCCAAGAAGTCAAGAATATCATTAAACCCTTCGGAATTGGCATCCTTCTTGAAGTATCCCACCTTATTGTGATCCTTGATGAAACCCATTGAATCCATACTCGATTTCGCAAATAAAACCCTAGAATCAAACGAAAATCAGTACACGATTGAAAGATCAAGAACTCAGATGAAGAACAGATGCAGAATCGCAAACGTTTTTAGAGAGAAAGTACAGAATAGCCGTTTGTGAAAAAGGCGGTCACATTAGGGCATTTATAGTGAACTTATGAGCAGGGGTAACTACCACAAGCAGGGGTAACGAACATACGTAGCAGTGGTAAAATTGCATTCGCATAGGTATTCGTTAAAAGCAGTGGTAAAAATCACAAGCAGTGGTAATTTGTGTGTCTCATGAAAAAGCAGTGGTAAAACACTGAAGCAGTGGTATTTACATGTGCCAGATTAAAAGCAGTGGTAATTACACTGTCAGTGGTAAAACGACACACATAATACCAGCGGTGGTAAAAATCAGGCACAGTGGTAACATGCGATTGTGAGAGCAGTGGTAAGTACATGCTCAGTGGTAAAAAGACACATGGAACATCAGCGGTGGTAAAAATCAAGCACAGTGGTAACTTGCGATTCGTGAGAGCAGTGGTAAAATGCGAATGCATAAGCAGTGTTAATGTGCGAGTGTGCGAGCAGGGGTAACGTGCGAGTGTGCGAGCAGGGGTAACACACAATACTAGCAGTGATAAAGACTTAGATATAAAAATCATGTGTTGGACTAATGCTACTGCTTATAGAGATAATTCCAACTCAGCAGTGGTAACATCCTCATGCTCTGTGCGGCCAAACTAAGAACTTCACTATGTACCTGCACCATTCACAAACTCATTAAAATACTAATAAGAATAAATACAAAAAGGAAGAAAGTATACAGAGAAAGTACAAAAAGTATAATAAAGAGAAGTGTCATTCAGAGTTCATCATTCCAACACTTGTAACCAAAAATGTAAACCTGCCTACATCAAAGGCTTTTGTGAATAGGTCTGCATATTGATCATCAGTGTGAACTTTCAGAACTTGAATTATCTTCTTTTCATTACAGTCTCTAATAAAGTGGTACTTGATCTCTATATGTTTGGTCTTGGAGTGCTTGACTGGATTGTTAACAATGCTAATAGCACTATTATTGTCAATATAGATTGGAGTCTGCAAGAATGAAAGACCATAGTCCTTCATCTGATTATGAATCCATAGCACTTGTGAGCAGCATTGTGATGCAGCTATGTATTCAGCCTCTGTTGTGGATTGTGAAACAGTGGTCTGATTCTTGCATTGCCATGAGACCAATCTTCCTCCCAGGAATTGACATCCTCCTGATGTAGACTTTCTATCCAAGTTGGCTCCTCCATAATCACTATCTGTATATGCCACTAAGTCAAAGGATGAATCATTGGGATACCACAGTCCCAATCTTGGTTGTCCCTTCAGGTATTTGAATATCCTTTTGACTGCATGCAAGTGGGACTCCTTGGGCCTAACCTGAAACCTGGCACAAACACAAACAGCAAACATAATATCAGGTCTAGATGCTATAAGGTACATTAATGAGCCAATCATAGATCTATAATGGTGCACATCGACTTCCTCCCCCTCAACATCAGCAGTAAGATGTTTGTGTGTTTCCATTGGGGTGCTTGCAGGCTTTGCATCATTCATTCCAAACTTTTGAAGCATGGATGCAACATATTTGGACTGATTGATGAATATCCCTTCAGGCTTCTGCTTGACCTGCAAACCAAGAAAGAAAGTTAGTTCTCCCATAGAACTCATTTTGAATTTCTTGTGCATCAGTTCCTCAAACTCCTTGCACATATCATCCTTTGTAGATCCAAAGATGATATCATCAACATAGATCTGCACCAGAAGCATATCAGTCTTAGTTCTTTTGATGAACAGGGTCTTATCAATAACACCTCTCTCAAATTTGTTTTCCAACAAATATGAGGACAGGGTATCATACCAAGCCCTAGGTGCTTGATGAAGACCATACAATGCTTTCCTTAACTTGTACACCTTGTCTGGATATTTGGGATCTTCAAACCCTGGTGGTTGACTGACATAGACTTCTTCATCTATAGTGCCATAGAGGAAGGCACTCTTGACATCCATCTGATAGACTTTGAATCCTTTGTAAGATGCAAAGGCCAAGAATAGCCTGATGGCTTCAATTCTGGCAACAGGTGCAAATACATCATCATAGTCTATCCCTTCTTCTTGAGTATATCCCTGGGCTACCAATCTGGCCTTGTTCTTGATAACAAGGCCTCTCTCATCCGTCTTATTTCTGAAGATCCACTTTGTACCAATGACTCTGTGTCCTCTTGGTAAGATCCACCAGATCCCACACATGTTGTAGGACAAACTGCAGCAGTTCCTCTTGCATGGCCTCAATCCAACTTGGGTCCTTCATTGCATCATGAGCCTTCTTGGGTTCTGTTTGTGAAAGAAAAACAGAAATCATGCTCAAGTGTGGATTGGGAAGGGATTTGCTCTGCTTCCTTGTAATCATAGGAGACTGAATATCTCCAATCACCAGAGTAGGTAGATGATTCTTCTGTGTTCTTGTAAGATGCAGGGGTTCTTCAGTCAGATCCACCCCTAGATTTGAATCATTCACTTCTGGTTCTTGATCCCATTGAGGTTCCTCTTCTAAAGCAGGTATGTCTTCTAGATTCTGGGAGGGTGAGGATTCCTCAATTGGTTGATCATTATTCTTCTCTGTAGACTCAGAGGAGGAATCTGATAGGAAAAGCTTGCGGAATAACACTTTGATTATTTGAACAAGACAATGGATTTAGAACAAACTGTGTATATATTGATTTCAACAGCTTAATGATTACAAACTCAAGCCCCAATTTGTTTGAACAGGCTCAAACAGACGTGCAACACTTCTCTATTGCAGGGATTACAAGAACAATCTTGAGGCTCTAATTCTAAACAAAAGCTATGAAAAACTCGTATCTAATAATGAAAGACCTATCAGCTAAATATATGAATTACAAGATAACAATAAGGAAACTAGATTTACAAGATAATCTCTAAAATATCTCCAAGCAGATCGTATCTTGTCTATATCTTCAAATCATCACAATCCTTTCCTTATCTTCATCTTGATAGCAGTGGTAAAACAAAAGCAGTGTTAACTTGACAGCAGCAGTGGTAACTTCATATAGGCAGTGGTAATCTTCAACAGCAGTGGTAAGTTGATCTTCAGTGAATACACTTATATTGGCAGTGGTAACCTTCACAGAACTAGCAGTGGTAATCACTCCAACACCAGCAATGTTAATCAACTTATCTCCAGCAGTGGTAATGCAACAGATTATTTCCTAACATCATATGATGATTGACGACGACAGCAGCCCAAAAGCCACCGTCGCCGCCCTGTTTTTCGACCGGAAACCTAATCTTGGTAGTGATCGATACCCTTTTGCGGCAGTTATCGACCACTACCACCATTGGGACGCCATCGCCACCATCGTCCGGCGACAACAGCTGATCGCCGCCGCCACCAGCCGCTAGGCGGCGACAGCGCCGCCAAGAACACCATGGCAGTCGACGATGGAAGCCACAGCCACCACCGCCGAACCACCACGCCATCAACGACAGCAGTGGCTTAACGCCACCACCGCCGTCGTGGTTGATCGAAAAACAAACAAAACGCCATCGATCGCCACCACAATCGGTGGTGTGGCGATCGGTTTCGATTACGGGCCGGCGATAAACATGATAAACAAACACACACACCATCACCGATCCGGCCGCCATCATCGTCGATCGCCACCGCCACCACAGTCGGTGGCGCGGTGGTTTCAGTCGACCACAGCCGCGACCACCATCTGTGGTGCGGCGTGGTGGTTTGCCTCGATCAACAGCCGCCGGCCACCATAAACTGTGGTTTCGCCGGCGGTGGCTCACGGTGGTTGCGATGGTTCGGTCGGCTGCCACCGTTCCACTTTCGATCAAAAATCCAATTTAACAAAACTCTAATGCGTAAAAAACGAATTTTTAATCAAAACAATACGCAGATAAACCTGATCTGCGGGTTTTGGAAAGTGGCTCTGATACCACTGTTGGGGATCTATGCGTACAGACGCGCAGCGGATAACAAAAACTGATCCCCAAGACCCGGATCCAATCCAAACCGCACAGATACAAACAAGGATGTTTAGGATGTTTACCTTTGCGAGTAATCAACTAGATTGCTGGTAGGGGATACACCGCTACTGACACGATCTGAGAACCAGCTGCTAGACCACCAGGGATTTATCAGAAAAACAACCTCAAAGGGTTTTGGGGTGTAGCCGTCGATCAAGGGAGAGGGGAGAGAGGGGAGAGTTTTCTGGCTTTCAGGGAAATTATGATTGATACCTTATGAAACTGATAGGCTTTACCATATTTATATACATAAATATGGTAATGTCCATATCTAACTAAAAGCCCATTGGACTTAAAGCCCATCTAAAACTCTTTAATTAATTAACTAATTAATTAATTAATCCTTTATCTAATAAATAATAAATCACTTTTATTATTTATTTCTCCCAAATAATTAATTTTATACTAAATCAATTATTCTCATCTCTATGATAAATCCACTGTTCTCTAATTTGTGTGCATCGGTGTGACCTACTAGCTAGTGTCTTATAACATTGGACACGGTAAACTCTGTTACTGTCTCGCACACAATCCTAACAGTGTTGGCAGCGTACTTTTGGACTTTGTGGTCTCAACGAAATGGAAAGGTGTTCAATGGTAAGATTAAAAGCGAGAAGGAGATTGTAGGAGAAATTCAGTATATGGCGTTTGCTTGGATAAGGAGTCGATATAGGTACGGTAAGTATCTTAACTGGGAGAGTTGGCTTTGTAATCCGGAAAATGCGTTCCTTGCTTGTAATCTTCTAGCTTCTCGCTGGTTCTTTTAATAAACTCTCTTCTTTTGCGGTTAAAAAAAAGACAAGATGGGTTTATAAAACATTTTTTTAAAACGTCTTATAAGCTTTTAGATAAGACTTGTTTTGGTTTTGTCCCCTAAAATACTTTAGGATACTTATTTATTATAGGTGTCCTATAAGCCTATTTTTGTTGTAGTGTTTATAGCAATGGATTCAGGAACTTTGTTGAACAAGTGCATGTTTAAGATGCTTCAAAGGCCCATAAATTCGTCTTATATCTTTTTAGCCCTCAACCGTTCCAAGATATTTCTAAAATTTTTTTGTTGATTTCTGGGAGCTTAATTTTGATCTTTTTTGTTGGTGCCTCTTTGTAATGTTTTTTACTATCTCTAAAACACCCTTCATAGTTTAGCACATTTTATAACGAGGAAAAAATCTAATGGTAAAGTGGATTAATCGAGTGGATCAATGCATGTGACCCCTTTCCCGTCCCTGGTATCAAGGCTATGTTTGGCAAACTAACTGATAAGCTAGCTAATGACTGATAAGATAATTATTGACTGATAGGTTAGTTGATGACTGATAAGATAGTTGATGACTGATAAGCAAGTTGATGAATAAGTTGACTTTGGGAAAAACTAGCTTATAAGATAGCCTATGACTGTAAAATGACAAAAAAATGTCAAGTTTAAAAATTGGTAATATAAAACTTAATAGATGTGTATTTGGAATAAAAAATATTAATCAGTCTCATAAATCAACAAAACATTAGTGAGATTAGCTTTTCAAAAAGCTAGCTTATGATTCATCCATACATGTACCTAACTTATAAGTTAGCTTATTTTTACCAAACGATGTCTAACCCAACTTAGAGCAACTGCAACAAATTCCCTACAATGTAGAAAAGAGATTTTAGAAATTTTGAGCAGGTTTGTTGATCCAATAGATTCTCCAAAATGAAGAATATATGATAGAATGTAAAAGTCTCCAAATTTTAAAAACTTCATAATTTGATTTCAATGGAAGAGAAATCTATTTTAGTAATTTTCTACTACTAAGAAAATTTGAAAAAAAAAATTTATTTTAAGAAAATGTTATGTTATCAAATAAAAAGAATATTTTAATAATAAAATTAATGTTATAATCTTAAAATGGATAATATGTAGAAGTTATATTTGTTTTTGTTTCTAAAGATTTTAAAGTTTCCATCTCTATTTTCTTTGAGAAACTTAGAAAAATCTGATACATATACTCTCACAAGTCCAACCCGATAGCTAGTCTTTTTCGATATATAGCAAATAATTGATAAAGTTATTAGTTGATGGAAAATTCATTACCATGACACTATAAGTTAATTATGTAACAGCATATGTATATATGTAAAGAGTCCATTTCAATAATAAACCATGTTTTTCATGTGAACTTGTAAAGCATCCATACCCTAGTCGTCCATATGCAAGATCCATGGTCAAAGTTTTATGGATAGTTTCTTCGAAAATAATTGTATAAAAGAAACTTCCCATTTAATCTTAACTATTAATCTTGCATATAGATGACTAGCTCTGATTTACAAGTTCATACTAAAAACATGTTTCACAAATAAAACTTCTTCTATCCATTTCAATCGTAAGTATTCATATATGTACATACAACAAATAATATTTTAACTTCTTTGTAAGTCAAATATGATGGCAGAAATAATAAAATGGGGGGTATGTATTTAATGGTTCCAAAGTCCAAACAATTGGAGTGAAGGTCAACTAAAAGGTTGTTTTCATGTTGGTTCGCATGGCTTCTACTTGCCTACATTGATGGAGACAAACTCATGTTTACATTAGTTTTTAGTTTTACTTCTTGCTATAGGTTTTTAAATTTGTGTATATACATACTTAACTACATTATTCATCCTAATCGTGTATCAAAACTGATCTTTGTGTTTTAAAATAGCTGAAACATAAACTATAGCCCTTAGAAATATACAGGCACATAAGAATATTTCATGTTTTTTATGTTCTCATGCTTGAGATAGAGCGATGTTATGGATGAGATACATGGTTAAATATACATGAAGATTTAACATTATATATGTAATTAAGTTCATATAGCGTGAGAAAGAAAAGTAAAGTTCAGAGAAAACAACCGAAAAATAGAAAATTGAGAAATGGTCTAATAAATAATAACTATTCTTGTACGCACACGTGTATAGAAACAAAAAACACCTTCAATTCGTTGAATACCATAGAGATTATTGGTTATTAAGGTATTCCTCCTTTTTCATCTTTTTATGGATTTTTCTCGCACTTCAATCTATATTTATAGTACATTCATTTATATATTTATTTTGGATACACACACCCCTTTAATCCTTCTTTTTTGAAGCCCAATGTTAATTAAAAACAAACAATGGAAATTACAAAAAAAAAAATTTACAAGATCAATTCCACAACATGTAAGAAAACATTAAAAAAAAAAAACATACAATTTTGTTAAGCATAAAGATTAGAGGATAGATTTTGTCATTTACCATTGATCTCTAGATATTTTCATGAATATACTTTTTGAATATTCAGAGTTACATAAGTAGTCAACCGTTTTGCTCATTATTAATGTAGATATTTAGTTTTGAATTTAAGCATTTAAAATATATTGTGTATTAACAAGATTATATAGAAAAATCGACGGATTAGAAACGTATGTGAATCTTTGTTATAAATTATCTTAATATAAATATTAGAGATACTTGACGTGGGATGAAATGGATTCCAAATTTTGATTAAATTAACATGAATACAATTTTAAATATAATTAAAAGAATATACCCACCCACCTCACTTTTAATTTATCTCAATAATTCACAAAATAATCGCTGTAAGTCGAGCATTGACTTTGATTATAACCATCAATTTACACATCAATTGTATCACGATGTTTATTGTTTACTTGTTTCACGAATTTTAGTAATTACTTCAAATTAAAAATATGATGCTAACCATAAATATTAATATTAGATCATTTTATTAAAACATGTCTAGCTTAGTAGTAAGGTAACATTTTTGGAGAGTCAGTGGATGGTATACCTTGACTATCCGGATTCAAACCCCGTGGTGAGCATCCAACGATATCCAATCATGAGTCTGCCACATAGTGATACATTTAATTGAGTTGGGTCGTGGTCAACGAAAATTAGTCGGGTTCCCTTATGAGCCCGAATACAATTGTAACTGTGTGTTTAGCTTGTTTTTAAAATAAATAAAAAAGTTATATCATTTTATTAGACTTATGCTATCCAAAATTGAATAATTTCTCTTTTATATATAAATTACAACTTTTTTTTCTCTTCAAAAGCTAAAGTGTAAATTCAAGAGTTTCAAATATCCTCACATATTCTTTTTTGCGACACTCTTGGATTTGAACCCCATTTGTTATATAATATGCGTACATACGTAGGTAAGGGCTTCATATAGAACTTAGAAGTTGAGTTAACATGAGACATATGACATGTAGTTATCAATCGTTGGATGCAAATTAGAATGAGATACACTAGATCAAACTTCGTATCACGCGCAATTTATGGGTAAGCTTGAAATTAATAGTGGTCAAGGGTTGCGATATACTTCTCACGCTTTTGACATTAACTCAACTTCTCATATAATCATTCGCCTGGGTTGGGTTCCAACCAAGGGCGGATCTAATGAGTAACCAGTAGGGGGAAGGCCCCCTATTCTAACATGATCCTTTGCCATATGAGTATTTATGTGTTTATATATGTGTGTATAAAGAGAAATTACAAAAACGGTTTAAAGTTGATGATCGATTAAACTTTTTTTCCTTATCAAACTAGCTCGTTCTTCAGTGGCTTGTTAAATTAATTGGTGGAAGATATTAACTAACCCTAAGATAAGTATGTATAAACATTTTCTTGATTTTTTTCTAATTGTTGTTTTAGGAAAGATTGTTGAAATTAGCACATTGGATGTGCAAATATATTAGAGCATCCACAATGGAGGTTTCTCTTGGGGTTCTTCTTGAGGTTTTACAGGAACCTCCATTATGAGATAGAGGTTCTTGTCTAGTCACATGTTCTTATTGGAACCTAAGTTCTTGAACAAGAACCCGGATTCTTGTATATACTTTCCTTTTGTGTTATTACTTTATTTATCATTCTTGTTATTTCTTAACCATTTTATAAATTTAAAATATGCAAAGTAAGGTTTTTGTAAGAACTTCTATTGTGGAGTTTCATTGAGATTCTTCTTTTATTGAGGTGTCAATGATGTGGCCGGAAAAAATATGGCAACTGAGGTTTTCGGAGGTTCCACCATTATGGATGCTCTTATATATGCAAATACCCGACTCAATCCCACCTTGCTTTAGTTTGTTCGTTAAAACTTAAATGTCCAAGACAAGACAAAAAGAAGGCCGACATAAAAAAAATGCAACATTTAACAAAATGATGTCACTTTCAAAATTAACTTATATTTTATCATATTATTGTGACAGTTAATCTTACGCTATAATATTATAACGATAATAACTAATATAGATAAAATTAATCAAAAATAAAGATTGTATATCTCATGAAGTAAGGTCTTGACCTAACCTTGCTTAAAAAAGGAAAAAAAAAAACATACACCCTCTATTATTGAAATGGTTATGAATCTTCCCCAAGATTCATTTAGCTAGGAATGAAAAATTTTATTTAAATAAGTTGGATAACGTGTCCGGAATGATGATGAAAGTAAACTTGTTTATATATTTAGACTTTAACTAGATATATAATATAAGTTCAAAGGTTGTATTTAATTAGAAATATTGGTAAAACAAAAATAATTCATTAATGAATTACATAAATGTATAGACAAAGTCTCATAGAACATTATAAATTATGCATTGATAAATTGACATCAAGAAAAAGAAAATGTTTACACATGTATGATTGGGTTTGGGAAGAAAACCAAATTTTGTATTAAGTACTTTATTAGTAGAGGTCGAAAACATGTTACAATATTAACATTTAGGTTAGCATATGTTAATGTATGTTAATTTATTTCTTTAACTTATACTTGTTAAAAGTAATCAATCACATGAAAAAGATAATGTATATATGGACTGGAAATTATAGAAACAGAAATTCTTTTATATAAATCAAAATGTTTGACATGAACAAACATTCAAAAGAATTCAACAAACTTCACTTGATTAGTAGATTCTAGGCAGTGTCCTAAGACGGAAATTTCACCAGGTTAGCGTCCGTTTAGAGGATACAACAATCGTATTCATGTTATACTTGAATCTAGTGAATCAAACCATGTTTGTTTATGGAAATTGATGAAATTTTGAGAGAGAGCATCCTTTATTTCGTGGTGGAATCTGAGATCAATGCAATTGGGAGAGAAACAAGTTTATATATGGTGTTGTCTAATCGCCAGAAACTATTTCCCTTAGCGATTTGTTACGATGAAACCTGCGATGGGCACTGTTTTCTCAAACAATGCAACATCGCCAATCCATTGTTTACCATGAGTTAAGCGTGACTTCAAGTCGCTTGGAAATCTCTCAATCAATAAGATGCCATCGAGACCTCTAGATCCTCAATTTCAATCTCATTTGGAACACTTCGTATTTTCATCCATTATACTAACTTTAGATAGTACTGATTTAAACATTTATTATGATTTAGATTTTAGATTCTTATAGGAAGAGACTTATGAAGGGATTATATGGTTCCACATTTTTTTGATGTGCTAAAAGAACATTTTTTGGCTAAAGTTGCACTAAATCCGAGAATTGGAAATGTACAAAGAGATGATGGAATTATGTCAATGTAGAAATGACGGGAAAAGAGTGTCAATAAGGGTTCTTTCAAAATAACACTTTGCCTTTGTAAATTATATTAGAATATATGTTTTACATTTTTTAAGTTATGAAATGATAATACAAATTAGGTTCAACTAAAAACAATAAAAGAATAAGATAATAAAATACATTCAATCACATAAGATATAAACAAGATGTTAGAAATATAACGAGTCGAGCTGAGCCAGACACTTATGACTTATCAAGCTGGTCTCGTTTAGGATTTTTTAAGTTCGAGCTCAGCTCGTTTAAGATTTATAAAGCTCGGGCTCGACTCGTTTAATCTAGGCTCGTTTAGACTCGCGTATTATCTTGATATTTTTATTAAAATGATATGTATAAATATTAAAAATTAAACATATAAAACATATTATATATTGAGCTCGTTTAGGTTCGCGAGTTTAAACGAGTCCACTTTTTAGAGCTCGAGCTTGGCTCGTTTATTAAATGTGTTTTAATCTAGGCTTGAGCTCGAGCTCAAGCTCGTTAAGGCTCGATTCTTTTAGAGCTTTTAATGATTCGAGCTCGAGTAGCTCGGCTTATTTACATCTCTAAGTTGAGTTCTTCGATTTATCATAATAGTACAAATATACATGTGTTTATATGTGTAATTGTGTTGTAACACCCCAGTTTCCAATTTAAAACTTTAACTATGTTATGAGTTAAGTAATGACCGAATTATTTGCGTTTTATAGAAACCGAGGGCTAAAGTGTAGATAATGGAAGTGCAAGGGTGAAAGAGTACCCATGTAAGTAGTTGATTAAACCACCATCTCCCTTTCCCCAAGTCAGTTTCTAGAGAACGTTTCCAGGAGAGGGAGAGGGCGTTTTAGGAGAAGGAAGCAAGAGGGTGAAATCGAAGGTCTTCGTGAAGCAATTGGCCTAGGATTGTCATCAATTGGTGTTAAGGTATGATTCCTATGTTCATGAAGTGTTTAAGTGATGTCAATTTTGTGTAATTCGGAGTCTATCGATGGTTAGGGTTTGGATGTTGGAATGATGATCATAGAATCATCATTTGTGAGTAATCGGTATGTTTCGGGTCGAATTACTCGCATGTAATTGTTAGATATTGACCCTAACTAGTGTAGAAACATGATTTTGGTTGATTTTGGTTGAAATTGGGGTTTTGGGTGAAAACCCCGAGTTCAGTCACATCAGGCGACTTGAGATTTTTGGTCATTTGATAACGGCGGGTCGTGACCCGCATGGTGACCTGCCGTTTGACCCGCCCTTTCTGCTGACTCAGATTTTGAGTTTTCTGAAATGATTTCGTTTGGGGTTCTTTAGCTTATGTACCCCTAAGGGCTTATGTAACTAGTTGTTATGCGAAGTTTCGTGGAAATTGATCGAGGGTAGCTTGGTCAGTTCGCGATAGAGGGTCAGGTTTTGATTAAGGACCCATTTTTGGGCATTGTTTGATGTGTTTGTACGTGTAATGTGCTTAGGTGGTACGAAGTGACTGTTGTACGTATCTTTGAGCTAATTGTGATCATATCTAAGGTGAGTTCACTACCTAGCTATCTATTGTTGTATGTGTATGATGATGATGCATGTGATTGTTCTATGATGATGTATGTTTTCTTACGGGGATATGGTTTCCCTTCGGGGATATGTTTCCCTTCGGGGATAGGCAGGCCTAAGGTGGTAGCAATACCCACAAGGAACCTGGTGGTTTTCTTCCTGTTTCGGGTTTAGCCGAAGGGAAGATAGTGCAAGAGGCATGCGCGTGATTATGTGTATTCGTTATTATGTATGTATGATGGTAGATGGTTTAGGTGTGTTCTCACTAAGCTTTATGCTTACCCCGTTGTTGTTTACTCTTTTTAGATGCAGGCACTTCCCGCAAGGGAAAAGATAAGGTGTGAGGCTCCGGGTTCCGCTAGTTCAGTTCTCACGAAAGAAGATGAAAAGATCCATGGTTGTGATTGTTTGCAAACAGTATTTTAATTTAGGATGAATCGAAATTTGGTTTTCCTCTAAAATGATGAATTTATGTCCTTTTGTACTTGGATTTGAACTTTGATTTGACACCTCATGGTGTTTAGATGTTTTCTGAAATGAAATGTTTGGACAAGCTTCCGCATTTCGGTTAAAGATGGTTACTTTTCTGGTTAAATTGTCTTTTTGGAATTTGGGTGTTATATGTGTATTGTACTACAAGTAGTTGTTAAGAGTCCGGGCTTCGCACCGGGTTATAAATTGTGATAGATTATATCATTTATATAAAAACATAAAGTTTGTACTTATGTTGTCATACGAAATGTTAGTATAACGGACCTCATGCATTGTGTTGGGTATTTAATGTTTACTTTATGGCTGTTAGCGTATAGATAATATGTAGATAATGTGTGTCTGTGGGTGGGGGGGATGTTTATAGATAATATGTAGATAGAGGGAGGTTCATACAAGAACAACCTCATTTGTAGGAACAAATAAATGCATTTTGAGTCACATGTTATGTGGGACCCATCATTAAATAAATCATATATGATTTAGTGGTGGGACCCACCTGAATCATATATGATTTTTTATTATGTGGGACCCACATCACATATGATCCAGAATTGTCCATTTGTTCTTGCAAATTGAATTTGTTCTTGTTTAAACCTTTCTCTATGTAGATAATATGTAGATAATGGTTATTTAAAATAAATAAATAAAAATAATTTTAAGAGGTTTTATCCTAAAACTTTCGAAAAAAAATCATTTACTTATCAACCATTTAATGAAGTTATTTGATTATTTTTTTATTAAAGTTATAACAGTTTATAATTAACCAATAAAACAAAATGTCTTACTAAAATAAATAAATAAATAAAGTGAAAACTAAGAAATGTGAATTATGTAATTTGAGAACACAAAATATAAAGATGGTCTATTATAATGACCAAATATGTAAATTAATCAAATATTTTTAGATGAGTTAATTACTTAATTTAACAAAGTTGGATAAAATGATGCAAATGAAATAAAAATAAAATCGATAGGGATGAGAAAAAACAATTTTTAAAAATCAAGGATGAAGAAACATTATAACTATCAAACTATAGAGACTAAGGCTTTGTTTGGCAAGCATAAGCTAGCTTATAAGCTAGCTGATAAGCTAGCTTATAAGCTAGTCCATCCAAACATGTACCAGGAAGCTAGCTTATCAGCTAGCTTATGAGCTAGCTTTTTGAAACGCTACTTTGAGTAGCTTATGAGAAGCTTATTGTAGCTTTTTCCAATTATACCCTTATTAATATTAATTATTAAATTCAAAGGTACCCTTTTTGGTCATTTTACATACTCATAAGCTAGTTTTTGCCAAACATAATTTGTTCAACAGCTAGCTTATCAGCTACTAGCAAGCTTATCAATCAACAGCTAGCTTATCAGCTATCCGCTAGCTTATCAGCTACCAGCTAGCTTATAAGCTACGCTTGCCAAACATAGCCTAAAGTTGTATATTAACGTAGAACTTTACTATTCATAGTTTCCTCATAAATGTTAGAGTAAACTACGATTTTCGTCCCTGTGGTTTGATGGTTATAACTATTTTCGTCCATGTGGTTTCAAATTGTTTTTTCGTCCTTGTGGTTTCAATTTGTTTCCATTTTCGTCCCTACCTCTTACTTTGTTAACAAAAGGGATTAAAATGTCAAAAAACATTTTTTTTAAAGTTACATATTCGGTCCTTGTGGTTTGTAGAGTTATAAAATTTATTTTTAAGTTACAAAAAAATTATCTTTAAATTTCAAATAAATTAAAACTTATATATTGGTTTTTTTTTTTCTTTTTTTCTTTTTTTATTATTTCTTTAGTGTATTTCTATATTATATGTTATATAAAGTTTTATATATACACATATGTAGCATATATATGTGTGTTTTCTTAATTTAAATTATTTTTTTCTTTTTTAGTTTTTTATTATTCTTTATTATATTTTTATACTATATATATACAATATTATATAGAGGAAAGTTCAAATGTGAACTACTTTTTGGTTGTGAATGTGAGGACAGTCGAGAGAGCGACACGTGACAACTTTGAGTGTGGTCCCCCTCTTTAATTCAATGCCCTCCCATGAATCGCGCCTAGTCATCCGCCGTGGATCTGACGTGGCGCCTAGTCATCCGCCACGTGTCGCTCTCTCGATTGTCCTCACGTTCACAACCAAAAAGTGGTTCACATTTGAACCCACCCATATTATATATATATATATATATATATATATATATATGTATCTTGTTTTAATATAAATATTAAATATTAAACTTAATTAATAAAAAATAAAGTATAAATGAGTATACGGATTAGTGTGAGTAAAATGTATTTAACAAAAACAACCGGCTGGTATAAAATAAAACTATTTTTTTACACGAGTAATATTAAACTTTTCAAATGACAATTTAAAATAAGTAAAAAACAATAGTTTACTTATTTTAAATACGCTTTACTCACACTAATTAATAAAAATTTTACTTTTTTAAATATGTTTTAATTGTATTTATAAATAAAAGTTAATAGTTTTACTTATTTTTCTATAGTAATAAAGATCTTAAGTAAATCATTAAATAAATAAAACTATTAATTTTTATTTATTTTAAAATAATCAATTGAAAAGTTTAATATTAATCTTGAAAAAAAATTATTTTTATTTTATACTAACCAGTTGTTTTTATTAAATATGTTTTACTCATACTAACCCGTATACTCATTTAGTATTAGTATTTAATCTTTAATTGATATTTAGTATTTAGTATTTAAATTAAAAAGCATACATATATATAATGTTTTATATATAGTATAGAAATATAATAAATAATAAAAAAAAGGAAAAAAGAAAAAAAAATTTATTTAAAAAAGAGCACATACTTATATATGTTGTATATGTGTATATATATAGTCTTTGAAAAATGTGTATAACATATAATATAGAAATATAATAAAGAAATAATAAAAAACTAAAAAATTAAAAACAAAAATATAAGTTTTAAATTTTTTGAAATTTAAGGATAAATTTTGTAACTCTACAAACCACAAGGACTGAATATGTAACTATTCAAAAAAAAAGTTTTTTGACATTTTAGTCCTTTTAAACCCCTTTTGTTAACAAAGTTAGAGGCAAGGACGAAAGTAGAAACAAACTAAAACCACAACGACGAAAAAAGTAATTCTGAAACCACGGGGACGAAAATAGTTATAACTATCAAACCATATGAACGAACATCGTAGTTTACTCTAAATGTTAATATAGTATAATGGGCCTACCTTCTATTCGATATTTTAGGGCCAAGGCTAATTGAGTATATTTCTTCGGCCCATTTAAAATAGTAGTAACTTAAATATTAGCTTTTTCAAATTACAAACGGATAAAGTAGAATGCGAAATAAATTGTTAACAAAAAAGTAACCATAGTTTTTGCACACACCATTCTTTGGCTTTCATTTTATTTGAAACTAAATAAGAGATTAGCCCATATAAGCTATAGCCAATAAAACTTATTGGTTTAAAAATTATGACCAAGAAATCTGAATTCTTTACGCTGTGTTTGGCCAAAATAAGCTACTTTATAAGCTAGTCAATCTAAATATGTATCATAAGCTAGCTTTTTGAAACGCTACTTTGAGTGGCTTTTTGTAGTTTTTTTTTATTTATACTCTTATTAATATTAATTATTAAATTTAAAGATACTCTTTTTAGTCATTTTACATATTCATAAGCTAGTTTTTGTCAAACATAATTTGTCCATAAGTTAGCTTATCAGCTACTAACTAACTTATCAATCAACAGCTAACTTATCAACTAGTTTGCCAAACATAGTGATGCAGCGTGTGTGGGGATAAACAAAGATCAAAATACGTTGATTCAATGAATACCGTATTCAATCTCTTCCAAGGCTTGTTTATTCATAGAATGCCAAACCCTAGGCTTCAAAACCTGAACGCTAATTGAGAATTCAAGAATTGGGAGTTGAAAATTCAAGAATTGGGAGGAAACAAAATTTCTTTATTTAATCAACTGATAATCTGCGTCATAATTGAAAACAATGGACCCTATTTATACCCTAGACTATAAAGATAACTATGGAAATTATAAACCTATCTAATTAGGAAATCAAATAAATAACTAAAGATAAAGCCTAAACAAAAGGAAAGTAAAGATAAATCCTAAAATACTTGATAAAGAAAAGAAATAAACTAATAAGGAAAATAGCTAAATAAAAGAAATTCGAATTCCGGCTTTAACGATAATCTTGCAAGTTCCTCTATTTTCGTTTCGTCAGCCGTACTTGCATCACATAGCCTTACTATAAAACCATTTTTTGGATTAAATTTTTGAACCATAAATGATAATGAATTTGTAGATTTCTTGTTCAACGTTGATTACTTGATTAGGAAACGGATTTAAAAAATAAAGATACAAAATTGATGAATAACCAATATTTTCTATATTACAAAATTTGTCTTTTTAACTTTTAAGTATATGTAGTGATGATGAGCATGTATTTTGCAAACTTGGTTTATTAAAAATCAAATTTCATATCCTAAAATAGAAAACCAATTCTATTTAAGAAAACACCTTGGTTTGGTATATTTGATAATAAGGGTTTGGCTTCAATTGAGAACATCAATATATCTCGTGAAAAAACTGATCAGGATTCACGTGGTATGCTTGAAAGAAAGACAGAAAGTTAGGAGACTGTAGTTAGAAAATCAAATGCGATGGAGCTCTGAAAGTCGAGTGTAGACGACTCGTAGGCTGCAGGCTGCTGGTCGTTCTGCAGCTTTTTGCAGATTGTGTTAATCATGGCATGGAGCTTCGGAGGGGTCGGGCCTTCGTCGTGCTAATGGGGCTCCCAGAGAATCTCGTTTAGGACCAAAGCGATTGGGCGACAGTTCGGTTTATCGCTGGCAAATTGAATTGTGACTCTCCATATGTGCATTTGTTTTCTTTCTATGATGTGTCAGTGTTTCCCTCAAGGTAGTTGTGGTGCTTTAACAGGGTTCGTTAATTTTGGTTTTCTCTTTTTGTTTTGTATTTGTAACTTTGGTCTTTCTAGTAGTAATATAAAAGTTATTGTTGTTCAAAAAAAATTGTTTACGTAAAATCCGTAAAACCATATTTTTATATTTAAGAATTCACAACAAAAATTTATAAAGGTAAAAAATTTAAACATTCATAGCAAAAATACATTAAAGGTTATTTTCATAGTATTTTACCATGAATTATCAAATATAAAAGTATAATCTAGGTCTCATAAACTCAGTTAATCTCATATGATTTCAAGAACTTACCATAATCTAATAAATAATTAATTTCTCAATAACTAATGTTAATTCAAATTCAATTTTCAAAAAGCTTCAAAACCAAATCAATGAATTTTGGAATTCAAAATGTCTGCCACAAAACACAAATAGTTCACACTTCTCTCACACTTGTTATATAAACCCAAATCTTAATTCAAACCCAAATCTTTTCTCTCTCTATCTCCCAAGAAACAAAAAGACTAACCTTACCCTTCTTACACTAAAAAACCCTAGAAAACTACCATGGACCCTGTCCCACACAAAACCCCCAACCACATATTTGATCAACCCCCACCACCACCACCACCACCGCCGCCGCCGTCTTCCGCCGTGGACAACCACCACCAACTCGTCCCTCTCACAAACACACAGTCAAAGAGGAAGAAAGACCGCCACGCGAAGGTCAACGGCAGGGGCCGGCGGGTCAGGGTGCCGGCGCTGTGTGCGGCTCGCATATTCCAGCTGACCCGCGAGCTGGGCCACCGTACCGACGGCCAGACCATCGAGTGGCTGCTTCACCACGTCGACCCATCGCTCTTTCCGTCGTCGGGCGGCGGCGGCGGAGATGGTGGCGGTGGTGGTGGTGCTGCTCCGGCGGTGGTTCCGGCGAACCCACAAGGGGTGTCGGAGCTCGACCTTTTTCCCAACATGTCCTTCACATCGCTGTTGATGCAAGTGGAAGAAGATGAGTTGAAGACCAAGAATGAGATGATAAATGGGGATTCTTGGAAGATATATTAGAGAGTTTGCTGTATGTATCTATATATTTGAGGTGGGGCCATAGAAAAAAACCTATGTTCCTTGTTGACATTTTTAGTGAAAAAGTTAGACCTTTTAGTTTAAGTCCAATGGACCCCTCAGGAAGTAATTTTTGTAGGGACCACATATGGTACGTGAATTCTACTACTTTCTTTAGCTTAGTGCATCTTTGTTAGTTAGTTTGGTAATGGCTTAATAGTAAAGAAAGTGGCTTATTTAGGAACCTTTACGTAGAAAGCCAAGTTTTTTCAAATCTGTCGCTCTCAGTTAAAAAACATGTTTCTTTCGTTTATGAAAAAAAAAAGTTCTCCCCAACAGAAAAACTTTCCGGTCTATATAGACAGATTAATTCACACAGACAACTTTATTCGTACAGGACTTAATGGAAAACCAACCAAACAACCCTTAAGTAGATATGTTATTTGGGTGATCATAATTTCATAATTTTTCCCTTTTTTTAATACCCATCTTGGCCAAGATTATGTCAAATGATTCTTTGTTTATTTTGGGACAGAGGTAAGGTTGTGCATATATCTTGAATCTTATGAAAGTTGTTATACCAAGGTAAGTGAAAAAGATTATTAAATATATGCAAACAAAAGAACCTGTTAAGAGTGAAAGGTGTACCTGCAAATCTTGATGATCATTCCAAGCTAGCCAGCCAATCTGATCTTCTTTGTGCAGACATTGCCATGAACATTTCCCTCCAATCCACATCTTTAAACATTTTAATTGCTTTTATGTATGTAGATGCATCCACATCTTGTATTGATTCCAAACACTTGACACAATTGGTGATCGAAAAAGAACTGGGTTCAGGACTTCCCTCTAGATTCTGGGTCCTACCGCTTATGGGGTCGGACCCTTGTTTGTTTGAAACTGTTATTCCAATGGTTTCCTTCAGAGATTCATCCATCTTTGCCTCTTTGTGTTTGTTCTTGTGAAGATGTTGGTTTCGGGTTGGGGATGGGGATGGGGACCGACGTCTTTTTCCAACACTTTGACAATCCTTGCTAGGGCTGCTACTATCGATTGGAAAAGCCTGGGGAGTTGCATTGGTTGATTCGTTTTCTAGATCGGCCTTTTCATCGCTATGAGAAGGATACCGAGTAAGTGGGTATGCATCTTTGTAATCCGTGGTTGTATCGCAGAATATGATTACTAGTTCCTTATACATCGGGCACCCTTTCTTCCGGAATCTTCTTGCTTTCTTGTTCGTCTACAATTAAATCCAAACCACATCATCCTAACTAGTTTACATTCTGCTAAAGAAGTTCAGATGTTTGAGATCAGGAAAACAGCTACCCTTCAATTGTTTTTGAAAAATAGCTATACTTGATTCATTATTCAAAGATCCATCCACAATAGCTCATTTTCACAAGAATAGGTGTTTTATCTGCATTTATGCATGAACTATGGTTTGCTTGTAACAAAAACAAAGTCCCAACTAAAATATAGTTCTAAATTTCTCTTCCAACACAAAGTAAAGTAAGATTTTCAGATTTGAAGTTAAAAATCTTCCATTTTTCTCCATGATGGAGGGAGATTCTGAACTCTGAAGTCAAGAAGGAAAGTTTACCTTCAAATATGATTCCCACACACATCATCATCTGCAATTGCTGTTCCAAGCACAGGATCCCAAGTGAAGCCTGGTTCCTTCAATAGCTTGGTAAACAATAGATAGTAAATCCTTAATTGGTTGTACTTATTCCTGAACTGAGCATGGCTGTACCTCCTGTTGGTTTTTTCATAGAATTCTTGTTCAATAACCGACCAACTTGACCTTGAAAATGTGGTCGACTGCCGATTTCCCCTTTTAACCTCCTTAGCCATGATCTTAATAAATGTATTCTCCTCTGATAAGGTCCAAGTAGCAGGGTCGGGTAAAATCTCTAACCCATCTCCATCATCACCATTGAGTGCCATCTAACAATGCAAACAAAACAAAAAAACCTATAAGAAAGATGTTGTAACAATGCCATATATGTATTGATTCAGATCCTCAGGAGATCAAGCATTTTAGATTTGAATTTGAATTTGAATTGGCCAACTGGAGATATGAATTGAACTTAAAAGTGTGACTAGATGAAAATGCAGGGCACACCAATCAAGTCAAACACTTAAGTTTTAAATGACGCTTAAGAATCTCTTAACCTGATCTAGGTGGTCAAGGGACGTTTTGGCGCCTAATTGCTTATGTGGGGATTACGTAGATGTTTAAGGGTTGCATAAATGGTTTATTATACAATATACTACTGTAAGGCTGCACGCACTGATGTTGTCGGGCTCCAGCGGGTACGCCCGCCAGCTTCAAACAGCCCGGCGGGTTGGGTGCGACCCCATGGTACCCGGCGGGTTGGCGGCCTTGGCGGTGGCATGAAGCCGCTATGTTTGTGTGTGTGTTGTGTGAGAGGGTTGGGTTAGAGTTGTAGAGGGTTATGGGAGGGTTAAGAGAGGGTTGGGAAAAAGCTGATGTGGCATTAAAAAGTGAGAGGGTTGGGTGTGGGTAGCCTAAGGCACTGTTTATTTTTTAAGACGTCTGAAGTCTGATTTCACATCTAAAAAACAAGAGGTGGATGGTGCACCTCTTTAAATTTCAGAGGACCCTACGAAGTTTTCAAACCTTTTTCTTAACAATAAAACAAACAGTCTTAAATCTACAAACCTCTTACTTTCCAGACTTAGGTTTTAAGAGGTAGTTTTATTAAACAAACAGCCCCTAAATGTTATTAGATCATGCATACATAACAAAAGTAAAGTTTCCATACTAAATCTTGCAGAACTACTTATGTGAAAGACTAAGATTATCTCTGCAACATCCTAGGCAAATCTCGTATCGTCGTGGACATAAAAGATGTTGGATTCATAAGTAAACCTTGGATTTACTAGACCCCAGGGAAGAAGTACTCGTTGGGTCGCCATAAACAAAACCGTAAGTCAGTAGGTAAAGCGGACAATATTGTGTCGTGGTTTGTCGTGGTATTAAGGATCAGAAAAAAGTTACCTTCCAGATGAAAGAAGTCTCCACTTATGATCATAAGCTGAGAAGAGATATTTCACTCCTGTTTCATTTCTTAAAATTTCAATAACAATCAAAGCAGTTGGTGATGCTTATCATCTTAAGCCAGATGTCAAAAGCATGGAGGATAGGGATCACAACGATCGAGGATGAAAGTGATGAATTCCAACAACGCTAGCAGTTCTAACGATAATTAGGAATCGGATCAGAGGTATTTAATGCTTGAAGAATTGCAACAATGGAGGAATTCGTGAAAAATAGATACCGAACAACACTGAAATGAATCATCCAAGGGTTTTTTTCTGCCTAATTTCAATCAGGCGATCAAATCAATCAACAGATAGTAATGGAAGAGATGATGACAATTCCAGTTAAGAACTTCGGATTCCAAATTAGGTTTTGGCTTACCTGAGATAGCAGCCGGCGGTGGTGGTTGACTGCCGGCCGGCTATGCACCAAAACTACCAAATAAAGCCGCTGCTATCAGCAATGTTGGGGTTTTGTTTTGTGTTATTTTGGAATATATTTTTGGATGTATCTATAAATCAAAATCTATATATGTATTAAAAGAAAGTTTTTGCTGTGTCATGAAATTGAGAGTGATTTCATTGGTCAATTAAACAACAAATCCTATTATGATCTTTTTCCATTTCTTTTTCAAAATTTACATACCTAAAATTTCTCATTAATTTATTAGTTTCCTTTTTATAATTTACATTTTGTATCCTTATAATTATTTAATTAAATTACTTATTACCCCTTAGTTTTTAAATTTTCACTTTACATTCTTATCATATTAAGGTAAATAATGTATATGAATTAAAACCATTTAAGTTTTTTGTTTTTCTTTTTTATAAATTACACCTTTATAATCGTCTCGACAATACCTTCAAAATGAGTATAATATTGAATATTTTTTTTAATTTATTTATATTAGTAAATATTAAGAATAGATATAAATTAAGTTGTTTACATTTTATTACAATTAGTGTGAACCGCGCGTTGCGCGGTGATGAAATCTGTTAACGAAAGTTACATAGTAAAGTTGTATACGTTGTGAAAATATAACTTTTTTATGGTATGGATTATATGATTCAAGAGTCAATGTCATTCGGCGTGTAGATTAAGAAAAAAAATGACCACAAAAAAATCAGATTTATACGTAAAAAATTTAACTGCCTAAAAACCTCTTTTTTACATGATTTTTTAAAATAGTGTCATATAAAATTTCTAATGTGACACATTGTATTATAAATATCTAAAAAACTTATTAGAACGTCAAAAAAATAAGAGTGATTGCAACGTCTTTAGATAAGACTTTTATCTTGTGGTCTTATTAAGTTTTATAAAGTGACTTATTGAAATGCTTACTTTTTCATAATTGTTTGCAAAATTGGTTTTTATTTAATCTTAACTACTTGTAATTTGAATATATATATATATATAGTCTCCTTATTTTGGAAACCATGAAATCTGTAGAAACTTTGGAAACTCGTTATTGTCCGTTGATTAAATAATTGTATGGTTGAGATTGCGTTTGAAATTCAAATTTTGAAATCCTAGGTTAAGGAGAAGGTTATGGCTGAAATTCAAAATTTGAACCCCTATTTTTAAGCTTCTAATCTCAGCCATACAATTATTTAATCAACGGACAATAACAAGTTTCCAAAGTTTCCACAGATTTCATGGTTTCCAAAATAAGGAGACTCTATATATATATATATATATATTTATAAAATGTCACGTTAACCGTCTTTAAATTTCAATGTTTTGCTTGCATATTACATGTCCCAAATCAACAATATGTGAAATTATTTTTATTTTTCCAAACTTGAGATTTTTGAACATTTTCTTCTTCTAAATTTAATAATATTTTAAATAAATAAATATTTTTAATTTAATACGTACTTTATTTTAAGAATTAATTTGTCATTAGATGTATATAAAATTTTGATAAAAAAGATTAGAAACACATAATGACATAATTTATTTTCAATAGATGACATCTTTTGTCCTATAAAATTTTCAATGGGCTAATTAACTCCTCTTAATGAATGATAATTAACTTTGTTAAGCGGAGGAACCGTAGATGATATGAAAAAGAAATTTTGGGGTCACATATGTAGATAGTTTGTTTTAGGAACCGAATTCAAAATTTGAACAAACCACATGATCCATCCGGGTAATTCACTCTTATTACTTTTATGTTTGTGAAATACAATGGACCACATGCTTAAATTTTGACGTTAGTCCAAAGATAAATAATTTATGTTGATGGTCCATAACTTTTCATTTATATAACAACCATGGTCCCTACATTTAACCATTATTAAGAACTAACCCGTCTATTAATCAAATATTTTAATAGTGATTGGGTATATGAAACAAAATTAACAAAAACATTAAAAAAATCATAAACCAATTCAATTTTTGAGCATATATATAAATTTGGATTTTCTTATATGAACAATGCGATAAAAACAAAGAATGAACTTTACTCACGACACATCAACGATTGTAGTATATTCGAAATTCCACTGCCGAATAGTTGTTGCAAGCAAAATTGCAAAACAACTATAAAAATATATACCTTTGATTTCATTGAAAATATATGAGAAACATAATAAAAAGATCTACTTAAATAAAGAGACTCTAAAATCCCTAACAAAGTTCCTACAAAATGCATATGTGATTAATGATATATGGATTACTTTTTTCGAAGTAATCCAAAGAAAAAAAATAATAGAGACGAAATAAAAAAACATATTTTAAAATCTTAACAAAAGGTAAGAGCGATACATACCTTTTATCTCAAAGATTATTTAAACATGATAAAGAGACTCTAAAATTTCCAACAAAATTCCTACAAAATGCATATTTGATATATGGATTAGTTTCTCGAAGTAAACAAAAGAAAAAAAAAATAGAGATAAAATAAACAAAAAAAATACTATAAACATGATAATCATCATGAAAAAATATGGTGAATGGATGATCTATCATAGTTGTTGACTTGTAGTATATATAGTATGGAGATGAAGAGTAGATAAGAAGAATAATAAGATGGTATTAATTGCAAACATAAATAACCATCAATGGTAATGGAATTTTATTAATTGACTGTATTAAAAATAGTAAGACATTGAAATTATATATGTGTATGTATTTATATTATGTAAAATAATAAAGAAAATGAAAAGTTAAACTAATTTTATGATAGGTTTTTTTAATTAAAAAAAATCAAAGTTATGAGAAAATTCATAGAGGTGAATGTAGGCTTCTCATAGTGTCACCTAAGCAACCTCTAGGATTTCCTTTTAAGTATACTAGTGTGTGGACCGCGCGTTACGCGGTAGCGAAATATTCTTTAAAAAAATATTTGTTCCTCGAATACAACGTAATTCTATTAATTAAAATGAATAATGTATTTTTATAAGTGATACATTTTATATTTTTATGTTCGTTTTTTTGTTATGAATAGTTTGAAATGCATCGCTAATAATTTTGTGGTTATACTTTTTAAAACACAAACAACATGTCATATAGCCATATCATTATTGTTGTTACGAAATATTCGACAAAAGGTAATCAACGTTATGATTTGCAACAATTTTGTATCAACTCTATTGTCAATAAAAAAATCATTCTTTCATTATAAAAATTCATCTTCTCAAAATAAACAAAAAATATGCTATAAACATGATAATCATCATGAAAAAATATGGTGAATGGATGAAAAAAATAAGTTGTAGACTTGTAGTATAAATAGTTTGGAGATGAATAGTAGGTGGGGAAAATGAAAAGATGGTGTTAATTGCATACATAAATAACCATCAATTTTGATGGAAAATTATTGATTGGTTGTATTAAAAATTGTAAGACACTCAAATTATATATGTGAATGTATTAATATTATGTAAAATGATAAAGAAAATAAAATGTTAAACTCATTTAATGATATGTTTTTTACTTAAAAAAATTCAAAATTATGAGAAAATTAACCCCACCATTAACTACTTTATTTATGAAACTAGTTTTGATCCCGTGTAATACACGGGATAATTTCAAAAAATTAAGTCATGCCAAAAACCTTATATTACAAATATGAATTGTTGTGCTATCGATCTTTTAACATCAATATTATTTTCTATCAAATACATTAATTATATTAAAAAAAAAGTACAAACTTTATTTATTTTTAATTTAATTCAATTGATATCAAATTATCAACAACGAAAATATAACAAAGACATTTTATAGATCAAACTATAAACTATCTTTGACTTTAAAATGACATTAATATACTTTCACATATAAAGAGAAAGGTTCACATACAAAAGTGATGGATACGTTTAACAATAATTTGTTATAAAAATATTAATTAACTATTATATTAAAACTCAATGATTATCTTCATTATATTTAAAATGAAATATTTATTTTCTATTTGATGACGTTTATCAATTAGTTACATGAATACAAATATAAATTATTATATAATGTGGAAAAGAAAACTTAGTTATGCTTCTATTGATGTAGATCAAAAAACTAAAAAAAATAAATCAGGAGAAAATCAAACCATATGATTTAGTTCATCATAAGAAAACAATGACACGAATTTTCTTACCATTCTTCAAATAATTGCAAAAACAAATAATAAAATAAATTTTATGCATGAATGTTCTTCGAAAAAATGGTTGACGAACTTACCTAAGACGTTTGCAAAAATAGTAATGGAGGAACTTGAAAAATTAAAATGGAAAAGGTAAGGTTTATACGGTTTTTGTTGAATCTACTTAGTATTTAAATTTCAACTTAGGGAGAGAGGTAGAGATATAGATGACTTCATACCAATAGATAGAGATAAAGTTTGTTATATTTAATAGATAATTTTGGATTAATTTTTAATAATTTTAAATTTTGAATCAGTGTCATGTGTCAACATATGACACATATGCATATGATGTGGCAATGGCTCACCAGAGCGCGACATGTGTTAATGAGTTACTCAGAGCGCGACACGTGTCAATGAGTTACTCTTTTATTATATATAGATTCATAGTAATAGAGATACATGTCCTACCAAGACAACAAATTCTCTTGTTTTCAAGTCAATCTTACCAAGGATTATCTCTAAAGAAAAGGCCACTTACAACATATATCACTGTCAAGAGGTAATTTCTTAGTATTTGGGTTATTTTTAGGTATTATAGAGGTGAATTGAGGCTTCTTATAATGTCACCTAAGCAAATTGTAAATACTCATAGTTATTTAAACTCTTAAATTTTTTAAAAATGACATTGTAAAATCTTAGAAAAATATAAAACAAAAGAAATTAAGATAAAGTCACATAGCATTTGCTTTGGAAATTAAAACATAGGAGCAAAATATCGAAAATTAAGTTCGATTATTAATATTTAGTCAAACTACAATAATTAAATAACAACAAAATAAAGTTTTAAAAGTAAGATTAAAAGACATCGATTATTCAAATGATTAAGAAAAAAATCACCAGAAAAAATCAGATTTATATGACGTAAAAAAATTTTAACTACCTAAAAACCTCTGTTTATAACATGCTTGTTTTTACATGATTTTTTAAAATATTGTCATATAAAATTTCTAATGTGACACATTGTATTATAAATGTCTAAAAAACTTATTAGAACGCCAAAAAAATCTTGTAAGACTGATTACAACGTCTTTAGATAAGACGTTTTATCTTATGGTCTTATTAAGTTTTATAAAGTGACTTATTGAAATGTTTACTTTTTTTCATCACATAAATCTAAATTTGTTGTAATGCTAGTCTTTTTTTTAACTGTTTGCAAAATTGGTGTTTATTTAATCTTAATTATTTATAATTTGAATATATATATATATATATGTGTATATATATATATGTAATCTGACGTTAACCGTCCTTAAATTTTGTTTTGCTTGCATATTACAGGTCCCAAATCAAACGATATGTGATGTTATCTTTATTTTTTCAAACTTAAAATTTTTGAACATTTTCTTCTTCTAAATTTAATAATATTTTAAATAAATATATATATATATATATTATATTTAATACGTATTTTACTTTAAGAATTAACTTGTCATTAGATGTATATAAAAATTTGATAAAAAAATTAGAAACACATAAATGACATAAATTTATTTTCGAAAGATTATATCTTTTGTCCTTATAATTTTTTCAAGGAGATAATTAACCCTTCATGATGAATGCTTGTTAACTTTGTTAAGCGGAGAACCGTGAATGATATGAAAAAGAAAAATTAGGGGTCATATATGTAGATAGTTTGTTTTTGTTAACTTGTCATTAATTTCTAGTGTTGTTCACCGCGCGTTACGCGGTGGCGATAATCATTATTAAAGGATTGTGATGTAAAACAATATTGTATTCTATAAAGTGGTTAATTTACATATATCACTAATAGTTTTTGGTTACGAAGGGATAAATATGCATTGGTAACAGTTATATGCATTAGTTTATAACCCAAACATCGCATTCTACAACCATATCACTATTATTGAAAAATAATATTTGTGTAACTTGGTTAATTAATATGCAAGATGGACTCTATATGTATATACCATCCATACATTATGTGTTTCATTTTTTCAATATCATATCTTATATTGGTTATTTAAGTACATTTAACCGTATTTAACAACCTACAAAAGATGAACTAAAAATTAAAATGAAAATAAGAAATGTGTGTCAAACTATGTTAGTAACATAAGTTCAAGCAACGCATGAAGAACCGCATCACCAAGTTAACATCATGGATGGGCATTCCCACATATAAAAAATAGTATCAAGTAGAGACAATTTTGGAGTCAGTCCCTAGCTAAATAATTTATGTTGAGGATCCATAACGTTTCCTTTATAAAACTACCATAGTCCCTACATTTTAACCATTATTAAGAACTAATTCGTCTATTAATCAACTATTTGTTAATATTGAAACTATTTTAATAGTGATTGGTTATATGAAACAAAATAAACAAAAACATTAAAAAATCATAAACCAACTATATTTTAGAGCATATATATAAATTTGAATTTTCCCATGTGAACAATATGATAAAAATAAAGAATGAACTTACTCATGACACATCAATGACACATCAACGATCGTAATATATTTGAAATTCTATTGATGAATAGTTGTTGCAAGCAAAATTAGAAACAACTATAAAAAAATATACCATTGATTTCATTGAAAATATATAAGAAACATAAAAAGGCCTTAGTAAAATAGCTAGACTCTAAAAGCCTCAACAAAGTTCCTACAAAATGCATATATGATTAATGATATATGGTATATGGATTAGTTTTCTCAAAGTAATCGAAAGAAAAAAATAACAGAGACGAAATAAACAAAAAAAACTTTAAAATCTTAACAAAAGGTAAAAGCGATGCATACCTTGTCTCTCAAGGTTTATTTAATCACGATAAAGAGACTCTAAAATCTCCAACAAAATTCCTACAAAGTGCATATATGATATATGAATTAGTTTCTCGAAATAAACAAAAGAAAAAAGATAGAGATGAAATATGCACACACAAAAAAACTATAAACATGATAATCAACATGAAAAAATATGGTAAATGGATGATCTATGTTGTAGTATAAATAGTCTAAGAAAATGAAAAGATGTTTTTAATTGCAAACATAAATAACCATCAATGTTGATGGAAAATTATTTATTGATTATATTAAAAATTGTAAGACATTAAAATTATATATGTTATGTAAAATGATATAGAAAATGAAAGGTTAAACTCATTTAATGATATGTTTTTTTTAATTAAAAAACTCAAAATTATAAGAAATTTCTAGAGGTGAATGTAGGTTTCTCATGGTGCCATCTAAGCAACCTCTAGGATTTACTTTTATATATATATATAGATTCTATGGTTGATATTCTTGAAATTTAAAAATTCCTATTTCTAATCTAATTTTTTTTATAGATTATTTATAAATAATAAAAGTTTATTTTATTTAAAACGCTATTGTTGATGTTCTTGAAATTTAAATATTCCATCCTTTTAATCTAACTAATTCTATTGATCATTTATAAATAATAATTTTTTTAAGACCTTAGAAATCAAAAACACTATATAATTTATTTCAGAATCCCTCCCGTTTTAGAATCATTCACGAAATCCAAATCTTTCAACAAAAGAATTTCAGATATTAAAGAATTTCAGATATTTTAACAACTATTAGATGACTAAAATATTTAATAATAAAGTAAGAGTAATAATCAATATTAAACAACTTGGGTGAGTTTTTCTCAACATCAAGCCTTAACCGGTAAGCTACCCTATTGGGGTTTTAATAATCAATATTAATAAAGGTATAATTGAAAAAAACTATAAAAGCTACTCAAAGTAGTGTTTCAAAAAGCTAGCTTATGGTACATGTTTGGATGAACTAGCTTATAAACTAGCTTATTTTTGCCAAACACAGCCTAAGATAGAAAAAAAATATGAAATCAAGGGGTTGTTTGTCAGGAACTGAATGGTTTGGTGTTGGATGATTAAGAGAAACCCAAACATGTACCATAAGCTAGCTTTTTGAAACGATACTTTGAGTAGCTTTTATAGTTTTTGAATCGAGGGGAATTGTTGAGAATAAAATTAGAGTTTTGAATGATTAAGAGAAACCCAAGTTACAACAAAATCATTAAGAAAGTTTTAAAACCATTAAAAGGCATTATTTCTTTTTTGCAATACAAGATTTAGTTGTCAAAGATTTAGGCTGTTGGTAACGCAGCCCACAGAGCCAACAAGCTCATTCTGCCACATCGACTTTACCCACAAACCCACAATAATCCCACAGTGCCCCCAACCCATCAAATACCGCAACCCACCAAACCAAATAAGAACCAATACATATATATTTTAATTAAAAAAAGAGTGAGAGAGGGAGAGGAGGAGCGGTTCAATCAGTTTGGGGAAACCAACAACCCGCCTCGCATACCGCATCCTGCTAGAAACCTCCGAGCCCGCAGGTTGAAACCACCGAGAAGCCCAAAGGCGATACTAAGGCTATCAGTATCCAACCCTCCCAACATCACTGTCACATCAGCTTTTCCCGAACCCCATAATTAACCCTCTGAAACCCTCTCTGATTAGTACCCAACTCTCAATCCTCTCATTTAATTAAACACATCCCTCACACACACCACACACACAACATAAGCCGCTGTGAGTGATGTTGGCAACCCTGTATCCTCTCGAATCACTAAACCCGCCGGTCGCGTAGCAAAACCCGCCAAACCCGCTGAGCCCGGCGGGTTCGAGCCTAGCACTGCGGTACACATGGTCTAATAGCCCGTTATCTGGTTTTTCCCGCTAAGTTTCAGCCGCCTGTCACATCACATAAGGGCAAACTTGTAATTTACCTTTCCTTTTTAAATATCAGATTCCACGAAAGACTTCGTTACTGTAAAACCAGTCCAGCATCACTCTCCCTTTCCTACTTCGTCTCCCCGCCATTATTTCTTTCTCCGATTTACAAAACCACCAAAAACAATCCAAAATGGGAAAAAATCGAAAACCTAATCCATTTTCTTCAATCCAATTCAGATCTTCAAACCCTAGCTACGATATCAGCTCCAATGATCTCCACAACAATTCGCATTTTCAGGTGGTGGTGATCATTCAAAGGAGCTTAGAAGAAGCAATAGGATGAATAATAATAATAATCGTAATCTCATTCTCACCATTTTCTTCATCATCACCATAATTTTGGGGATACAATCACCTAACTGGACGACTCGTTTCGCCACCGCTCAACAGTACGATGCCGACGCGCTCAAGAAGAATCCGGCCAAATTAGACGAGGTTACCAAATCTATCTATTCCAGATTCAATGATATTTCCTTGCTTTTTGATGATGATGCCATCGATGCTCTTGGATTCTGCATGAAAAACATGTAAGCTCTAGTATCCTGTATCCTTTTCACATTCATCCAACTCAATTTTAAACTTTAATTTGTTTAGGTTTAGGTTTAGCCGTTTAGGTTAAGCTTAAGTGCTGGTTTAGGATTGAAAATGCAATTTGAAAGCTACATAGTAATTCTCAGTCTATGTTCAGGTTTTAGAGTCTTCCTTTTGTAGAATGTAAATGCATTATTTAGGTTAGTTCTAGATGCTTCAGTAGTTATATTGCTAAAAGTAGGTTGATATTACAAAATACTGAGAGGTTGCAGAGTTAGGCTGTGTTTGGCAAAAATAAGCTAGCTGATAAGCTAGGACATGTTTGGATGGACCATAAGCTAGCTTATTCAAATGCTAGTTGGAGTAGCGTTTTAGGAGCTTTTTGTAGCTTTTTCCTTATGTTGCACGGACACGGATACGGGAAACGACAAAACTCAAAAATTCAAGATACAGATACGGCAGAGATACGGCAAATATAAAATATAAAAATTTATATTAAAGAAATTCCAAAATAGATATATATTGATGTAAAGTGTAAACTCCAAAAATACTAAATCTTTCAAAGGTAATTAATTATCAATAATCAAATCATTTTCAAAAACCCTACATCTTTGGAGTTAAAAAGCCCATCACAACCCTAAAAAAAACCGAAACTTCGCCGAAACTTCACCAGAAACGTTTCTGGTCTGTTGGAAACGTTTCTAGCCGTTTCCTAGAAGTATCGGAAACGGGAGCGGCATGTTGTTAGAAGTATCGGTGCATCATAGCTTTTTCCCCTTATACCTTTATTAATATTAATTATTATATTCCAAGATGTCTTTTGGGGTCATTTTACATACTCATAAGCTAGTTTTTGCCAAACGTAATTTATTCATAAGCTATCTAATCTTATCAGCTACTAGCTAGCTTATTAGCTATCAGCTAGCTTATCGGCTAGTTTGCCAAACATAGCCTTAGGTGGTTACAGGAGTTAGACTCCATAAATGGACTCAGTTCTTCTTTTAAATGGAGTTAATAAGATTGGTTCCAAGCTCTAATCATTGCTACATCAAATTTTCAGAACTGCAGAGTGGAATGAAGCTTTTAATTTCTCACATGATACGAGATTCTTGTCAAACTGCATCCAGAAAACCAATGGTAATTAATACTTCTGTCAATTTTTTTTCATAATGTGTTGTTGCAGTACTGCACAGTTGATGATGAATTTATAGGAAATATTGCAAGGCGGCTGTGCACTGCAGCAGATATAAAGTTCTACGTTACGGTTCTCTCAGAAACTGAGAGACAAGGATTTAAGATGTCTAGTTATGTGAAAGGTAACACGAACTGTAATCTTACCTCTTGGGTTTCTGGATGCGAGCCGGGTTGGGCTTGTGCTGTTGGGAAAGATGTTGAAGTCGATCTAAAGAACAAAGACGAGATGCCTTATAGAACTGTCGATTGTCAACCTTGTTGTGAAGGTTTCTTCTGTCCAACTGGCCTTACCTGTATGATACGTAAGTCTGATGTCCAGTTTTTTATTTATTTGATCTTACACGTAAAGTGGCGAAGCACCAATAGTGTCGTACTTTTTTACCTGATGGCTCCTTTTCTATATCAAATGTCATTCATCGATCAACCACTCAACTTCTTTTTTCTTCGTTCTGGGTAATCAATGAATTCCTTGGTTTATCATTAAAATGCAATGCGAGTTTTACTAGTGTTAAGATGTTCTAATGCTTGTGGCAATAAGGCATGATCGTCATCTTTCACTAATCCATTTGGGATCACACCCACCTGCCAGAAGGCTTAAAATATGGCTGGACCATGTCAAGCTGGTAATTTGTATATATCATGTGGACTATTTGGCCAAAGGTGCTAGATACTATGGTATTCGATATATACATATGTACCAGTTGTGGTAAGATGTGATCTTTTCCAATTTTCGGTTAGTGCTTTCCTATATGTCCATTAATTTATCTTGTTCATAACCCGGAGCTTGCAGAAAAACCCTGTGTCCTGATAGTTGAAAAAGATATTTTGCGAAACAATCTGCAGCACATTCTGAAGCATGATTGGTTATTAGTTGTTCTATCTTGCGGGACTTTATGTTATGGCCTGATTCACATATATAAAGGTTACATATTCACATGCATGGTTTATTTGTTAACAAAAACTTATAACTGCCAGGAAGGAAAATTCGGTTGGTTTATGCAACTTGTTTGGCATGAACGCAAGTAGAAAAGATATTACTTCATCATCTATATTCTATTTCAGATATATACCACTTAAGCAACTATCTGGAAAAGTGATAGGGACTTCTTAAATGAAAGGGAGGGAGATTCAATAGTTATGTTTTGGTCAAGGCATATTTTGTCACATATGGGATTGTGGAGCCAAATGTTCTAAGTTTGCTCATTTTGGTTTGTCATTGAAGCTTGCCCTGCTGGCTCATACTGTCCTCTTGCTCGTCTCAACCCGGTTACTAAAATCTGCGATCCGTAAGTTATTCTCCTTCTGCCTTTTGTTCAAAAAGTTCTTGTGACAAATTGCCAGTCTGAAAGCTAAGAGTGTTGTGACGTTATATTCCCTCAATCCCTAAATAAATGAGTTGTTTGCTCAAAACATTGAGATCTTCGATTGTCAGTAGGCATGGCTTGTTCAAACTTACCCCATATGATTTTCACAAGAGTTGTACTTTAATTTTAACAGTATATAGAATTAGAAATCGTGCTTAATCTTTTGTAATAAGAAAAAGAGACATTTCCTGTGACACATTTAAGAAAGAACTTACAAACAACACTTGGTTGCAATAACAAAGCTAATTATTATGAAAGAAAAATTCATTAACCGGAATTAGAGGATGTTTTTCATTTATTTGGGATAAAAGTTCAAATCACATAGCTTAGTCAACGATGGGATGGGATTGGGGGGAGAAGAAACCATGCTTTGACAAATCAGATGATGCTGTGTGGTAAAAGCATGGAGTGCAAAATTATTGACAGGGTGGAGAATATATTTGAATAGGAATGCTTGAACTCAGAGCTTAAGACTTGAATACTAGAAGAAAAGCACCTATACCTAACAAGATTATGTGAATACCTAAAATTATGGTCATTATTTGATACAGACTCAACTTAGATCCTAAGCTACAGAATAAACTCAAAGCTTAAGCTATTATAAAGAGCATCAACAGTGATTATATCTTTGAATTGCTCTCTTTAGTTTATGGTGTTACTTACATCGGCCTTGATGAGCTGAGAAATATTTAATATATTGCAGATATCGCTATCAACCACCTCCAGGAGTGACCAACCATAGTTGTGGTGGAGCGGATATCTGGGCAGCTGTAGTGAATAGTCGTGAGGTATTTTGTCCAGCAGGGTTCTTCTGTCCGTCTTCCATTGAGAAATATTCTTGCGAACCTCGGTATATATCATATTTCATGGTGCTTGTTGTAGGTTGGCAATATTTTTTCTCACATATAAGCATCATGAGTGTATTTTAACTGCTTCTTGCCTCACTATTTACGTTATGATCATTTATCTTATTTCAGACATTACTGCAGGCTTGGATCAATAAATCAAGCAGGTAACATCTACATATACATAACTCGTGTTGCATTGTCATGACTAGAAAGACAGACAACATAGAACGCAAGTTAGTTGTTACAGTGCTGTCTCAGACTGGTGAAATAATATACTAAAGTAGCTATGCCAATATGTACAGAAGACTAGAAGTAATAGACTTTATAGCACCCACATTTGCTTTGGTTTGAGTGAATTAACTGAAATGATTGCATCTGTAATTATTAATTAATGTTCCATTTTAAAACTACGATGCTATACTAAATTCTTTAAAATATCAATGAGGTTTCAAGCACACTGCCTACCAGATGACCTCAGTTATTGTTCCACCAAGTAACATCTTTACATTACTGAATCTTTTTTTTTTTTTTTCTTTTTCCTGTTTTCACTGTCATGAATGTATCAAATCTATATCTTCTGTATCAACATATATGCAGACTTTCTTATGCTTGGCTGATCTGTGCGACTCATTTTTTTTCTTCTTTTTTTGCATTTTAGTGCTTGGCACATTTTTGTGGCTTTACTCAGGTTAAACTATTATAATGTGGATGAACTTGCAGAATGTTATCAATTCGCTAAATGTGGCAAAGAGGCTGATCATCAAAATATCACTGCATATGGATTAATGATTTGTGTAAGTGCGTACCTTACTCAATAAGACATAATAAAAAGGGGGATGTAATCCATTTGTTAAATTTACAATGCATGCAAGAAAGACTAATATTGTTTGTTAAAAGTTAATTTCTGAGTAAAGCTCAGCTTTTCCTATTCTAATCTTCCTTTTTACGTTGTAGCTTTGCCTTCATATGCAGTTTTCATATGTTTGCAAATGTGACATAGATGAAATATCAACACAGTGCTAACGATTGATTTATTGAATCACCAAGTTATTGTCTTGATGATGCTGTCTTGACTAGGGGCCGTTTACCAAAAGCTTACCCGGGTAAGCACTCACCGGTATTATTCAAAACTATCACTTACTTACCCGGTAAGTTTTGAGTCCACCGAAAAGGTATTGTATACAACAATTTTCGGCGAGCGTTAACCGTGGTAAGAGTCTTCGCCATCACTTACTGGGCAAGACTCTCGGTCTTTGCCTTAGCTCTTACAGGTAAGATTTTTTTTTCTTTACCATATCCATTGGTAAGGTAATGTGACCTGATAAGCGCCTACTTGGGTAAGTTTTTAGTAAACGGCCCCTAAGCTGAGATTAAATTATGCTTTGAGTGAATTAGGAGAAAGAAGTCCTATTTTTACTATGTAGTTACTGTATTTGAATGCAAATTAATACATAAGCATGAGCATAACCCAATGTATAAGTGGAGTTTGCAATAGGCATTTGTCTATGCATTTCTTGGAGGCCTCGGAAACCACCCAAGGAGTGAATTTTATACTGCTCACTTATTGGTGTACCCTATTAGTTTACTGGGCGATATGTATTTACAGTGCTTTCTATGCACACATGTTATAATTTTAGGGTTAAGTACACCAAAATGTATTCAAGTTGTCACCTTTTATCATTGTATGTACTCAACTTAAAAACTTACCATTGTATGTACTCAACTTAAAAACTTACCATTGTATGTACTCAACTTAAAAAAATTGCTATTTTTGCAGGTTTAGTACATTAAATGGTAAGTTTTTAAGTACATTAAATGGTAGTTTAGTACATAGAATGGCAATTTTAGCAGGTTCAGTACATACAATGGTAAGTTTTTAAGTTAAGTACATACAATGATAAAAGATGACAACTTGGATACATTTTGGTGTACTTAACCCTAATTTTTAAGCTTCTATACTGATTTCTATGCACATTGTGAATATTCTATCATTATTATTGATGTAATGTAGATGCAACAATTGCTACAGTGCTGTTTATACACTTCTCAAGAGTTGAATGCATTTAAACATCCTAATTATTGGTTATGTACACACTCTAACGTGATTCATTTGACGATGCAGGGTGGGCTGACACTTCTGCTTCTCTTCTTTTACAACTGTACAGATCAGTTTATCTCCACTAGAGAAAGAAGAAAAGCAAAATCAAGAGAGGCTGCTGCAGTAAATGCAAAGGAGTTAGCACAGGAAAGATGGAAGTATGCAAAAGGCAGTGTGAGGAAAAAAGCAGGTGGGATACAAAGCTCGTTATCACAAACATTTTCTCGTAGGAAGCCTTCTATGTCAGACATGTCCAGGGATCCAGGTCAATCTAACCTTGTACCTGGTGGCTCTTCATCCAAAGATGGAAATGGGGATCCGAACAACCTTACGTTAATGATGCATGATATCGAAGATGATCCCGAAAGTCATAAGGGTTTTAATATGGAGATTGGAGATAAAAGCTCGAAGAAAGGGGTAAAACCTAAGAAGTTACATACTCGTAGCCAAATTTTCAAGTATGCATATGGTGAGATTGAAAAGGAAAAAGCGCTGCAACAGCAAAATTCAAATTTGAGATTCTCTGGGGTTATTCCTATGGCTACCGATACAAATATCAGGAGTAGGCCAACAATTGAGGTTTCATTTAAAGACCTTACTCTTACTTTGAAGGGGAAAAATAAACATGTCTTAAGGTGTGTGTCCGGCAAAATTTACCCTGGGCATGTATCAGCTGTGATGGGTCCTTCTGGAGCGGGTAAAACAACATTCCTTTCTGCTTTAACCGGAAAAGCAAGCGGATGCACTGTAACTGGATCGATTCTAATAAATGGGAAGAACGAATCTATGAATTCATACAAAAAAATTATTGGCTTTGTTCCCCAAGATGATATAGTGCATGGCGACTTGACTGTGGAGGAGAATCTTTGGTTCAGTGCCAAGTGCAGGTATGTAGTCAGTAGCTGCATTAAGCAGACAGGTGGTTCCTTTTCTCTTCATCTTTTGCATCATGAATACATTTTTCTCATGATCTCATTCTTTCCTCTACAAAGATGAAGCTTCAGGGAGCACTATGCTACCATGAAAGAAATTGGTGCCACTTTGGCAATGCATGTGGTACAACCTGATAACACACTGATTTTAGCAACTTTCACATGCAATGCCAAACACGTGGCCAGTGCATGTAGAATCCTAGTCCATTTCTAATAATCAGTTTAGTGATTCTTTCAAAGGAATATTACCTAAGGAGTTATAAAGTTGGACATTGGTAAGCTTTGGTTCATAAATAATTTGAGATTTTTTTTCGTAGTTCTCATCCTGGCATGGAAGGTGCATCTTGATAAATGTTTTTAGACCTAAGCCTGGAATAATCGAGAACAAGTCGCAGCATTTGCTTCTAGTTCATTAGCCTGTCAAATTTGTATAAGACCTTGAACAAGTGTTGCTCCTTCAATCAGAAAATTGGGTCATTTGGGAGCCAAAAAGGGCTTGCTCACCATTCTGTGTTGGCTGCTTATACAACCCTGAAGAAGCCTTTAGCATATTTTCTAGAAAAAGTTCATGTGTTGCAACTAGCAAGGTTATTCCTTTGTGATAGGGATGTAATGCGTTCATGTCATGTATAAGCCTCTTTGCAATTGGAAGGAAATGCTTCATGTGAAGACTATCCTCTCCACCGATCCTATTCATCAATTTATTTAGTGTGAATATTTTCTTGCTTGGATGATCAAAATATATTTTTGATATAGTGGGTGTTGGGTTTCATGCATGAAATGGAAACTTCAAACATCTAGGTATGGATAAGCCACTATGGTGTAATATCCTAAATATGGCTATTAGTAGTTCATAGCATGTTGCATGCTAACATATTTCTGGTTCACATTGTTTTTGCATCTATCATCATTATTGTGAATTATTTGTTAATTCATTCAATAGGGGTGGTCTTTTTCTGTATTTCTTTTGTTTACCCTAGGTTATTCTTTTGTAACAAAATATTTATGTGCAAAAGACCTATATCAATAATCGTGATTTTACGTATGGAAAATTCCTCAATATCATGTTCATTCGCAACAAAGAAATTTTCTTTTTGAGTTGGTAAAAAACTGCTTTGTGGAGGAGAGAGAACATTTCAGCAATCAAGTCAAAGGTATCTAAGATATTCATCCCTAAGTTTTAATATGTTTTTTCACAAAGCGGTGGTGAAACACACAACTTGCAAAAAATCTTTTCATTTTCCAAGCGGATCCAATCCATTCATCCGTAGAGCTATTTACTCGATCGCAAAAACCTCTTTTCATGTATCCTTCATGATTAAGTTTTATAAATAAGAAACCCGGTTTTGTCTGTAATTTTTCACACTCTTCAGTCTTCACATCTCTGCTTGTATACTTTTTAGCTCCTTGTTCGATTTCATGTGTTGTTTGATCATTATTATGTTATGTTATGAATACGCAGGCTTCCAGCAAAGCTTTCTCGAGCTGAAAAGGTTCTTGTTGTAGAAAGAGTCATCGAGTCTTTAGGGCTGCATCCTGTGAGGACTTCTTTAGTTGGGACAGTGGAGAAGCGTGGAATATCTGGGGGTCAGAGAAAGCGAGTAAATGTTGGTCTAGAAATGGTTATGGAACCTTCTCTGTTAATCTTAGATGAACCCACTTCTGGTCTGGACAGTTCTTCCTCTCAGTTGCTACTTAGAGCACTTCGCCGTGAAGCTCATGAAGGAGTTAACGTGTGCATGGTGGTACACCAGCCAAGGTACTTTTCTTCAACTGTGGTTGTCATTGGCTTAATTAAATTGGGTAAATCTTTCACAACCACCAAAGTTATCATCAAACTCACCACAATCCTTTCTCTTCATGAAGAAAACAAAAACAGCAAATGGATGTACATTATCTCTCTTCTTACTACACTCTTTCTGAAGAAGGAAAAATGGTGAGTATGATGGTTTCATTGGTGGTTGAATCGACTCAAATAGCCTTTCTACACATTCAAATAGGTCTCCTAGTCATTTCTCTCCCACTTTCACCCAAATGTCACTACATCCGCAATTTCTATGTCCGTAATTTTGCGGACCTAGCTAAAAGACAACAAAAAAACCCATCTGGTCACTTTTCTGTAAGAAAAAATAATTTTTATTTGGGTCCCTAGTTTTTTTTTCTAATAAAGAAAATCGACCAGGTTAGCCTTTTTGTATTTTTTAGCTAGGTCCGCAAGTTACGGACCTAAAAATTGCAGATGTAGTGATATTTGGGTGAATGTGGGGGAGAAATGGCCAGGAGACCAATTTGAATGTGTACTTTGGCTATTTGAGCCAATTTCCCTTTATTCTATCTAGTGAACTAATATATAACATTCTGTTTCAGTTATAGCTTATTCAGAATGTTCGATGACTTAATACTTCTGGCAAAGGGTGGTCTTGTTGCCTATCTTGGTCCAGTGAAAAAAGTTGAAGAGTACTTTTCAGGCCTTGGTATTCATGTACCTGAGCGTGTCAATCCTCCGGATCACTATATTGATATATTGGAGGGGATTGTAAAGCCAAACACGAGCTCGGAAGTGAACTACAAAGAGCTTCCTGTCAGATGGATGTGTCATAATGGTTATCCTGTACCACCAGACATGATGGGTTCTGATTTTAAGGCAGGATCTGCCGCACTAGATGCTGCTGAAGGCTCAGCCTCGGGATCTACTGCCAGAGGGTCTGATGAGCAATCTTTTGCTGGAGAATTATGGCAGGATTTCAAGCTCTTTCTTCACATGAAGAATGACAATCTTCTATATTGTTTCTCGAGGAAAGATTTATCTAAGCGCAAAACCCCTGGTGTATGTCGACAGTATAGATACTTTCTGGGGAGGTAATAACGGATACTGTATCTTTGAGTTGTAACTTGCTAAGAGCGAGAAAATAGGGATATTAGGCATTTTTTTTGCTCTAACAGATTCTCTAAAACTTTCTCCAAAATGGAGAAAGTAGGAGAGAGTGTATATTTTTCGAAATTTGGAGATATCATCAAAGATGATTACCATGCGAGAGTATGACTTTTTATTATATTCCACCAATAAGAAATCTTGAAATGAAATGTTGAAGAGAGATAAAAAAAAAATTAGATATACGTAATATTTTAATAATATAAATAAAATGACGTAATCTCTAAAATGGAGAATCTGTTGAAGTTGAATGCAATTTTCTTTAGAGATTTTAGACTTTGGTTTTCCATTTTGGAAATTTTTTGGAGAATCAGTTGGAGATGCTCTAATTGATGAGAACTTTATACGGTTCTTGAAAAAAGAAAGACCATCCTCATGGGCCTATGAAGAACTTTTAGCGTAGAGTTTTTTTAATTTGCAATATTCTATATATTATTTTACGTTGTTATGATTAAATCAATTCTAAAGCATGTATTTGATGTAAAATGGTTCTTTCAGGGTGGCAAAGCAGCGAATACGGGAAGCTAGGCTACAAGCTGTAGATTTTCTGCTTTTGTTGATAGCTGGAATTTGTCTAGGAACACTTGCTAAAGTGAGTGATGAAAACTTTGGGGCAGTTGGATATACTTACACCATCATTGCATTTTGTAAGTGTGAAACCTCTGTGTTTTAGCTCATGATCAATCCCTTGCAAATGTCTTTGCCTTATGATATGGTCAGAGGCTCATCCATGCGAAAAAGATTTAAGTAGGGTTGAACGGAAGCATTTGGAAAAGCTCCAATCTAGGATTACCTATTTGCCCCTTAGCAATCAAAATGAAATATTGATTAGCATTGATTTTGGTTTACAAGGTTCCTCTATGTTGTTGCTATTGTAGGAGTTTTTTTTAGATATTTTGAGTAATATCCTGATAAAAGAAGAGTGCTTGTTAATTTTACGGTTCAGAAACTTATGCAGGTTGTTGACAATGTTATTTAAACGTCTTCTCTCTCATTTGGGATATGTCTGTTTGCCGACTTTCAGCTTTACTCAGCAAGATCGCGGCAATGAGATCATTTACGTTGGATAAGCTGCAATTCTGGCGAGAACGGTCTTCTGGAATGAGTTGCTTTGCATACTTTTTTTCCAAAGATACAATCGACCAATTCAACACCATAATAAAGCCTGCAGTTTACCTCTGCACATTTTACTATTTCAACCCCCCAAGGTCTTCCATCTTGGATAACTACATCATCTTGCTTTGCTTGCTGTACTGTGTATCTGGGCTGGCTTATGCACTAGCCATCTACCTTGAACCTGGTTCTGCCCAACTGGTGAGTGATTTACGTTTTATAAAATAAATGCAAAATATTACCTTTTTTCTAGTGCTGATTTTGGTTCAAAAGCCTCTATTTTGTCGTTATTGAGGGTGGTTTTAGATGTTTTTTGTTGTTACAAATTTCTTTTGTTTCCGTAGTGGTCGGTGCTGCTTCCAGTTGTCTTGACTCTCATCGCGAGCCAGAACGAAGACAAGGGTTCGGTTGTAACTTTTCTCAAGAAGATGTGTTACCCTTCATGGGCTTTGGAGGCATTCTTACTAGCCAATGCCGAAAGGTTTGACATGATCTTAACTTTTCCTTGTCTTCTTATTATTATTTCAATAACCATAACACTAATCAGCACCCACGTGACACCGTCGATAGTTAATATCTACTTTCTTTCAATGAGCCATTGTACTTGGATTTTCATTGCAAAGCGTTGCAAGTCTCTTCGTTTTGAATTTATATTTCCACAAGTTGTCAAGGATTTATTTGATTCTTGCAAAGTTAAGGGCTTGTTTGGTTTGTAGGATTTGGTGGGATGTGGTTAGCAAACTAGAATCAGTTCAGAACATCATCAATAGCTATGCTATAATTTTTCTAAAATAGAGTATCACAAGTCAAAACCTCTAAAAGGATCACATCCAAACTCCAGTAGCTACTTGATTTTAGCAATTCTAGTACTAACTATATTATTAAAATATTTTTTTACATCTACTAACATATTATTTCTCTTTCAACATTTATTTTCTATACATCTTATTGGTGGAAAAGAAACAAAATATTATTTCTTTCTCCTATATAAGTTTTTAGAGCATCTCCAACCGCTATACTAGTATACTACAACACAGAAAAAAGGGATTTTAGCATTTCTGTTGCTCCAACAACTATGTTATCCTCTATGTTGTATGCTAGAATAGAGTAAATAGGAGAAAGATTGTAAAAGTCTCTAAATTTAGAGAAATGAGTAGCAACAAAAATAAGATGTATTCAAAATAAATGTTCAAAAGAGAGAAATAATATTTTATTGAATATTCTAATAATATAATTTATCGTCAAAATTGCTAAAACAGAAAAGTTGTTGGAGTTGGATATAATTTTCTTTAGCAATTTTGGTTTTGAATACTCTATTTTAGAGAAAATATAGCATAGTTGTTGGAGCAGAAAATTCCTCTAAAAGACTAAAATCTCTATTATAGCATAGTTGTCAGAGATGCTATTAAACCCCTAAAGTGCTGAATTTTGCAAGTCTAAATACAGATACCGTGCGGTGTGGTTGCTAACAAGATGTGCTGCAATTGCCAAGAGAGGTTACGATCTAAGGGACTGGAATATATGCTTGATTCGGCTATTAGTCTCTGGTTTAGCTTTTCGTATTTTAGCTTTGTTCTTGTTAGTGGCCTTCCAGAAGAAGTAACTTCCGCCTGCCCATATAAACATGAAAGCATACGGTCGGCTCAAAGTCTCGAACGCAACAATTTTGGGGGAAATGATCGTTACCTGATCGACTTTATTCAAGAATTTTAAGAATGGTCCACAGGTAGATCAACAGGTGACTCTTGTTTCTGTAAATTTTAATGTCGAGTTTTTACGAAGAAGAATTCATGTCTTTTCATCGTTTCCTCTGTTCGAGCAACAAGATCACATTAGAGGACGAGATTATGTACATTTTAAAAAGAAATCCGATGTACATTTGTGTATTTGTTAGTAAGAACTAAGAAGTGTGTATATATATATATATAGAAGTCGTTTGTGTTAAAATCGTTGTCTGTTTCCTGCTACCTTTTTTAGTTACTGCTACTGTTCTTGTTTTTTGTTTGCATATACTTGCACATATAGCTCCTATCGGTTCATGGCGGAGTTTCATTTTTCAAGCTCAACCAATTGACGGAGTACGTAAAACTGGAAGGACTAGTTTCCTAGAATCCCGTTTGAAAGATGGAACTTCGTTGTGATTTGATGGGATAGATGAGACCATGGCAGACGTTAGTGGCAGACTCACAAATTTTGTGGAGCGATGAAATTTTAAGGTGAATCAAAGGCATGTAAAGTCATGTCATGTGCTTGTAGCTGATGTTCATTCTTTTGCTAGATTTTTTAAGTTTTTTGGTTGACTTTGAGGGACTTTTTTCGGTTTTTTTTTTGGTTGATTTCGAGAGATTTTTGGTTTTTGAATTGACATTCCTTGTATTTCTAATATTCCGGAGCATTATTCAAAGTGTAGCTTGCCCTTGTGAAGTACTTTTACCATTTTTGTGGATAAACACCTTGCCCTTGTGAAGGATTGTAGTAAACCTAACTTATTTTTTGTCCAAAATCATTAGATTTTTGGCCTTTTCACCACTTTTAACATGTTTTGTTTTTTGTGAAGTTAACTTTATCAGGACCTTGACCACATAGTATTCAACATCAACATGATTGATGTGTTTGGATAGCATTGAGGTACAGGTTAGTCAACAAAATGTGCTTCTTTTTCTATTTTGTTAATTGTTACAAATCCACTAAAAGTATTTTTTGACAACTGTTGCAAATCCACTAAAAGTATTTGGGGTTGATTTGTTTTTCTAAGTTTAGTTATTTAACATCTTCATTTTATGTTCTTATTGAATTGATGGACAACCAAAGGTATGATATTAGGGTTTGTTTATTTGTTATTATGGGTGACAAAATTATGACTTAAACTAAAGGGCTTTACCAAATGTATGGTGACAAGAGTCACCATCCTCATTTACAATATTTTTTACTATCAAAATAAAAAGTGTCTCTTACCTTATAACCCATATAAGCCCTAACCGGTTTGAGTTAACTCTCTCATTTGTTGGGCAAGATTATCGATAATTTTCATGCTCATTTGGTAAGTGTTGTTAGGTAATCATTTAGTAACCGTGACTATAGCAACCCAGGATATCCTAGGAAATTGGCCTAGGTGACCAAACCCAACCGCCTTATTAGTTTACTACCGATTTTCTCCCTCATTTTTGCAAAATACCCATTAGGTCTGCTAAATTGGGTATGTGTCCGTTTTCGCCAGAACCAGCTACAAGACAAAAAAAAAGGACGGGTTCGTAAAAAAACTACCCTAGGTCGTTTTTTAGTTAATTTGGGTCCGTTTATTAGCTGACTTGACCATTTGACTTCTTTTTATTGTCTTTTAACTGGGTCTGTTAAAAACGGATCCTATTTAACGGACTTGATGACTATTTTGCAAAAGTTAAAGAAAAAAATGGATAATAAAAATCAATAAAGAGGCTTGATTTGATCACCTAGCCAATTTCCTCATAAATAGGGGGTAGAGTTTGGAGATCCATCTCAAAGGTAGACAAATTTTGAAAGAAAAGTTTTAAAAAGAAACATGTGGAAAAAGTAACAAGAAACTTGTACAAACAAGCAACAATTGGACAATATAGTAGGCACATGTGGGACATAAGTGAGTAAACAAATAATTCGTTTTCTTTACTAATTTGGCGTCTTCATTTTTCTCCATTCATTCCCATTGCAATATTCCTTGAATTTTATTTGTGATATACGCTCAAGTTTCAATGAATAATGGGACCAAAGATCATTTAAACAATTCGCATGAATCACACCCCTTGTCCAAAAGGAATACATTAATGATTATAATGTACCATAACAATTCGCTTGTATAATGGGACCAATGATCATTTAAACAGGTATTATTTAATGTACGTTTTGAATTATTTAATGTTCACATAATAATTTAAACAACCATGGTCCAGCGATGCCATAAAGTAAGTTTTGAGATAGTGGTAGTGTCGTATGTTTGTTGTGTTCTCGAAGTCCTATCCTTTTTACAAAAGGAAAGAAAAAGTAAGGATTATATGAAAGAAAATGTTGTTCTTGAAACTTTTATAAGACACAAATGATAGATAAGAGCGTGTTTCTTTCCAAAACTTTCTTTTAAAATATGTAAAAAAAGGAAAGGAATGAAAAATAAATTGAAGCCTAGAGAATTCCATAACTATACAATTCGTTAGTTATAAATGATGTATTTTTAAGGAGTATGTTTTTTAAAACAAAATCTCCTATTTTGTTTTACCGAATATGAACTTTTTTTCCTTCAAGAATTAAAAAAATATATATATATTTTTCTTTCTATTTCTTTTCCTTGCCTTTATCATCAATTTCTTTTCTTTCTGTATGACCATGAAGTATGGGAAATGGTGAATATAGTTGCCTTTTACATAAGAAATAAATCTAATTGTATAAATTGGAATGGTAAATTAATTTTTATAACCATTTAAAAAATAGTATAGTATTTTTTTAACCATTTCTCCTCTAAAACTTACTAAATAATCGTGAACTCCGTAAAAACATGTATGCCCCAGACGAATTTTTACTTTTTCAACCAAAAATAACCTTTTACAACCAATTTGTAAAACCCTTCAGAAATCATCTCTATCCATCCCTTGCGAATTTAGGAAAAAAAATCGAAAAATCTATGTGCTAAAACTCCACCCCACGAATGTTTTTGAGGAGTTTTATCCGCCCCATGGAATCACACACACAATAATTTAACTTGGTCCACAAAAATTGAAAATCCATCCACAAGCCAAAATCGTTTTTTTTTTTTTTTTTTAAATCTGTCAAATGAAGAAAATAATTGTTGAGTTCTACAAACTAACCGAAAATACGATTTTTAACCAAAAAAGCGGAAATCCGTTAGCAACAAAATTGTTTTTGAGTTTATAGCTAGCTATTTGATAAATTTTGAAGAAAAAATAATTAAAAAGCGTTATACCTTTTTTTAAGTGGTTATAAAAATTAACTTCTTAATTAAAAATAGAAAGTGGCTATTTTTAAGGTACACATGATTAATAAATCTAAAAAATGCACATGACTACATGAGCTAGATTTTATCCATGTACATTTTATTTTAACCTCAAATGGAGCCAAGATATATTCGTTAAAATAATTTTAAACTTAACAAACCAAATCAGAATTTGAATTTCTAAAAAAAAAAAAAATCCTACGTAAACAATTAACCATCTATCATCATCTTGGTGCAAAAGAAGACGTAAAATCAGTCGGATCCTGGATAGTATCCGCCCACTTTCTCGAATCCAAATACAGCTTCGATATCTTACCCGCAACCCGACTCATATTCGGCCTCTTATTCGGATCCCCATCCACACAATCCAACGCTATTCGGGTCAACTTCTCCACCACCGCCACCGGAAACGAATCCTTCAGCCTCCCATCCACCCACCGCCTCAACCTCCCTCCGATCTCCGCCTCATCTCCGCCGTCTCCTTCCACCGCACGCCTCGCCGTCTCCACCACCAAAACCTTCACATAATTCCCCTTCTCCTTATCATACCGAAACCGCACCGGCTCCTCGCCCGATAACAGCTCCAAGACCACGACTCCGAATGCGTAAACGTCGGTTTTTTGCGTAGCGAGCCCGGTGAACTCCGGTGGCATGTATCCTTTCGTTCCTTCGAATCGCATCGCTCGGCTGTCGGACCTCGTTAGTTTCGGAGACTGCGGTGTAGGTTCCGGTGAGGAACCTGGCGAAACGGAAGCGATCTCGGTGGTGTTTTTTTCTTCCTTTTTTACGAGTTTTGGATCGATGACCGTCTCGCCGCAGAGCTCCGCCGTGCCGAAGTGGCAGATCTTGGCGTTGAACGACGGTTCCGTAACGATCACGCTACTCGATTTCACATACTTGTGAACCAAATTGATCTTCAAACCTGCATTAGCGGTGTTCAGTATTTGAATGCTATTCGTAAAAACCGAAATTTGAAACAATCCGAACTCGAATAATCTAATATAAAGTCGGTTTTGGAGTTTACATTGGTTTTCAAATCGAATTTTGAAACCCGCCCGTGAGGAGAGAACGGATTCCAACATATATAATGAAGATTTGATCCAAGTCTAGCAGATGTGGAATTCTAACAGTATAAACTCTAAATCGTTTCTACCATCTGATTAATCAATTTCTTAGTCGACATCGAGAAAGGAGAAACTCTTCTAAAATCGAAAGTGGAAACCTTTTTTAGATCAAATTATTAATTTTTATCCCTTATTTTGTAGTAGAATAGTTTTTCAACTGAATTCGAATAGAACTGAATTCGACAATGCAAATTCGAGTCAGTTTTATATGTTTCATTTTGAATTCGAATCGAGTTTCGAATTCACCTAAAAAAAACTTTCAAACCTGAACAACCAGAACTGAAGAATTCGAGAAACCCGAAATTTGACTCAATGAACACCCCTAACCTGCATTATTGTGGATGTAATCCAAACCGGAGGCAAGATCCGTCGCAATCTGCATCCGCGACATCCATGTCGATAGAACAGTGAATTCCGGATTCCGCTTGTTCCGCAAGCAATCGGCTAGGTTTGCACCGGACATGAAATCGTACGCTAGGTAAATATAATCCCCCGAAATCGAAGCTCCGAGAAGCTTGATCACGCTCATGTGATGGCTCCTATATATCACCGATAACTTCTCTCGCAATTCGGAGTCCTTAATCGGCCGCCGAAACTTCCTCTGGAACACAACCACCTCCTTTCCCCGCAGCGTGCACCGCCACGAAGGCGACGCCGAAGACGCCGAAAACCGCTTCGCTAAAAAGTTATTCGTGGCGGAACGGATCTCGGATACGTCGTATATGTGCGTGTTTTCGGGCAGCGAGTTACGGAGGCTCGAGAGCGATGTTCGGGTTGAAACCGAAGCTTCCGCGGTCGCAATTGAGCTGTCGAGCCGATAACTAGATCCGGTTCCGGTGCCGGTGTTCGTGATATCGCCATAGCTGTAGCTGGTGCTTGTGAGATCGTTATTAATGGAGGAAGGATAGAGATCTGTTTGAGATTTACTGGATGATCGATTTGGAGGTGCTGCCATGGCGGTGGTGGTGGTGGTGGTGGTTGGGTGGTCCTCCGCCGGCGTGTGGTGGTGGTAGTTGGTTCAGCTGCGTTTACAGCCATTTTGGTTCTACACATACATATGCTGAATGGGTGATCCAATTGGAGAAGTGGAAAGTGTTGAAAATTTTGGGGAAGATAATTGGGGGCTTAATGGATTAAGACAGGAGTGTGATATTCTCCAATGGTCAAATGGAAAGCCATTCAGCACCCGTGTGAATGAAATCTGAATGAATCATATTATATTGTAGTGGCTTTCCGTGCCTTATTTAAAAAAGAATGTATCCTAATTTTTAATTTTTTTTAATTTGATTTTAAAATGTGTAAAATTTTGTTTTTGCAACTCATTCTCAATGGGGAGAACGTCATTTCAAATTTTCTTTTTCTTCCCGTGACGTTGTCGACATTGCAATAAAATCATAAAAGCATGTTATTCTATAGTTTTAGCCTAATGTTTGATTTTTATTATAACATGTTATGACATTTTTTTAAAAAGGTATTCGGGCCAAGTCCGACTAACCCCAGTAATTTTGGGGGATAAACATGACCCACTTAAATATCTTCAGCCATGAACACAGAAAGACTCGAACTCGATTAGAACGCTATGAACTTCTAACAATAACTAATTCACCACAGCACCGAAAACAGCATGTTATAACATGTTGTTTTGTAAGATATGATATTTTATACTTTGAATGTATAACTTGAACAAATTAATGACGAGTATCTACGTCATCTAAGACTTAAATACATATTAAAATTTAGTAAAATTTCAGATGGGCAAACCAAGCTTCAAATTTTGGGTTTGAATTTCATATTAATGTTGGTTTGGATTGGTTGAGTTTCTCATTTAGGTTGGTTGGATGCCAGCTGATTTTGGGTATAGTTATATGGAAATATATAATACTCAATCAATTGAGATGATTGATGAAATGATAGTAGATTTGGAAAATAGTAAGACAACCAGGGTTTAGATTTTTTTAAAGGATAATTAGATAAATAACTACATTTATATATTGCATAGAAGTTTAAAATTCTAAATATTTTAGTTAAAATTTTATTTTTGTAACTTGCAGGTTGTTAATTCCACCTGATCATTTTTTACGGTTTCCTTGGTGGCATACTTAGTATAAAAAATAAAAAAAATAAATAAAAAAAACTACTCTATTGTTCAACAGTGAATATTCTCTTATATATCGATTTTGTAATTATAGAAAAATATGACTTGTCATAATTTTCATGGTAAGAACCAATTTAACAACCTAAAGAAGATGATATTTTTCTAAGAATACTCCACAATAGTAATTCCTAAAAGTTATTTCATTTTTTATTTGTAAGAACCTTGTTAAAACTTAAAAAAAAAATTGTAAATATTTGATATGCTAGATGTTAGCGTCATTTTCATGCTATTGAGCAATCAACGACAAGTCTCCTCCCTAATCAACTATTGTCCCTTTTCAGTCTTCTTTCGATCAATTTCAATTCTTAGCTAGTTTCTACATAAGAAACAATTGCAATAGTTTAACGTAAATTTCAATTTTGTTTTCGATTTGACATATGTATAGCTTTACCTTTCCTTGGACAACGAATTTCCAATTGCTTGATGTGGAAAATGGAAAATTGATTGGCAACTTTTAGAAAAAAACCATGTTGTGTGTGGTTTCTTTTATTCCATGGTTTGTGTGTGGGCACAATGTAGTTGTAGACTTGTAGTATAACGCATTCATTATTTGGCAAGCACATTATTGTTTACTTAAATTACACGACGATATTTTATTTCTTGGTAGTTGCAACACAATAAATTTACCAATGAGTAATAAATGCATTTTAGCTCCATTTAAGATTATGTATTAAAGCGTATTGTATGTTGTTTGACTGTTTGTGGTCAAATGTATATAGGTTAGTTAATACACATTTGCTTTTAGAAAATCAAGGGTTCTGCTCAACACCAAAAATCTCAATCAAAACTCAAGCGTGTAATTTTTTAAAACAGTAAGAAAATGGACGTGGAAGCATCGAGATCATGTTTTCACACACTAAGCGTTAACAATAATTCTTCCTCTCAACACAAAAATTGCTTGAATATGATAAATGCATTTATACGAGTCTTTGGCAAACGTGTTGAAATAAATGATGTCAATGCCATAAGATTTAAAAACAAATTGCTCACAACTTGTTTTTTTTATATTTCATACTTCAAAAGATATTTATCAATATAATTGTATTTTAAATCATTAACACTGTTATGGTAAGAACATTGACTTTATATAATTTTATTTGATAAAAAAAATTAGTAAATAGGTCAAAAGATCAAGTTGGTAATATTTGTTATTCATGTTTTACACAATAATATGTTATACAATATTATGAATTGTTTAATTGTTGTCATTCAAATATTCGTTAAAAAAAACTATCAAACAATCAGTTATCCTTATTTACTTTTAATAAACAGATTTCAAGTAATTGAAATTGTCCATATATAAGTTGGGATAGGCAAATATAATTGCTAAATACATTGTTTATATATTAATAGCTTTCTTATATTATAATAAAATTTTATTCTAATATTTTTGATGTGTTAAATCGTTATCCATCAAATCATAATCTCACCACATGATCATTATGAACCACTTAAATTGTCAAATATGTTCAACTCTTGCTTGATCAGAACCCGAGTAGACTTTGATATACCTCTTCATTACTATCAATTTCGGAGACTTGTTATTCCATATGTTCTTAAAAAGATGTTTTGAGAAACTATATTTAAAAAAGATCAAACGTAACTTACTTATTGTAACTTTTTTAATATGAAAATATTTTTTTAACACTAAATAATTTTTTAACCAAACATCATCAATACAATGTTCATTTTTTTTAAAGCATAGCGACATCGAACCAACGAATGACGACTATCACAAACGCATACAAACGCACGCCTCTCGGCGGTATCGGACATCCACAGACAGCCCACTAATCTGCCGCTATCCCAGTCCACCTTACACTGGACCTAGTCCAACCACAATTTTTAATTAGGCTGAAAAACTGCTCAAATCTAAGACTAGACCAACCCAAATATTAAATACTCCCCTTAGATGATATAAACAGTTAAACACCCTTTTTTAGAATATCTAAAGTTTTTTAAACTGCGAAATGAAGCGGCGCAGACATCGTTGACATTTGAATTTCGTCCACTTTAGTGATGAATGGCCATTGACCTTTCTTTATCCACTAACATATAAAAAAGTCAACTCAAATAAATAAAAAGCAAATTCTTGTTTTCTTTTGAACATAGTTTGTTTTCCCTAACAAAATACAGTTTAGGCCGATAAAAATTAACTTATCGACAATACCAACCAACCTCATATAAATTGTAAACATGTCTCATATTTAAACAATAGATAAAGAACGAAAAACGTAACTTTTTAAGAGAACGTGAGAAGCAATCTCAGTCACTCATCCGATCAATAAATGTGGCTTTGACCGGTCCCCCCCCCCCTAGTAATCTCTACCCTCCGATAAAGCGCGTTAATCCTCCGTGATCACGTCCACCGTAACTAAAAATGAGTGACTGAAATTGCTCTTCACGTCCTCTTAAATTGATATGCTTTTGAACCTTCCTCTTAAACAATATCTTGGCTATCTTTATCAACTAAGCTATATTAAAACCTTATAAAACACAATAATATATTGTAATATTATAATTAAAACGACAAATGCATTTAAGAAGACATTCAAATGTTGTTTACCAGTTCTATCTTATTTTGTTGAATTTCCTTTTTTAACCATCGTCACTTATTGAACGCATTATATTGTAAGTGAATTAAGACTGTTCAATGTATTATATAATAATTGGATTAAACATATTATGTAGTTTGAATATTCAAGTGACAATTATTCAAAATCTGACCAAATATAAAAGTATTTGACAATACTTTATTCACTTAATCTCATTTAATGATTACTTCTAAAAAGTAGTTAATTTAACATACATATTTAAATTGCGAAAAATGGAGTATTAAAAAAAGTTCTTATTTATATAGCAAAATATATATATTGTAACTTTTAACAAATAACAATGACTATCGAGGCTTTTTCCTATAAAATCTCTTTATTCATTACGGTCAAAGTTAGATTCGAATGTAAATTGATATTAAAACAAACATTTATAACTTAGTAGAGTTTAAAAACATATAAAGATGACTATCGAAATACAAAACAAGATGGTAAAATTTTGTTGTCTAAAGAAACAATAGTAAAATTTAAGAACATCTTTAACTTCTCGAAAATAAAGAAAGTGTAATATATAGAGATTTTGGGCTATTAGAGCATCTTCAACAGCTTCTCCAAAATGAAGAAAAGGGGAGAATTTGGAGATTTTGGACTAAAATGTGCTCCAACAGCTTCTCCATATCTATCCCCATTTTGGAGAAAGTAAGAGAGAGAAGGGTTTTTTCTCCAAATATGGAGATAACCCCAAAAATGATTACAATTTGAATGAACCAATAGGATACCATAAAAATAAGAAATTAGAGAAAGAAATATTATTTTAATAGAAAAGTGGAATATGTTAATATTATATTTGATATAGAAATCTCCAAAATAGAGAAGCTGTTGGAGATGGATGCAATATTTTTTGGAGATTTTAGCTTTTGATTCCCCATTTTAGAGAAATTTTTGGGAAGCTCTTGGAGATGCTCTTATTTTACTTCAAAAGCTTCTCTAAACTATCTCCAAAAATGGTAAAAAGAAGAAAGAGAATGAGGTTTTCTCCAGATACACAGAAAGCCCCAAATATGGAGACACGTTTTTTTAATAGATGGGTATAGTATTTTAATATAATAATCCATGTTGAAGTCTTTAAATGGGGAGGCTATCAGAGATTGATACAATTTTTTTAGAGATTTTAACTTTTGATTATCCACTTTGGATAAATTTTAGGACAGCTGATGAATTATAATTGTTTGTATTTATTTATAGAGGCGAGTTCAAATGAAAACTCATCTTCCATTGCGAACGCAATGATAACCAAGAGTACGACACGTGTCACATTCAGTCTAAATAATACAACATTATTCAAGATGAATGTTCATGCATTACTCATCATGAATAATACATGAAATATAAATGATGAATAATACATGAACATTCACTCAATATTGTATTATTCAAACTGAAGTCATCCTCGTACGCGCAATAGAAACGAAACTTTTGTCCATTTTTACAACTATAAATATCAAATTTGCTTTTAATTTTTGATATATATTTTCAAGAAAAGGAAAGGCCTCTAATAATTGGTTCACCATATGTTCCTAACCATGTTTCGGATTACGGAGATCAATCCAAGGCCCGTTTGTATATTGGGCCGTATGATGGGCCTATAAACCACCCTTTTTCTTCGCTAGTGGGCCAAAATTAAACTCTCTTCTTGGGCCAACTTAGTTTCAGAATTGGGCTCTTGGTGTACCATGCTTCGAAAAGATGTTTGGATTCGTGTTCTAGGACCGAATATGTTCGGTTTAACTAGTTTCGTATTCATGCAATGCAACGTAATACAGATAATGAAAAGTACGATCCAATTTCTTATTAAAAACCCGAAAGTTAACCGCGTATCTTGTATTATTAACGATGATTGACGTTTATCGTCTATTTAACTCTGTTAGTTTTATGATTTTATGTAATTGAAACATTGAGTTTTAAAATTTGTATGTTCGCAATAATTAGTTGAAAGTTTCAAGGAATGTTTGGTTTATTTTAAGAAATGGGAATAAAAATGAAAATGCAAGTAAAATGGGAATAGAAATGAGTATTGTATTGATGGTGTTTAGTTAATAAAATATAATTAACGAAAAATTGTTTTATATTAAAAATAAATGTTACTCCAACTTGAAGATACAAAACATGTTTCATCTAATATCAAGAGATGTATCGATATATGGGAAAAAAGAATTAAGTAGAATAAAGTTTCCATTCCTCCAATTTGGTTAAGAATGATAATTAATGGATCTGCATAAATGATCCAGTTATAGAATATCAAACCAAACAACATTTTTCATTATCATTTTCATTCCTTACATCACAATACCCACAACCAAACGCCCCCTTAGTTTTTAAAAAATAATAAGCATTGTTTTTTTAAGAGTTTTATTTATTTATTTATGATTTCTAACCACTTTATAATTTAGAATGAATAATCAAATCAATAAGTTGGTTTAGAATAATGTAGTAAACGATAGTGTTTGCATGCACTTTTACTACCTAAAGTTGTACTAATGACTTCTTATGATGATTGATGTTTTGACATTTTCAAATTATTTAAGAAAGTAACAGACAAACTAAAGGTGTGCATCTTTTTTAGTTTTCTTATCGACCGTTTGTTAAGTGATCCTTTATATTTGGTTTCAATCCAAATCAATTTAAATGTCGCATAAGTGTTATATCAATTTTCAATATCTTAACCCAACCAACCCAAAATCTAAGTTATACCTAACCCAATCTTGCTCATACTTTTATTATATTAAATAACAAAAAAAGAGGAGAGATAGAGAGAGAGAGAGAGAGAGAGAGAGAGAGAGAGAGAGAGAGAGAGAGAGGTGGGTGTGGCCGCTCGGCGTGTGGAAGCCAAGTTCATGGAAGCCGATTGAGGCGTTTTGGCATAGCCGCTACTACCCAATGAAACCAATGAGAAGCTAACGTCATAAGAATATACGATTGACCATAAAGGATGGCCTTTATAAACCAATTAAACCAATTTGTAAAGGAAAAAGAAAAGATACATGCCTACTTTTCATGAAAATGGTTTTCAGAATATGAAAATAACTAACATGAAAGATATATGTAACGGAAACTCGTCCTCTCCAGCCACTCTCTTCTTGAACACATTGATCTCCATGTTCTTCTCGATAACGAAGCTATTTTCGATATCTGTCATTTGTTGTGTGTATTTTAATATATTAAATTATATAATATTAAAAAAAATGTTAAATGACCAAAATACCATTTGAGTTAACTGGGTTAATTGACTTTGTTAGGGAAAGGGTCTAAAAGCTTGCGAAAAGCAAACAAAGTCTCATTTATTTATTTTGAATTTGGGACAAATGTGAGTAAAAAGTGAAAATCGGAGAGACCAAAGACGTAATTCACTAAAAAACATAATCTAAAAAATATGCATTTTCTCTATTTTAGCTAGGGCCATCATGAGAAGCAAGTACCCGTCTTTGAAATTGCAATCCTTCTGAAATTGCCGGTTTCAAAATTGGAACCGATGTGATAAGTTTCGATTCCTAAAATACAGAGTCGGTCTTGACTAGTTTCTTCTCAATTTGTTGGAACCGTTAATCGTTAGCTACGGCCGGCGTATCCGTTGAAACCGGTTCTGCTATTTTTTTAAATAAAAAATTGTTAACATCAACTTATTCTAATTACATGAAGTGGTTTGGAAGCATCATTTGTATATTTGTTTATTTTCTATGCACTCTTAGTAATATTTATTTATTTCATAAACATTAATTGTAATTCTTGTAACAGCGGGAGAAAATTTTATTACCACACCAGAACAAATACAAGGTCTATAAACGAAATATCGGGTACCGCTAACCTACCAAAAAGCAAAGGCAAGCAGAAATAGTGTTTTAAGTGCAGCGAAACAAGCAGAACTTTGCAAAATAGACCATCGCATCATATTTGTAATATTCACTTATCTACGTTGCGACTTTGTAATAGCTTAATGTTTACTTTTTTATAGTATGAATGATAAAAGTAAAAAAAAATAGAGAATGACCACCCAGAATTGGAACCGAAACCGATGGTTCCAAGACCCATTCCCAAATACAAATAACTGGTGTAACCGGTTCGATTCCCTCACTTTAAGAAACCATCGATTTCCGTTCCAGAACTTAGTCCAACAATTTTTATTGAGTACCCGACATTGATAACCCCTAATTTTAGCCATTGAAGATATTCCTACAACATCACATTAAATTATTACCATGCCAAACGAACAGCACAATCGGTTTCATGGTAGGCTTAGCGGGCTCAACCCTCCCATGGTATGACTTCCAGTGGTTTCAGGAGTGGTTTCAAGAGCCGGTTTCCCAACCGTTAGTTTTACAACCCAATCTCTCTTTAATTATATATAAAAATAATAAAATATTGTATATGGTATGAAAGCTTGTGTTACAGGATTTGAAACGTTGGTGATGATATGAGGGTACGATAGTAAAAAGCTACTGTGAAACTGATGTAGTTGGTGTGAAACAAGGAAATCAGATAATTGTATGGTACTCTCTTGACCAAATACTTTTAAGTATGAAATTTTTTATTTTATAATTTTATTTTTTTATATCTGGAAAAACTCAAAAACATATTATTAGGTAGAGGACCAATAGGAAATGGTAGATGGAGGGGCCTTCCAAATTGATTTAGTCATCATTTAAGATTTCTGTTTCTTTGTACCCTTTCCCTTCACTCTTTGACGTTTGTTCCTTCTGTTGTCTTTCCTAATTTTACTTTTAAAATAATTATACCAATAAATATAAAAATGTTATATAAAAAAGTGAAAACATTCCATTAACAAATTAATGGTAATTGGTTTATTAAGTTAGAGTAAACCTATAAAAATTCAAATGTAATTTGTTTTGAATCTTAATAGAAAGTCTACTATACATTTTTAGAATGTCCTATATCTTTAATGTAATTGAAGAAAGTATCATATGACTTTCTGAACAAATTAATAAAATGTACTGCATTATAAATTTGGAATCAAAAAATATTATTTATTTTTTATTTAAATGTATTATATATTATTAGAATATAATTCTTAAAAATTTATTTATTAAACTATTTAAACATAATTATTATACTTTTGATATAATTCATGGGAAAGGCTAAAGAGGGTGATTGTTAAATTACTTAAATAAATCCATACGAATTAACTTTTTCAAATCAATATCAAATAAGTCATGTAGTTTATTTATATTATATATAAATGATTTATTTTATTATTTTTTTAACCCATATACTCATATAGTATATGTTTTGGGGTGTGGATGATGTCATGTGTCACAAATTCCAAAATGTATTGTAGGAGATTTTACTTGCTCTGCCATACCTAGTTTCAAACTGACAATAAATTATTCAATTTGAATATTATTATTTAATTAATGTAAAGAAAATTAATTTAATATAAGATGAAGAAGATGGAGATAGAGAAGAGTTGATTTGATTTGATTGGTCATGAATGGTTACATCATACTTTATGATGTGTGTTGTACCCCCCACTGTTTTATTAGCCCTGGCCCTCCCCCCCTAATTATGCTTCCTTCCTTTTCTTTCTCACCTAAATAAACTACTTACTTGTTTGTCATACATACACAAATTCAAGTTTAATAATGGCCAAGATAAATCCCTTCTCTTAATAGCTTTTGGTACTTAGAACATTAGTCAAAGTTAGATGGGATGTAGTAGAGTGAAATGGAACTGAAGTGAACTGAACTGGACATGACATGATAGCACTGAACGATAAAATTAGACGAAATAGGATAGGAATAGATAAAACAAGTATTTGGTCTAATGTTAAGACGATAATTAAGATTCGTAACTCAAAGGGCCTCTGCTCTAACTGTGTAGGAGCATGACTTGTAAGAGGGTTACAGATACAAACCTTATAAAAAATGAAAATGGTATCTAAGATTATTTTTAGGGGTGTGCAAAACCCGAATAATCCGAAACCCGAACCCGAACCCGAACCGAAAATACGACGTTTAAGCAAAATCCGAACACCCCGAAATCCGAAAAACCGAAACCCGATTTTTGTGTGGATATTTGGGTTCGGGTTGGGTTTGATAATTGGTCACCCGAACCGCCCGAAAACCCGAAATAATATACATATATTCTTTAAATATTATATAAATATATTTATTTATTTAAATGTCTTTTGAAAATCGTCAAATCTAGTCGGTCGAAATGTTTTTATTTTTTTGAGCTTACTTTTGATTTTATCAAGCAATTGAATTTATCATTAGAAGAGGTTAAATTTATATATATTTTTGCATCATAATAATATCCGAATCCGACCGAAATAAACCCGAAACCCGACCTACCTGAACCCGAAAAAACCGAAATCCGAAAACCTAAAGTTTGGGTTTTGATTTTCTTATCCGAAATCCGATCGGGTTTTTGGTTTTCCCACCCGAACCCGCCCGACCCGCCCGATGCACACCCCTAATTATTTTTAGCTGTAGTATATGAACAAAATACCTATAGTATAAGACCATCTATAAAACTTTTTTTTAGAACTCTAACAACTTTCCTAATTTAGAAAATCTATCATTACACTATAAATAATATTTCGATAAACTTTTTAAATTACTTTTAAACAACTAAATTATATTAAAATAATGTTTCTATCTCGTTTAATTCTCTACATTAATATTTTTTTATATTATTGGAATTTAGAGAATGTCGATAGTAAATTATTGAAGCATTTTAACAAGCAAATATTTTTTTTTTAATTTACTAAAGTTATTAAAAATGCCCTAATGTCAAATTAACGTTTATTTTGTATAAAATAATTATTTATTTTAAGATAAAACTACAATATATTTAAAAAGGAGGCTAATTACACCTTAAATTTACTAAATGCACCCCTACAGTCTAAATTTCTTTCTTACATACATCACTATCATAATTACTTTTTACATTTTCATACACATTTTAACTTTTTTAAAGATGCAAGTACCAATCTTTATATTTAAATGTGATTGTTTTTTCTAATTGTTATATAGTAAAAGAAGTTTGCTTTTCAAATGTAATCTTTTTAAAGTATTATTTCGTTTATCCAACAAAACTATCTTAAAACTTGTTAGTTTCCAAACAAAATGATCATTATACTTCTTCTTTTGTAAAAGAAATACACCCACAAATACGAAACAATGCTATTTTGAGATCTAAAAAGTAAGAAAATAAAAAATAGAAAATATTATTTAATTTTATATTATTTTAGGGTTGCAAAATGTTATACCCCTATGGTTTAGTAGGGTTTGCTTTAATTAGTATATAATTCAGGCGTACTGTTGAGTAAAAGCATAATCAGTATCTGTCCATCACTTTCACATCTCACACCCCCGTTTTCCATGGGTGCATTTATTTTCTTCATTTCTCCACACCCTTTCACTTTCCAATTTTTACATTTACACCCCTTCTACTATTTTTCTCAAAAAAAGACTTCTTTTTAAAGTATATATATCTCTAATCTAACATGTCTTTTAACATTATCAAATGGCTTGTAAATCTCAAAGTCTAATGTTTTTTTTTTTCATCAAACATTTGCAAAAAGAAACTACTGTAATTGTTGTTGTCTGTAATGTATAATTTATATCTGATTTACATCTCATACAACTCTTTTGGTTTGGTAGTTGCTGATATAAATCTTTTATACAAAATGTTTTGAAGTAAACAAGTTTAGTTCGATTTTTGAACCTTTCTATAAACATATAAAACAAGTGAGACAAGGGACTTGAATTGAAACGAACATGTTGAAGGAAAAGAAGATGGAAAATGAAGGGATGTAGATGAATGAAAATCAAATGGAGAGGGGGTAATATGTAAAATGAGAGGAGTAGATGGGTTCAAGTTCCGGTAGGTTAATAACCAATGGGGTTCATCATCTTTGGTCTTTTTTATGAGTGGGTCCCATTGTCATATCCAATCAAATCCAGGGATTCGGATAGCTTATCCTCTTGTTTTTGTTTTTTACTCGACAATGTTATCTCATAGCTAGTTGCTACAGTCGCACCGGAATGTTGATTCATCGTTTTAAAGACCATCCATGTCCGTAGACTCCCTTGCTAATCATGTCAATCGCCACATCAGTGTCACATAGGTTTTTTACCATCTTATCCAAACCAACTCAATCTTTATCAACTCATTCATATTCATACCAATTTAAATAATTTAAAAAAAGTGACGGAGAGAAAGAAGAGGGTGGGGTGGTCTAACCTCTCGGCAACGCCACACCGATTTCCAACCATGCCGATCTGCCTCGGCGGTGTTGCCGATGGTACTGATCAGCAAACCTACCATACCGACCCCTTGCTGATGCGTAATGCGGATGGTCTTACATCAACTTTGTAATAAATGTCTAGGGCAAATTGCATCAAAATGTAGCATACTTTACTTCAATATCTATTTTAGGAATCGTACTTTAATATGATACATTTAAGGGTCCATAACAAACTTTATAAATTAAAAAGGGACTTGATTATGTATAAACCTGATAAATGAGGATGTGGCATCTGTAAATTGTGATGTAGCGATGATTTTAATTTTTAAAGTATCTGTTTCACAGTTTCTCCATCGTCTTCTTTATTTGAATTACTACCAAAACAACTTTTTTATTTTAAAAGAGATAACAGTGGGAATTGAATTTCTTATATTTATGAAACCATGGCATGAGAATTGATGGTAGCAAAAGAGGCCCCAAAAGGTTTTCTCGGCCGCCGGTGAAGGACATTACGCGTGTTCGTGTATAATATATATAAGTATTCCCCCCCCCACAGATATATATATATATATATAGAGGAAAGTTCAAATGAGAACCACTTTTTGGTTGTGAACGTCAGGACAACCGAGAGCGCGACACGTGGCGGCTTTGAGTGTGGTCCCCCTCTTTAATTCAATGCCCTCCCATGAATCGCGCCTAGTCATCCGCCGTGGACTTGACGTAGCGCTTAGTCATCCGCCACATGTCGCGCTCTCGGTTATCCTCACGTTCACAACCAAAAAGTGGTTCAGATTTGAACCCACCCCTATATATATATATATATAGAGAGAGAGAGAGAGAGAGAGAGAGAGAGAGAGAAAGTTTCACACGAGAATGCTATTTTTTTAAACTTTATTTTACGAAAAACTTTTTTCATATACAAAATCATATATGATTTTATACTGACAAAAAAAATGGACGCGGACGACTTGCCACATGGCTTAAAGTCGCGAGCAAGTCGCGTAAGTAAGTAATTATATATGATTTTGTTTGCGAATCATATCTGATTTTGTACGTGAATCATATATGATTTTGTACATAAAAAATTATTATAAAAAACTTTTCTTAAAAAGTTAGGCTTTCGTATCAACCTTCCCTTATATATATATATATATTAAAATAAAATAAAAATGCCATGCCAGTGTCATTTTTGTAAATTTTTTGACACATCATCAATATTATGACATGCTACTTGTTATTCAGGTAACAAAGTCCCTTTTTCGATTTATAAAGTTTATCATGAACCCCTAAATGTGTTATTTTAAAATCTAATACCTAAAACAGAAATTAAACAAAGTACGATACATTTTGATGCAATTTGCCCAAAATCTCTACATCAATGCAATATCATTCATCTTTCAATCTAGTCTTTATATTAATAAAAATTAGGTTTTTGTTTAATTAAATTAAATAAAAATAAAGAAAACTATGAAAAGATCTCACTTTATGGTTTGCAAGAACTTCCAAGTTTTGCAAAACTTATCTTTGCAGAAAATTTTCGTAGGTGACAATGACACCTCACTTGCAATAAGTGTTTGCAAACTTGATGCAGATTGCCTTAATATGATTGTGTAAGAAATTGAGATAACAGTTTGAAGTGGATTTGAATTATTGATTTCTTTTAATCGCAAGTCATCTTATGAATTACGGCTTAGAAGAAAATTGATTTGGTGTAATTTATCATAATGTACGTTCATTTCTCATCCAATGGAAGATAACCATTTATCACCGTTAACTCAACTTCTCACTGGAACTCAACCCTATTATATGTATATACCCGTTTATTTAAAAATGAGTTAAACTATAAGTTAAAATTTAGTAAAATAAGTACTAGGGTCGTTTACCAAACAATTATTCAAGTAAACACTTATCCGTAATTTCAACACCGTCACTTAATTACCGAGTAAGATTTTAGTTCACTAAAATGGTAAGGTATGCAACAATTTTTTCAGTGTGCACCAACCATGGTAAGAGTCTTCGTCATCCTCACTTACCGGATAAGCCTGGATCCTTGCTTTAGCTCTTTATTGTTTGTCATATTCATCGAGCAAAGTAATTTTATTTGATAAATACTTACCCAATAAATATTCATCGAGCAAAGTAATTTGATTTGATAAATACATTGCCCCTATGTGATATTTGATTATTTTAATGCAAATGATACATCATACATGCTTATTGTCATTTATGTATGATCCATACTTTTATTACCAAATATCATCATCTAATATTATAGAGGGTAACATTTAGATGTTTTAGACACTTAAGAGGTCAACTATTAAACGTTTATTGGATAAATGGTTCATGAGAAAATAAATTAACCCCACTTTCCTTGTAGCGTAACATTTTTAACAACAAAATGGATTGTTCTTAAGCATATCAAATCTAGCAAGCGCTCATCAAATAAAAGCCTTATTTTCACTTACCATATAAGATTTTCAGTCCTTGTTATGCCTGTTGTCAAGTAAGGTTTTTGTTGATATCATGCTTAATTGATAAGGTAGGGGCTAAGGATATATAAGGACGTATTAAAGTGTCAGTAAGGGAACTAGACGCCATGTAGCATTTTGGGAGTGATCGACATGAAGTTATTTATATGTATAGAGATTTTTGATGGTTGTAGTGACATCCAAACGTAACCTATCACTAAAGTTGTTTTTTAGGAAATCAACAATATTTTATAAAACCACAAGGGAAAGGATTGCAAGGAGCAATATAGCAATAGCTAGAACATAACAAGAGAGGGGGACAACAGACAACAAAACCCCCAACAAAGGGCACACGAAAAGAAGACATAAGCGAGTAAAAATCATACGAAAAGAAGGTTATAGGAATCAATATAGCTATTCCAAGACATAGGCCACGATCTCGACATGTGTTTTATTCAATCGTAGAAGCGAATTTGGATTGGGAATTTGGATCAAGAAGTCGTTGACAACTACTTTTTTTCCTTCTATTTTATTAAGTGGCATTGTCCACTTTGTTGGGAAATACAATTCCATCCAATGATTATTTGATATTTTTGTAATTTTCAGGTTTACCTTATTTTAGAGGTGTGACAGTAGGTATCGTGGTCAATATGCAAGCTTGACCATCGATATGGATTATTTATCGACATGTTTAGTTTGTATGCTCTAATGTTATTTCCTATCATGATGGTGAACAAAAAGATATCATGTCTTGTTAGCTTATCATGTTTCGTTTGTCGATTTGATTGAATAAGAAATGTAAATGGTGCTTCAATATTCTATTCTCATCCACCAATTAACTTTTGGATGAAAAAACATAATTTTGTTTGTAAAATATTCATGATTGTATCGGGAAAAAGCTGAATGTTTAAAATCAACAATCTAAAATGGTGAATGTTCCCCACATGTGCATATCAAAGAGCCCAACACTTTAACAACTTACACCCTTTGGTGCATGTAGAGAGTGTATCTCATACCAAGAGCTAGCTTTCGACCTTTTATTTTGTTTACTTTTATTTTATGCATTAAAGCATCTTTAACAACTATTTTATTTTATAACTTTAGATATTAAAAAATTCAATACTTATGTTAAGCTTTCCTTTAAAATAAAGAAACATATAAGAAGAAAGTATATATTCCAAATCTGAAAGAACAATAAAAAAATAGGGTTAATTACATGGGTGTGTATCGAACTTGTCACGTTTTTTCATTGTATGTACTCAACTTTTAAAATTGCCATTGTATATATCGAACTTGCTAAACTTTGCCATTGTATGTATCGGTTTACCTTCTAAGCAGGTAACCGGTCAATGGCAACATACATACAATGGCAAAGTTTAGCTTTCGTAACCATTGTATGTATCGAACTTGCTAAACTTTGCCATTGTATGTATCGAACTTGCTAAACTTTGCCATTGTATGTATCGGTTTACCTTCTAAGCAGGTAACATACATACAATGGCAAAGTTTAGCAAGTTCGATACATACAATGACAATTTTAAAAGTTGGATATATACAATGAAAAAACGTGACAAGTTCGATACACACCCATGTAATTAACCCTAAAAAAATATTGCATAATTGTTAAAGATGTGGTTACATATAAAAAATACATTTTGCAATAATTATATCCTCTACTCTTCTATGTAACTTCGGATTTCATCTCTCAAATTCTTGAATTACAAATTTCTGTCTACTATTTGCATTTTTTTTTTAAACTTGCCCCATGCTCTCGCACATGTTGATTATTCTCACGTGTTGCATGAGGATAGTTAAGTAAGCTCAAAAGTTAAAGAAGGCAATATTGAAGAATTATATTCAATAGAAAAAACAACGTAAACCGAGATCACATTGAAAGAAGCATACCAATTACCCCACCACCTCAGCGGGAGTAATCTCAATATTAAGTTTTACTGATATCTCTAAATTTGGAGAGTTATACATTATATCTTCATGTTATCTATAGATTTGGAGTAATCTTAATATTAAGTTTGAGGGAAACAAAGAGCTTCAAAATCCGTACAATAACCTTTTTATAAGTCTCATTTTGAGTTATATAGGTGTTTTCTGGATGGTATTCTCTCTGGAAACCGATGTCAAAGAAAACGGTGATTTTGATAAACATTATAACTTGTGCTTACTTTTGGGTTAACCACAAAAGTAGCAAATTGTCAAACAATTTGGTTGGTAGGCATGCAAATTCTTCTATTGCAATTGTTTCTATCTAATTGTATCATTTTTAGCATCTTGAAAGTTTTGTAAAATTCTATCGTTTTTAGAAACCCACTTTTTATACGTCTCATTTATTCCTTTTTACAATTAGTCATATTGTTTTGACTCTATTAGAAAACTAAGAAAATAATGTTCCACAAGAACTAAAAATTTAGAGTAGTAACCAGAAAACCTTCAATGACGTAAATAATTTTTCTCTATACAACGACAAATTAAGTGTTTTACTTATAAGAATAATTAAATAATAACAACGAATGAATCCAGAACGAAGCAAAGCACAAGCCTATTGATTAAATTTGAATGATTACAAACTTAAGTCATAATCCGTTGAACATGTCAACAGACGTTCAAAACTTCTCTAATGAAATGTAAACAATCTTGCGGCTATAAACTCTTAATGAACACGAAAGACTATTCTATTTTGATAATCTAGAAAGCTAGACTATATATACAATACACAATACAAGATAATCATGAAAATAAAGTAGATCTTCAGCATCCATTCCATGATTATCTTTATCTCCTTGTCTTTCAGATCAAGCAATAAAATCATCTTTATCAACATAAGCAACAATATATTCTTCTAGCAGTATCTTCTGAGTCAACTGCATTAACCATCACAACTAGTATTAACTCATCTGGCAACACTAATCTTCAACTAGTAGTACCAACTTCAATCAAAAGCATTAACATCAACTGACAATACTTTCCTTTCTTCTGGCAGCACTAACTTCCTCAGCAGCATATTATCTTGTTCACTCCAGTAGCATCAACGATACTTAGCATATATTACAGACGGGGGCGGTCCTGAGGTTTTTTGTGCCCATGGCGGAAAACTAAACAATGCCCACACATATCTTATGAATCACATATTTATATTCTCTTTTACTTTTCAAACCTTTTTATGTTAAAAGCGTCGATAAATAACCATAAAACTGTCTGTAGCTCTGGTGGTAGAGCGGTACCTTTCCAACCATGAGGTCTTTGGTTCGAATTCAAGGGGAAACATTTTGGGTAAATAATTATTTTTCCCTACTCAAAAGTATATCGTGGGCCTAGGCTGCTGCCCTTGGTTGGCGCCATCATAGCAAGGCCCCAATAGAATACTCTTCAAAGATGCCTTTAAATCACAAAAAAATGATCAACATTTAAGACACAAAAAATCTAGGCTTGCTTAAAATTCAAGTGGCACACATAAAAGTGTTACAATAAATTTATAAGGCCATCCGTTATGGGACCGAGAGGGGACCGGTACCGGCGGCAACACCGTCGCGGGTGACCGGTAGGCGGCCGGTATCCGCACCCATCGACATGCCCACACCGGTAGAAAACAGCCCCTAATCTTTGACGATTTGGCACAAACAGCCCCCCAACGGTCATATAGCCGTTGGGGGTAAAAATCCAATTTTTTTTTCACTTTTAACCTCCCTATATATATTTTATATCTTTTTACTCTCAATACACCTTTATCTCTACTCTCATCTCTATCTCTTTTTACTCTCAATACACCTTTACTCTCATCTTAATCTCTTCTCATCTTAATCTCTTTACTCTCATCCTTTAATCTCTCTTATTTTTATTCAAAAACATGGATCAATACGGTAACGATTCCGGCTCGAGGCGTACTAACCCGAGAATTCCAAATGTATCGGTTCCGCCATCCACAACGTCCACAACGCCTCACCACCCCGGTATATACTTCCCCCAAATGCCGAGCCAACCGAACGTTCCGTATCACCAACCAAACGTACCGGTGGATTATTGGATGTATGCGCACTTGCTTGCGTAACATCCACCACCACCACCACAACCTTCCGGTTCGCGCCAACCGAACGGTTCGTACCAAAACCCGCCGATGGGAAGGTGGGCACTACGAGATGAGGAAGACAACGACGACGACGACGACAAACTTGTACCCGAAACTCAACCTTTGTCGTCGCCGTCACCGCCACCACCACCACCACCACAACAAAAAATAAACGTGGACGTAAGGGTAAGAGTGCGGCCACGGACGCGGACACGAGTGGGACGCCGACGGGTAAAGCCAAATGTAAAACGTGGACGTTGAATGAGGAGGTCGAATTAGCAAAATCGTGGGTCGAAGTCACGGAGGATCCGACCATAGGTAACTATCAAAAAAGAGGTATATAAAAAACCGTTTTCATTTATATAGTTTTCCACTAACATTGTTTAACTTTTTATTTTTTGTAGTAGATAACTATTGGAAGTCGATCAAGGCTTCTTTCGACATACGCATGAACTACGACCCAAAAGTCCGGTCCGGCGACGCCATTCCGACGAAAGTGAGAGGGCTCATAGCTAGCGTCTCGAAGTTCGCATGTTGATGCGGTAATTATTATATATAAAGAGCGGAACAAGTTTTAACCTCTAATGCCTAACCACCGTCTTACCACATATACAAGCAAGCGTACCTGATTGTGAGTAATATAGTGTAGGAAAGTCCAGGTATCGTATCTACCACTGGGAACGGTCAAGTTATCGTAGATTATTAATCTAAATCAGTTTAATTAACCTAATGCTTTTTTTTTTGGGGGGGGGGGTTATGAAAAAGGTTTTAATACTAAAAAGACAACTAAATTAGCTATGAACTAAGAAAGCGATTAAAAGATGGATTAAAACTATATGAAAGAAAACAGTAGTACTTATCATGGTACAGTGAATCCCCAAGTGGATGATTTAAATAGGACAAAGGTTTGGTTGTTTTGGTTATTGTAGGAGTTTAAGTCTAGGACACCCTAACATATGATGACTATGGCTATTAACTAGGTCTTGAACCTCCTAGTCCCAATACATAGATTATTTGTCAGACAATCTAGCACCGGTAACCCAATCCTATCTCTATTGCATGGTATTCTACTATCTGGTTGCTCTCGGTCTGAGTAACCGCTTAACACAACTCTCTGGGACGAAGGGTAGGTCAAGGGAGATTGATTATCCTATCGGAGTCTATCTATCTAGGTCAAAACAGATACACCCAATCAACGAGTTCAAATAGCCAAACAATAGGAATCAAATCGGAACCATAACACACATTCAATCAACCAAAAACAAACCAATAAACATTAAATTACGAAATCATCATCCACAATGGTTCATCGACCATGACAAGTACCACTATCAAAAGACTACTCACTAATCATAATTAAAACAGAAAAAACGATAGTAGACACAGACATGATACCGACAGTACAACAACGGATGATCGAAGATCGAACCCCGCAACGTATTGGCACCACTCAGACTTTCACTCTCTACTCTATCGTTCCTCTCGTCTCTGCTTGCATATTCTGGACTGAAGGAGGAGGCTGGTATTTAAAAGGGGCGTCCAGAGCCTGTTTGGTGATCGCCAGACGGCGGTTTCGCGGCGCCAAACACTAAGGTCAAACCCTGGTCTTCGTCTTTATCGAACTTGGTGGCGCCAGATTTGGAACTTTGCGATCGCTAAGAAGCCACTGGATTGAACTTGTGCATTTTCCACGTTTTCTCGCCTTTTTTCGTACTTTTCCGTTCCACGACCTCCAAATCCTACAAAAGCAATAATAAGCTCATTTGGTGAGTGAAATGATCAGAAACGGGTGAGAAATGGGGTAAAGTAATACAATTAAGTTCAACCAAAACATGTATAATTTTGGTGTTATCAAAATCCCCACACTTAAGCTTTGATTGTCCTCAATCAAAAGACTGAAAGATAAGAAAGATAACTCCAAAATTATCTCCACCCAAGATCATCAAAGAGAACAAAGTATACTCACACAATCGAACACACAAACAAGACACATCAAGCAACTGGATACCAAGATCAACCTTTCACCCTCACGTAGTATGAATAATCATATAAAGTGTATCTCTCGGGGGTAAAAGTGTATATGTAAGTGATCACACCAATACTCGACTAATTCCCGCATGCATAAGCTTGTCACCAAATCTAATCTCCACCACTGAGAAGTTGTCAACCGTCAAGAGGACTTTAGGGTTGTAATGTTAGGCTAAGGGTTAAGGGTAGGATAATAGATATATATAAGTGACTGAAAGGGTTGTAGCAAAAACCTGAAAACCAGTCAGTTCAAGACCCAAATTAATCATCTGACTTTTGAGATTTTTAGAGCTCGAGATTTCTATCACTATCACTTTTATATCGGCCTAAGCATATTGCTTATTTGTGGCTTCAATATATTTTTTCTTTTTAAGCTCATCGACTCTTTTGATGTTTCTTTTTGAATGAGTCGTTTTCTTTTCTTTTCTTTTTCTTTTCTTTTCAAGCTCTCTATTTTTTTTTGAGTAGCAACTATGTTGCTTTTTACTCTTTTGCTCTTTTTTCTCTTTCATAATCCCTTTCTCTATTTGTCAGATTCATAAAACGAACCGAAAACATGAAAAGCCTCCAAATTTGAGCTACGGCCAAAAGATAGATAAAAATTGGACTAAAGGATAAAGTATATAGTGGGTAAAGAATTGAAAAGGCTAAGGCTTAAAATGGTTACAAAGGATGAAGTACTAAAGATGAGTACTTTTCAATCAAAGGCTAGGCAAATCAGATAACCTTATGGTGAGGTTATCTGACGAAGGCTAAAAGGGTTAGAAACGAAGGCCTCTATCAATGCAATGGTGATAAATACTTCTCTTATGTGGTCTCGACAAGTTCTACCTTGGGTCAAAGTCGGTATTCCTCACAGAAATAAATAGATATAACAGTTAGGCTCAAACTCTCAAAGGAATTGGGTGAGGCACTCATGGTAATCAGTATTCCAAAGCATCATTTTACTCAACTAATCCTATTCAGTGTTCTCCTATGCAAGCAACTCAGTCTCAAAAACAATCTCAAATTTCGAAAAAAATTGGAGTCAAATCTCAAAGCTTTCAAAAATTTGAAAAACGACACACCAAAAGCAAAAAGTGAACCCATTTAAACAGATAAGTCTACATAACCCCCTCCCCACACTTAAAATTTGCAGTGTCCTCAATGCAACAATCAAAACAATTAAGAAGTAATTGGGAAAAAGAGAAACTTCCCGGGTTATGTGACGAAATCTGTTCTGATCTGAGAGAGTGTTCCAAGTATCGTGCTCGACTCAAGATCATAGGTCGCTGTATCTATTACCAAAAGAAAAATATAAAAAAGTAAAAATGAACAAACAAAATAAACCAAACCAAAACAATTAAAAAGTACTTAAAATCCTAAACAAACCAAACAGAAATAAAAATTGTTCAACCAAACACAACCACAAACAAAGCAAAATAAAATTGTCTTAAACAACCATATCGAACGAGAGAGATAAAAGAGAGATCAATAAGGGCCACAAGGTTGGTTTTGCCAATCCTCAAATGTCGGGTAACCGGGCGGCGCATCCTCGGAGTATGGCTAAAAAGGTGATGGAGCATACGCGGTATTCGGTTTAATACCGAAATGGGAGGCCATCTGGTTCATCACTCCAGTTTGCCAGTTGGCTTGGTGAAGAGCCTCCGTGGTGTTGTACTCCATGTGTTGATGATGGCGGCCATAAGATAATGACATCTCCGAGAGTCGATTACTCAAGTCTTGGTAACCCGAATATGCTGTCCAATCCGCCGGTTGTTCTCCTGCATTCATCCCACTCGTTCCACCAGTCTCATGCATGCTTCTCGGTGCTTGATCCCTCGGTTGACTCCTCGTCCCATAAGCTTGAGGATTGTGGATCCATGCATTATAATCTCTTCCGACCATATGCTCAACCCTTGCTACACCCATGCCACGGAGTTGGTCCATGTCGATCAATCCCATATCTCCAAGGTTCGTCATCGAGGCAATGGCACCCTCGGTTAAGATACCGAAGTGCTTGGCCAAGAGTGTCACGTACTGGCCACCAACCATTCGGCTACCCTCTCGATAACCACTCACCTTAGCGAGTTGAACGGCGATGAGATACGGAGCATTCGGATATTTGTCATCCGTAGTGAGTTGCTCAAGAAGCCATAGATCATACACAGAAACTTTCTCCTCACTCGAGGAACGAGCATTCACCGCGTGAATAAGCATGCGGTGTAAAAGTCGATCCGAAGAAGCAAGAAAACCCTTCACCTTAAGATTACCGCCATAGTCACCTTCACCTAGAATCGCCCAAGCCAACTGAGGATCAAAACTGTCCGGCCTTTTTGAAGTCGCCCACATGTACTCCACGAATCCGGGAGCATCCACTTCCGCTTGGGTATATATCCCCAAGGCGACGGCAAATTCGACCAAAGATAACGATCGCCACACTCCACCAAGTCGGAATGTCTTGCATGACTGATGGAACTCCTCAAGGGTCTTGATTGCGTTGAAACGGAATGTGGCCACGAACTCAACGATAAGCTCGCGATAGAGGGTCTCGGAAATGTCGAAGACTCGCTCCCATGCATGGCAAATATAGTACTCAGTGCTATCCTCGTCGTAAGCGTGCTTCTCGAGTATCGCCTTGATGTTGTTTTCGACACTCATTGATCGAAGAAGGTCCCAGTCGACTCTCCTCGGTATTAAAACCTGACGGGTGAGAAGCCGGTTAACGGTGTCCCGGTATTCCTCCCGTTTCGGAGCGTTCAAAGTTGGGTCATTCATGAAATAGGTGAAAATGTGACTCCCATCCGGCGCACGGAAGTTGGTTGCGGTGGAGGTTGACGAGCGGGTTCTTTGTCTCTACAAAATCCACATACCATTGTCTTAGACACATTTGAGCAATAAACACAAGACAAGGTGTATTCATATGAAAGCTTAACGAGACAAAAATTCCACGACTGAAAAGTTCAACTAGTAAATGTATACACGAAAACCAAGATTAAAGTGGATGTGGAACATCCCCACACTTGAACTTTTAGTCCAACTTCAATTACAACTAATCTAGCTCTCTAAAACAAGAATGGAGGATTTTGATGTCATCAACATTCCCACACTTATCATCAAAGCACAATTACTAGATTAAACAATCAAAAAACATGCTAGAGTAAAATTTCAATCACAATATAGGGCATGCATCAATCAATAAGCTCTAACAAACAATGGTGTCTCAAGAACAATGTCAAATCCATAAGAGCATACAAACACCATTGATGTCCAAAACAAGATCTACACTTACCAAATCAAGCTAATCTCATAAAATCAAAGTTGGGAAACATACCTTGTTCATGGTGAATGAAGAAATTGAAGCTCAAGAAGGTCGGATTTTGCAAAGACGTGAGAGGGGTTCGCGGCGCCTAAGAGAAATTAGGGTTGTGTGTTTGGAAAAAAAAGAGCAAAAGAGGGTTAAAAACCCGTCTGCACCGACTTCGCGTCGCCAAACCTATGGTTCCGCGTCGCGAAACAGGGGTTTCTGAAATCTTACCCTAATTTTTGCAGGCTTCGCGTTGCGAAACGGCCCCCTCGCGTCGCGAGATTCGAAAATTTTACCTGATACCACGGCTTACCAACCTCGCGTCGCCAAACTTAAAAAGTGGCGATCGCGAAATGCCTTCTGTTTCCAACTTTTCAAAAATTCTATCGCATGTCGGATTTGCTCGATTTTGGTTTCTATTCCCTCCATATGGTTACCTAAGCAATATCAAACAAAAAGATTAACGAAAACACACACAAAAATCATAAAAACGAAAAGTAAAAGAAAATGCTCGGGTTGCCTCCCGAGAAGCGCTTCGTTTTTGAATGGGTCTAGAGCTCGACCCCTTTTTCGGCTCATTTCTTGGCACGTCTGGCTGACGAGCCCTTCTTCTTTCTGTACTCTTTCTTGGAGGTTCCCGACCCATTAGATGATTGCTCCTTTTGACGTATCGGGTTCGGATAATCCTCCGTCTTCTTTCCATGTTCATGTGGGAGTAACGGGCGGTTCGTGTTTTTCTTGAAGGCCAGAGAAGGATCTTCATACGGTTCATCGAGATGTGTGACCGGCTCTCCGTTAGGATCAAAGTAGATCCGATTTTCTCCATACCCCAAGCTCGTCACTTGATTCCGCATGTCGGTATTCACTTGGGCGGTATGTAAGAAAGATCTCCCAAAGATTATCGGGATTTCCGTATCCTTTAGAAGATTAGCGATAACGAAGTCCGTAAAGTAGACAAAATTGCCAATGCGAATCGGGACTCCTTCCGCTAAGGTCAGACGGCGGTTTCGCAGCGCCAAACACTAAGGTCAAACCCTGGTCTTCGTCTTTATCGAACTTGGCGGCGCCAGATTTGGAACTTCACAAGTTTTAACCTCTAATGCCTAGCCACCGTCTTACCACATATACAGGCAAGCGTACCTGATCGTGAGTAATATAGTGTAGGAAAGTCCAGGTATCGTATCTACCACTGGGAACGGTCAAGTTATCGTAGATTATTAATCTAAATCAGTTTAATTAACCTAATGCTTTTTTGGGGGGGTTTTATGAAAAAGGTTTTAATACTAAAAAGACAACTAAATTAGCTATGAACTAAGAAAGCGATTAAAAAATGGATTAAAACTATATGAAAGAAAACAGTAGTACTTATCATGGTACAGTGAATCCCCAAGTGGATGATTTAAATAGGCCAAGGGTTTGGTTGTTTTGGTTATTGTAGGAGTTTAAGTCTAGGACACCCTAACATATGATGACTATGGCTATTAACTAGGTCTTGATCCTCCTAGTCCCAATACATAGATTATTTGTCAGACAATCTAGCACCGGTAACCCAATCCTATCTCTATTGCATGGTATTCTACTATCTGGTCGTTGTCGGTCTGAGTAACCGCGTAACACAACTCTCCGGGACGAAGAGTAGGTCAAGGGAGATTGATTATCCTATCGGAGTCTATCTATCTAGGTCAAAACAGATACACCCAATCAACGAGTTCAAATAGCCAAACAATAGGAATCAAATCGGAACCATAACACACATTCAATCAACAAAAAACAAACCAATAAACATTAAATTACAAAATCATCATCTACAATGGTTCATCGACCACGACAAGTACCACTATTAAAAGACTACTCACTAATCATAATTAAAACAAAAAAACGATAGTAGACACAGACATGATACCGACAGTACAACGACGGATGATCGAAGATCGAACCCCGCAGCGTATCGGCACCACTCAGACTTTCACTCTCTACTCTATCGTTCCTCTCATCTCTGCTTGCATATTCTGGACTGAATGAGGAGGCTGGTATTTAAAAGGGGCGTCCAGAGTCTGTTTGGCGATCACCAGACGGCGGTTTCGCAGCGCCAAACACTAAGGTCAAACCCTGGTCTTCGTCTTTATCGAACTTGGCGGCGCCAGATTTGGAACTTCGCGATCGCTAAGAAGCCACTGGATTGAACTTGTGCATTTTCCACGTTTTCTCGCATTTTTTCGTACTTTTCCGTTCCACGGCCTCCAAATCCTACAAAAGCAATAATAAGCTAATTTGGTGAGTGAAATGATCAGAAACGGGTGAGAAATGGGGTAAAGTAATACAATTAAGTTCAACCAAAACATGTATAATTTTGGTGTTATCACATGTGTTTACAATAATGTGTCGAACTCGCGACGTAGCGGGGAAGATGACGTTATGGTGCTTAACCGAGCTAAAGTCCGATACCATCGCGAGAAAGGCAAAAGCTTTCCACACGAACACGCTTGGAGAGTTGTCAATGACTCTCCTAAGTTCGACCCGGTCTTAATGATGGACCCACGGAACATAGGCGCGCCGAAAAATAAACGGTTGAAAACGTCCGAAACCCCACCCGATTCCCCCAACGAATCCGATGCTCGCACTCATTTCGTGAACGTCGATGACGACCCCCCCTCACAAACGGAGCACACACGACGATGGGTCGAAACGCCGCAAGACGTTCAGCGTTTTCCTCTACGGCACCCGCGTCATCCGATGGCGTGTCGATGGTTGCGAGCTCAATAGGTTCTCTTGCGACCACGAATAGTAGGCTAATCGATTCGCTTTCCGCACGACAACGAAGTATCGACTTCAAGACCTACATGACACCGCATAGGGGGCTCGAGGGTTTAGAGTTGGAGGCTGTTTTGGAGGAGAAAGACCGGTTACGCGAACAATGGGGGTTTAAAAAATATTATTAATTTTTATTTTAATGTAATTTTAATTTTAATTATGAAATTTGTTTTTAGTTTTAATGTTAATGTAATTTTTAGTTATTTTAATTCTAATGTAATTTTTATTTTTATTTTAAATTTTATTGTTTAGTTATTTTAATTCTAATGTTTATTTAAAAAAATAAATTTTAGTGGATGAATTAAAATAAAGGGTATGAAATAAAAAATAAAAAAATAAAATGAAGGGTATGATGGGTATGATAGTGGATGAAATGTATGGAGTTGGTAGGTAGTGGTAAAGATAGTGGAAAGCTGATGTGGCAGCTGATGTGGCAACATGTACCACATGTACCATAAAGGATGGCCTAAGAAATTTTTTGTTCATTTTGAAAACGTTTAGAGACGTTTTTAAATAAATTGTTATATTAGTTTTTTTATTAACTACGAGTGTTTGAGTCAACTTACGTGTACTAACTAATTTCCCAAACAACTATGGTCACAAGGCTTTGGCAATGTCCGGGTTCAAACCAAAGAAACATGAAATCTTCACTACACGACCTTGAAGCTTACTACTTACTACTAGTGTACTAGTTTATAAAACAATTTTTAAAAGTATTTTATAAACCTATATTTTTACAAAACACTTTTGTTTTAAACAATATTATATAAAATAACTAATATAAAACTTTATAAGTAAAAACCTTTTAAAAATCTTCTTAAAACATTCAGAATAATCTTATAAATATATGATAACCCTATTTTAAATACACATCTTCGATTTATTCTATAAACTTATGTAAAGTTATTCAATTAACACGTTTAAATATTTGGGACATTGGACAAAACCTTTTTTGTTGCGTTGTATAAGAAGATTGAAGATATTTTTTGTCTATGAACTTTAACCTTGATTCTTTATTTTATTTTTTTTTCTAAAAAAATAATAAAATGTTATCATGAAGTTGAAGATTTTATATGGGCATGGGAGAAAAATGTAAGATAGATTCGGGTACATCCAATAAATGGACGTCAAATCCATGTGGCCCCATGTAAAAGGTAGAGATGATCAATGTCTACTTTCGTAATTAATTGGCCGACTAGGGGTATTTTACAAATATACCCCTCTTGCCCTTTTCTACCACCATCCTAATCCTAACGCCGTTAAACTTCCGTTAACTCCGCCGCAGGCAACCCAATATCTGCCGTCTAAAATTCTTAACGCCGTTAAGTCTCTAGGTCTTGAGACACGAGAAGCCTAAAAAGCCAACTGGACTTAATTATCACCTTTGCAATCATTGTCCTACTGCCCTCTCTTTCTCTCTCTATTTCTCTCTATTTCTCTCTCTTTCTCTCTCCACCTCTCGCCACCCTTCTCTCCGCCGTCCACGGTGGCTTCACTTCAGTTCTCCGGCGACCCACCACCATCTCCTTCCCGCCATTCTTGAAGGTGGTTCCATGGAAACCCTAGCTAAACTCCATTAATGAGGTGAATCTTTATTACATGGGTTTTCAACTTTTAGCATCTTTTTGCAATTGTAAACATTTGTTTACAAGGGTTTGATTTTATATTTCAAGATTTCAAGAATTTCAAGATTTCAAGATCACCATCTCTCCTTCCCGCCATTCTTGTGGTGATTCCTTGGAAACCTTTGCTAACCTCCATTAATGAGTTGAATCTTTACATGGGTTTCAAACTTTTAGCAGCTTTTTGCAAATTGTAAACATTTATTCACAAGGGTTTTGATTAGATTTCAAGATTTCAAGATTCTTAATTTTTCGTGTCACTTGACTTTGATTTCAACTGTTATCATGCAGGTAAAACTTGACCATCATTTTGTCAATTGTAATAAACATTTGTTTATAATAAGGGTTTTTTATTAGATTTCAAGAATTCGAGATTTTCAAGATTTCAAGATTTCGTACTTTTTGATGTCACTTGACTTTGATTTCAACTGTTTTCATGCAGGAAATTTGACCATTTTGTCAATCAAGATTCAACCTTTTTGTGTTAATTTGTTGTCTTGTTGATTTAATTTGGTGGAAAGAAAGAATTAAACAATAATAAATTTGTTTATTGATGGAGATGAACAATTTGAGAACGGAATCTCATGTAGCTCAGAAAAGCCGGCGGCATAAGTTGAGATTTCAGCAAAGCTCCGACGACCCGACCCACCAAAACCTACCACAAGACCCGCCTCAGTTCGACCTCCACCGACCCAGATACGGATCCGTTTCCTACGACCCGACTGTGTTTCCTTCCGAAATGCTAAACTCCATCGCTAGTAACCCACACCTTTTGCTGCCACCCAACCATGCTTTTGTTTCCCATGATCAAGATTCCGGCAATTCGGGCTCTTCTCCGGCAAGTTTTCCGTCTAAAGTAGCGATCGCCGATAACAACCCGCAAACCGCCGGAAGTTGGAAAAGTGTTGTGAGTTCAAACCAAAACCAGAACCAAAATCAAAGCCAGCTTCAAGTTAACAATGATTGGAATAATGTTGTTAATTACTCGAATAATGTTGCTTCTATGGATATCCAAAGCAACTCGAATTCTCCGATGGTGGTCGACGGCGGAGCTTCTTCGAAACCGGGTTACGGGTATAATCAAGATTTGCAAAATATTCATTTGGGTGACCAAAAAAGCTATGGCGAAGTTCCGGGGTTCGGTTCGGCGTCGTATTACCATAATACCCTCCAAGAAGTCGTTACATCAGCCACCGTCGGATCGCATGTTCATCATGGCAAGAACTTTTTGGAGATCAATCAATCGATCCCTTGTTGGATGAACGCTTCGGACCAATTAGGGTTTATAGCGAATCGAAGCAATGATCATAGAGATGGAACAATGGTGGGTGGTACAAATGAGCCCAATTGCATCACACAAGGGTTATCTTTATCGCTTTCTTCGGTTCCCCATCCGAAACCCGAGTTTCCGAACCTGCATTCGGGTTCGAAAGCGGGTTTAAAGACGGATCTTTTAGGGAATTCAGATCCGAAAGTTTCGTCTTTTGCGCATCGGAACGTTGGCCCGCTCGGTCCTTTTACGGGCTATGCCACGATTCTAAAGAATTCGAAGTACTTGAAGCCGGCACAAGAATTGTTGAATGATAATTGTCAAGTTGGAGGTCATGAGTTGGTTCAAAGATGTGACAACACTCACAAGATTCTTGAGGAAGAAATGAGTCGGGTTTCGGGCGAGTCGGGTAACTCGGGTGGTGCGTCTTCTTCGACGATTTATGGCTCGAATGAACATATTGCCGGCCGGAGTGGCTCCCTACCGGAATCATATCGGCCGGAGTTTCATCATAAGAAGGCCAAGTTACTGTATATGCAAGAGGAGGTATTACTTATTCATTTCTCTTTCTTTTATCAATCTTTGTTCTTCATAATGTGATTAGTTAACTTGTGAGTATGCAGTTAGTGATTAGTCATTAGTGATTTTCTGAGCTTTGCCTAATTAAAATCTTGAATATCATTGTAAATGTATACTCATGGTTTAAGAGGGAGGTTTTTAGAGGAAACCCAAAAAGAAAATGAAAAAAGTAAATCTTTCGTCTGAACGATATGTACATGTGCATACAAGTAATAGGTGTTACTTTCTGGTTTTTATGCACATGTGCATACTCTACAAATTGCTTACAAGTTACTTTTTTTTTTTTGGACCGCAAAGAAGATTTATATGCACATGTGCATTCCGTACGAAAGAATGGTTGCCAATGTTTCTTTTTTTTTTTTTTTTTTTTTTTACGATTTTCAGGTTACTTGGCACAAATAAATTTAGGGAAAGAAATAAAGATTATAAATTAGTGGAAATTAAATTTGATAAATTCTTTTATTAGGTTGTTGATTTTGTGGTAAACTTAGTTGGTACTCAATGATATTTGGTGTATAGTATTGGTGGTACGTTTAGGTCATTTAAGATATGATTGTTGCTGAAAACTGGTGTGGTAATTGTTTGATCTTGTAAACATTTATTGTAGGAAAATTAGGTTAGTACGTAAATGGTACTAAATAGCCAATTCAATTGTTGCATGAATTAATTGTACCATGTGACAATGGTGTTATTATACAACATTGATCTTCAATTGGATGTTTCATGTTTGGTACCAAACATTTGTACGAAGATTTACTCGCAAACTTCTTTTCACGAGTAAATGCACTATTATTTCTCCCTTAGGTTTTGAAAATTCGGATGAAAAAGTGTTCCTTTTTTCGTTTGTTCTCTTCTTAGTCGTACCCACCACACTTTATATAAATTACCTTTTTACCCTTTCGTGTGGCATTGTGGATACAGTCTTCTTCTTAACGGCTTATAACTACTACCTTGTACTATACAAGGACCAATTGACATATCGATACACTTGAAATGTATATAATTTACACACACGCATATAATATATATACATATATATATATATATAGAGAGAGAGAGAGAGAGAGAGAGCGAGAGTCATAATCGTCATACAACACCGTAGCTAATGTGAAACCGATGCAACCCTATGAAATCCTATGAAATTATATGAAAAATGTTTCCATAATCATTGACTTTCCATATATTTCATATTAAATATGGAAACGTTTCATATAATTTAATAGGATTTCATAGGGTTTGCATTAATTTCACGTTAGCTATGGGTTGTAAAGGATTGTGACACACACACTCTCTCTCTCTCTCTCTCTCTCTCTCTCTCTCTCTCTCTCTCTCTCTCTCTCTCTCTCTCTCTCTCTCCTCTCTCTCTCTCTCTCTCCCCTCCCTTAAACGTTTCATATAAAGGATTGTGACTCTGGACGGTAACCGTTCATCTGAACGGTATGCACTTGTGTATGCAACTAGTGCAAGTAATTGAAGTATGTTTTTATTCACGTGTGCATGTTATGTTTTTTTTTTTTTTTTGAAAAGCAACAATTTTATTTACATTACTTATATGTGCATGTTAGAAATTACTTATATGCAAATGTGCATGACGTCTAGATGAACGGGTACTTGGTGTTCTCGGTTTTTCATATATATATATATATGTATATGTATAATTTTTTACACGTGTGCATGAAATACACAAGGAGAAATTAAATATTTGTTATATCTAAAAAGCTATTTTTTAAATGGCAAAAACTTGAGGGGTCAAAATTTATCCACCAAGATTATTTTGAACTTTGTTATAAAAAGTCCAATTAAACATACTTAATTTGAACTGTAGTTACCCCACTATTTCGTCACTCTTAAAGTCCTTAATCTCACCATGATTGACCCTTCACATGCTATGTTCAATAATGTTCTCATATCCCATTGCACTTTTCTTTAGAATGAGCCCACAAAAACGACAAACTTTTAGTTCCTTGGTTCGATCCCGTTGGAGTCCCTAATCGACCCATTTATCCTCAATATTTGTTGGAATCTTAGTTCTGGTTCTCTTGAACGGTAATCTAACAGGGTTTCACATATTCTCACATAATGTCAAAAACAACGTTCGCTTTTTGATGGTTGTTGTTTTATTTTGAAAAGGTATGCAGAGGGTACCGGCAGTATCATCAGCAGATGCAAATGGTGATTTCGTCTTTTGAAACCGTCGCCGGGCTTAGTTCGGCAACACCGTACGTTTCGTTGGCACTGAAGGCGGTTTCGCGCCATTTCCATTGCGTCAAGAGCGCGATCTCCGAGCAACTCTCTCAGATGAAGAAAGCGTTCGAAGAGTTGTGCTCTCCGGCCGTCGGTGGTGCGAGTAGTAGCAAGACTTTTGATGCTAATTCGGCGGACATGTTGTCTCAGTTGAAGTCGATGGATCATGGCTACCAACGGCAAGGGAAATCCGGTGGTGGGTTCTTCGGAAGCCAACAACCGGTGTGGCGGCCTCAGCGGGGCCTTCCGGAACGTGCGGTCTCGGTTCTAAAAGCGTGGCTCTTCGACCATTTTCTTCACCCGTAACACACTTTTATCATTCTTTTTTGGCGTATTAGCATGCGTTTTGAATTTGTGATCAAGCTTAAATCATATTTTTATTATGTTTTGATTTGATTGTATTTAGGTACCCTTCGGATGCGGACAAACATATGTTGGCGACTCAAACGGGTTTAACCAGAAATCAGGTTAGAATTACATTGTGATGCTTTAAGATGTGCTCGATCACACCATCCCACACTACAACAAAATTGGTTTTTATAGAATGCCTAAAATGTCTAGATCGACGTCCTAATAAAATACGTTAGTTTATAGGACCAAACCAAAAGAACACCATCTAAAAGTCATACAATAGGTTTATAGGACACTTTTAGACGTTTTAACAAGATTTTTAGGATGTTTTTAAAATAAAGTGTAGTATTAATTATTTTATACTATTCTATCTTGTAAAAGGATGGGTTTATAGAACACTTCTCAAAAGTGTCCTATAAAATAGCTTACAAGACACCTTATTCTAGAAGCATCATAAAGAGGGCAAAAATCACTTTATTTTAAATTTCCATGTACCATTAAGGTCCACCAATAAGATGAATACACATCATCAAAAACAATATAAAAGTTGAATAATATTAATTTAAAATATAAAAAAAATTTGATTTGTCATCATTTCATTGGTTGGACAGGGATGAGATGAGAAAGATGAATTTGATACATCAGATTTTTATCCTCATAAAGAGCTTGTTAAAATGCCCAAAAGCTTCTATGAATCTATTATAAGGTTTTTAGATAAAATGCTTTAGAGTTCGGTCCTATAAAGTTATGTTCTATAAAGTATTTTATTACGCTTGGACATTTTAAGCGTTCTATAAAACCGAATTTTGTTATAGTGCACGGATACTATTTACAAGATCGTGTATTTGATCAATGATCATGCAGGTTTCAAACTGGTTCATAAATGCCCGAGTTCGCATTTGGAAGCCGATGGTCGAAGAAATCCACACGCTCGAAACTAAAGGGTTGGCAGACTCGAACACAAATAATCCTCCAACTGACGGTCAAGACTCGACTCGTATGGATCACGTGAGCTCGTTGTCAAACAAACAACAACAACAACCCGAGTGTTCACGAAATTCCGGAACCTTAACCATGATCAACGGTCAAAACGAACCAAACGAGCAACCATGGGATCACGAGAAACGGTCAAGGCCCGAGTACCCGATCCCGCCAGCCGCCATGGACCGGCCGTTCACGAGCATCGTGCCGTACCCTCGGGCCACGTTCGAGGGCGGTGTGGGACCCGTTTCGCTCACGTTGGGACTGCGGCAGAACGCGGAACACGTGCAGCAGCTGCAGCAACATGAACATCAGCTAAGGCAGCGGTTTGGAGGTCAGTTGATTCATGATTTTGTGGGGTAGTTTTGTAATTTTGTTGTGATGAATATATATGTTAATGTTACTATTGTTAGCATGGAGAAAAATATTCTATTGGAGATAAGTTCAAGAAATTGTATTTTTTTCAAGGAATTTAATCGGAATTTACGGTAGTTGTAGAGATTGGCATATTGGTTTATTTCGAGGGTTTGTGTTTGTTTTGGAAACCCTAATCTTTTATTTTGTAACTTTCTAAATTAAGAAATACTTTCTTTTTATATTAAATTAGTAAAACTAAAAGAATTTAAGGTTTATTAGGAGCATCCTCAATGAAAGTTCTTAATTTCTGAGGTTTTTCTTGGGGTTTTTACAAGAACCTTAAGTGGGACAGAGGTTTTTTTGCCCAGTCATAGATTCTTATTAGAATCCAAGTGTTTGAACAAGGTTCTTGTAATAGTTTCTTTTTCTGTTATATAATAATTTACATAAATAAAAATAATATTATAAATAAGAAAAGAAAAGTAAGGTTTTTGTAAGAATCTCCATTATAAGTTTTAAGGAGGTTCTTAGTTTGTTGAGATGACAATGATGTGGCAAGAAAAATTATGGTAACCGCGAGGTTCTTAGAGGTTCTACCACTGTGGATGCTCTTATGTTTCTGAAAAGAAAAATTGTGATAAAAGATACGAACGGAAGATCTCATATACGAAAAATATGGAATTAACCGGTAGAACAATGGTGATTTTTTTACAAACATATCCAAAGTTTTGTTTTTTGTAGTCAAATTGCATCATCGCTTAAGCATCATCGCTTAAAAAAGGTTCTTAGGCTCTCCGGAACCGTTTCCTATTGTTGGTTTGGAAGGGTAAATTATGTCTCTTTATTCATATTATTACGAAGTGGGTGGTATAAAGAAGAACGCTAAATATTATGTATAAGGTAAATAGAGACAATTTTTTTTTGAATGACAAGTTAACACACACGTGCTCCAGCAGTATCGGGCTTTCAATTGGGAAATCCTACTAATCCGCTGCGACCCGGCCCAACCTATGGCTGAACCCGACCAGCAGGGAAGTGGATCCCATAGACTGGATCCTTCCATACCAGCCCCGAACCCAGCTCAAAGGACCATATCCAAAGTCTGAATATCTCAGAAAATGTCGCCCGTGGAAATCGAACCCTGGTAGTGTGGCTTTCACCCCACATCCCAGGGATGTTACCTATCCAACTGAGCTAACACTCTTTAATAACACAGATGATTCATATAATTTATTTGTAGATGCATATGTAAAAACATATATATATATATATATATAGTTTGTAAAGTTGGTAATATTATGTATCGAGGGAGGTTCATACAGGAACAAGGGTATTTGCAAGAACAAAGGAACTCATTTTAAGTCACACATTTTAAAATCACATATGATTTAGTGGTGTGACCCACCTGAATCATATATGATTTTTTATTATGTAGGACCCACATCACATGTGATCCAGAATTGTTCATTTGTTCTTGTAAATTAATTTTGTTCTTGTTTGAACCTTTCTCATTATCTATAAGGTAAAGAGACACAATTCATATAATTTATTTGTAGATGCATATGTAAAAACATATATATAATTTCCAAAGTTGGTTTATATATGTATCGTTAAATAGTGTTTTATATATTTTTTAGTGATAAACATATATGAATATTTCTTTAACATTCTCTTCTTATCCATTTCTCACAATATTTAGGTCTTTTAATATGAACCAACCCCGTATTACAAATTTATCACATAAGCTAAATATTGTAAGAAGGTAAGGGTAATTTATCACATAAGCTAAATATTGTAAGAAGGTAAGGGTGTGTTTGGTTGTGAAAAATTGTTTTTCATTTTTGCTAGAAAATGGAGTTGAGTTTTCAATTTTAGTTTTCTATGAAAATTTTAGAAAACACGTTTAGCTGAAATAGTGGAGTTTTTATTTTCTATTTTAGAAAAATAGAAAACGCATTTACAAAGTTTTTGAAAAACTACTAAAATCAACTTTCTTATTTACGTAGAAGTTAGAAAACAAAAAAAAAAAAATCATTTTTTTGGAATTTTTTTGAAAACTGAATAAACCAAAACGTATTTTCTTAATTTAATTTCCATTATCCTTGGAAAACTGGAAAAATTTTCATGATGAAATTCATCCTTAGGAAAGTGAGTTTAGGAGAAGTTTACATGTAAATTATTAGAAAAACGAATTTGAAGTTATATGAATATATGATAATATGATATGTAACATGGGTTCATATATGCATTTCATATAGATTTTTTTCCTGAACTTTTATAATTAGTCACATATGAATTTCTCATTAACTTTTACGTTGTAACACTATACAAAGTTCATAAAATTATTTACTAATATACCTTGAGAATAGGATATAAAATTCGTTAACCGTAACCATCAACTTATCATAAACAAGTGAAACTACTTTTAGACAGATCGGATGACATGATATCCAATAAAATGAGGTAGACAAATCGGATGACATGATATCCCAATACAATGAGGCAAAAAGAAGTGGAAAAACTATTTATTTAACATTAATAATAATATTTTAACTTTTGAAAGATCGAAATGATGGAATTGTAAGAAATGTTTGTCTCCCATCGTCTATAAATAGAAACATTCCAAAGTAAAAAAAATAAAGATTGGTTAAATTAATAACGAAAAAGTAATTAATTAATGCTTAATTATGGTTGTTTTGTAATTTTATAAGTTAAAGGTTGTAAATTTTATATATTACAGCTATTTATGAGAGGTTGTTTGCTGTTCTTAAAAAGATTCAAATCAATAATCTTGTGAGATGTAATAATTCAATCACTTTACTTTTTCTTGAAAAAGCGTAACTTGTTCAAAAACAATTTAATCTATAAATCAAATTTGGTTTTTATATGATCACTTTATTATCAGCGTTAGTTAAACCCTCTAAAGCAACAAATAAGATCAAAGAAAGATTAAACACATTAAATATTTGAATACCCATGGATAATCTCTATGAAGGGTTGATTCGACGTTCAAAATTTGATTCACTAACTACTCACCATAACTCAAAAATCAGGAAGAAAATCAAAGTTTCTAGATTTTAAGTTTTGATCATCCAACTTACACAAAAATCAGATAAACAAGAAGACAAAAACAAAAAAGGTCCGAAAAAGATCACTCGAACATAAAATCCAAATGAAAATGCAAAAACAAGTAAAAATCACAAAAATGTGCAAATAAACATGCTACACAACGTTCTTAAGGCATCTCCAATGGAGGTTCTTATAAAAACCTCATTTTTACACTTTTTGTTGTCAACTCATCAAGTTAGGAACTCTTTTAAAAGTTGACAATAGTAGTTCTTACAAAAACTTTCATTTTGAGGATCTCATTGTTTTCTTTAAATTAATAATACTTATAAAGTCAAAAGAATAAAAATAAAAACTAGCAAATACGTTATTTCACATATGAAGGTATGAATCAAGGTTTTTATTTAAGAATCTAATGAAGATGTTGTTGTTGTAAGAACCCTCCACAATGATAGTTCCCACAAATCATTTTATTTATTCTCAAGGTCATTCCAATCTTTTTAGAGGCGTTTTACACTTATAAAATGGCGTTTATTGTTTGTGGCTCTAGTTTGTTTTGTTTTGAAGCTACCGTTGTTCGTAGTTTCCTTGGTTTCAGTTCTGAATTGGTTGTATTCAGTATTGTTCTTGGGGTATAAAATCTTGCCGTTAAGAAAAAGATATAAAAGTTCACACCATATATTATGTTAAAAGTCTTACAAATTAAAATTAAAAAAAAATGTCTACTAATAACAAAGTAACACACAAAATTCATTTAGATAGAATCATTTCTCTAATATTATTCGAAACAAAATTTCCAATCAGTTCTCATAATCAACTTTCTCTAGGAAATCATTAACTTGAAAGATTAACATATAAGAGTTCACCGTTTAGCAACCAATATTGTTTACCTCAAATTCTCAAAAAAATCCATCTCAATTAATTATAGAGTCAAATTCTCCCTAAACTATCAACTTTGATATGTGTTATCAAAGAGTTATAATGCTTTGAGCAATGACAATCAATATCATGATAAATGAAGTCAACAAAATTATAGATAAGGATGTTCATCGAACATGAAGGTGAGAAACAAAGAATAGAAAAGTGGAAGATTATTAAACAAGTTCCGTCATAAAATTAGCCAAAACAAAAATGAACGGGATTACGTAACCTGGAGAGTATATCTTTAAATTAGAGAAGTAAGGAGAAAGGAATACATATTTGCATTGTAATCGGAAATTGGATGAATCAACAAAGATGGTAGATTGGGAAGGGATTAAGGTATTGAGTTAAATTGCTATAACATTGTAATTGTCAAATAGACTAAAATAAAAGGAAGGGGGTCGAATATTGACCTAGGACCTCGGGTAAGATTCAAGGATATATAAATATTTTGGGGCCTCGAAAATTTTGGGGGTCTTATTCGTAATCTCACATTGGTACATCATCCGGTACGAACCTGTTTGTTGCTTGTAAGAACTTGCATCAAAGATGCTCTTAGTCTTTAAAGGAAGGGGCCTACCCACAGTTTTCTCTTCATTTCAAGCTTCAAACCAATTGGTCGTGGCCTTGAAATGGATCCTTATAGCAAAAGCTATGGTCGTTTGACTGTGATACTATTAGTTAGCCTAATCATAGGCCTTCTTCGTTCTGTCCAATCTTGCACACCAAGGCTTGTGTCACCCTCCTCAACGAACTTACGTTTTTTTCTTTTTTAAGCAATGGGTCATTCAAGCCAAAGTTGAGGTCAAGCCATGTGCATTGTGCGCGACATAACAATAAATTGAAAATGTAAAATACGTCTAGGTTCATATTTAGGCGGAAAAATATCAGAAACACGACACATGGTAGTTCTGTCCAGTTACTTATTTATCATATATAAATTTTGTACTCGTTATTTATTTTAGAAAAAAAAGACATAAATATAGCGCTATAGAGACAGAAATAAACTGCTAGCAAAGAAATGGAAAAGGCGTAAAGGACCAATAGATTTATCATTTTTTATAGCAAGAAGAATAAAACCTCAATTGGGCAAAACCTACCGAATATCCCTCAATCTTCTTACCAATTTTTAGAAACGTTGCTTCCAATTCATCAACTTTATGATAAAAGAGCAGCAAACGTCAAAATCAAAGCATCGGATTGCTTGTTGTATTTGCTTGTAATCTATCATCACACTTTATGGAAATTTTAAATAATTTAGAACTCTAGAAATTACTATTTTGATGCTATTTTGAGAAAATAGAGTAAGGTCTTAATTTCATGAAGTCATGGTGAGATGTAATACCCCAAAGCCCAAAGCTATAGGCTGGCCCAATAACTTCGAGTCCAACTTAAAACCATGGTGGAAGTTATTGGTAGCCTATGACTTGAGGCTTATAAGGAGCTTACAAGTTCTACTTTCTATCCATGTGGGACGGGTTGTTACAAACCCCCCCCCCCCCCCCCCCCCCCCACTTGAAATCCTGACGTCCTCGTCAGGCCTACCCAGAATCTTTCTCTCCTTGTCATTGGCGATGTGGGATTCGCCTAAGATGTTATCAACATCCCCCTTCGAGGACTCATCATTCCCGATGAGGTTTGCCCCACCATCCCGATGGTACAAGAACCTGGCTCTGATACCATTATGTAATACCCCAAAGCCCAAAGCTATAGGCTGGCCCAATAACTTCGAGTCCAACTTAAAACCATGGTGGAAGTTATTGGTAGCCTATGACTTGAGGCTTATAAGGAGCTTACAAGTTCTACTTTCTATCTATGTGGGACGGGTTGTTACATGAGAGGAGGCTGTTTGGTTGATTTTTTATTAAATCCGATACAAATGTGTTGTCTGTCTGGATTAATCTATATGTACAGATTGAGGTTTTTGTTTAGGTGGGTGTTTTTAAATTGAGGGGTAGGTTTGGAAAAAACTTGGCTTTGTGCCGAAAGCTCCCACGTAGAATCTTACGCAATAAACCATTTTTATATCATTGAGCCACTTTCAAACGATAAAAGCTATGAGTCTTGTTGAACTCATTAAGTTACTAATAAATAGGCACTCACTCTACTTTTGTAACTTTTATGGGCATTGTGTTTGTTTCTTGTGTACTCATATGTTTGATCCTTTTGTCGATAAAAACTGAGGATGAAATCTGATAAAGAAAACAAGACGGCTGAAATTAAAACTAACGGACAATTTACCAACATAAATTGGGTAAGCGGTGATTAAGTAAGTGAGGCTCTCGTTCCTTGTGGATCAAAGTGTTTAGTGAATGATGGCAAATGATTGTGTGGGAGGTGGATCTGAACTGTTGAACGCTTTTAGTCTCATGCCCTCTCTCGGGCTCCCATGAATTGTGTTTTAGATGAGAATGATCTGGTGCATCTCATCTTAATGTACATCCATTGATAACCACTTATCACACATCTCATGTTAAACTCGACTTCTCAGCAGAACTCAACCCTATAAATAATAAAATTATTTTATTTATAAGATTATAATTGATTACTGAAATATAGTAAATCCTACTTGAAAGTAGGGTGGGGTGAGATATATGTATATATGACCTCTATCTCTAAAAGTAAAAAAAATGTTTTTAGGAAGACTCCTAACTTTATGTAAAAGTATGAACAAACCTATTCCTGAAATCTACTATTAAAACCAATTTCTCCAATGTTTGATGTGGCTTAATGCGTAAGAATAACTTCTTTGCTAAGCTCTTGTACAACTGTTGTTGCTGCTCAGCTCAACTTTTTAAAAGGACCTCTCTTACCCCTCTGGGCCTGTCTCTTATACAAACCAGCGACCCTTCCATCGCCATTTTCCTGAAATCTACAATTAAAATCAATCTCTCCAGTGTTCTCATCAATTTCTTCGACAAACTTTAAAGAAATAGCAAAAAATAGAGAGTCAAGGGTAAAATGTCCATTTTATCATTCAGACGGTTTATTTGGCATAGGGGTTCAAAAAAATTTGACGAAACAACTAACCTTACAAACAAGCCAACTAACTCAACCTAATGCAACCCGAGGTTTAATTGGTGTGTGAAATCTACAAACCAATGAAAATAGTGTCGATTACAGTCTTACAAATTAGGTACATGTCAAACTGAACCAAACTGTTAAACCTGTCAAAATTATAGTAATTACTGGATTCATATTATGTATTATAAATGTATACTAACAAGCAAAAGTATAGCGTCCATCAACAATTTGTGATTATAACGCACTAAGGAGCATATCCTCCTAATCCATTTCTAACGGGTCTAACTCTTTATCTTTTTTAACTGTCGGCAAACATAAACAAACTCAAAGATTAGGAAGTTTCAAAGTCGAAGAAGTTCAAAACTTGATTTTACCCAATTAAATGTTTATATCGTAGTATGGATATGACGCTTATATTTACACATTAAATATAAAATTGGAGAACTATTGCTGAGTGGTTAAGTATCAATATTTATATTTGTTTTTTTTAAATTGTAATATAATAATTTTTTTTGCTTTTAAAATACGCTAGCAAACCCAAATAACATTACTTGGGTTGGGCTGGGATATATGTTTAAAGATGGCTGGATAGTTCTAATGACTTCAAACCGTCTAACTCAGCCCATGGGCCTTATTAACTTAGCACAACAAACAAAATATAATTTACTTTGATCCATACAACAATTTATTTCATACAAGACTTAATAGGAAATCAACTAATTGACCCATAAGAATGTCATGTAAAATGGTAAATAGTTGCCACTGTTACCCCCAACCTTTCGTACTCCGATCTGCCGCATAGCTACAAGTCCTCATACCTAGTATACTACCCCCAATTTGTGGTTTTCAAGTTCATCTATCAGGCCATGAGTAGCGGTGTCAATAGGCTGGGCGGCTTGGCCAACGAGCTCCAACAGGCTGTCGGTCTGGCGATACGATGCCAGCGGGGTGGAGGCGGGATCGGTAGGGGCGGTGTGGGGAAGCTGATACCCGCTCCTCTCCTCTATCACACTCAAACAGAGAAGGCTCCAGATGACTTATAGTGGGTTTATGGAAAAACTGATGTGGCGCTGATGTGACAGAGGTCTCAGAGGGCTTGGATACTGATAGCATTAGAGGCCTGAAAGTAGGAGTAACCACTTCCCGGTCAATAAAATTACACAACAAGATTGTTGGTAGATACTATCATATTTAAGTGTTTAACTATTCAGTAAAAGAAAATCGTTTAGTAAACAACCCTTTACAATGTAAATTCTCTCTACTCTCTGTTTTTGAACAATATATCGGTTTCAAGAACATACTGACATGAACGATTCTGAACAAACCCTCCTACGTTTTACTTAAATCTTCCCCATCAATTTGTTCATAGATTGCGCGAAGTTAATTTTTTTACATTTCAATAATATAAATCAAAACATTAAACATTAAACATTAAACATTTTAATGTTTCCTTTTTTTATAAAAATAAAATTTTAAGGTGGTCCACTTGGAAGTATGGAGTTGAGTAAAATGAAGTCAACTATTGTCAATCCTTCTGTCATCCGATGAGTTTAGTCACAGGCGGCAAAACCAACTCAATAAATAAATAAATTTATATATCTGGACAATTATGGCTTTTAATATTTTCATTTAAAATAATCCATTATATTTATGGGTTATTGAGCTTTTGCATTTACGACCAATGGATTTTGATTCTAAAACAGTTGGCAATTTATTTATGAATAAACATTATATAATTTCAGTGTGTCCATTAATTATTTTTATGTTTTTTGGATAATAATTTATAATATTAATAATTAAAACAAAATCAAATAATAACAATAATAAAATGATAAAATAATGTGTTTGATAAATGCGTTCATTAATTCTTTGTCCACCCTCTCGTGTACATACTCGTGCCCTTGCTTCCAACAAGAAAATAAATGTGCACGTACTTTGTTTTTTTTATTTTTGTACCTTGATGAATATATTAACTATTGTGCTTAAAAAGATAACCTATGAAGTGTTTGGAGGATTTCGAGAATGTAGAGAAGTAGTGAGGAAAAGATCCGGATAAAATTCGAGGTCACGTGAAAGTGTAAAAGTTCGTTTTCTTTAAGTTATATATTTTGATATAAATTTGTTTGATGTTACCAAAATAACTAGAGAATACTCTTAAATTTAAGCACCAATGGCAGAAATATTTATCTGTTGAACTTAAAAAACGCGAGGGCATTAAAATGGAAAGTAGCGACCGTCTCTGAAAGAGTAGTTATAGTAGTGAAGGTTGAGTAGTTTTGACACTTGAGTAGTTTTGACACTTAAGGATAATCTTTGTTGATGACCATTAGCTGATAACATGTTGGTTGAGTAGCCAGTTTATAGTACATCATGAGTAGTTTTGACACTTGATTCTCGTCAGCTGCTAACCATATGATGTATCATTTATCCTTATTTGCAAAACTGATATATTCTCATTGTTAACCACTTGACACTATAAAATTTAGGACCGTCACCCATGAGCGTTGTCCCTAGAATCCCATAAGAGAGTGCAACCTTCTTGAATCTTCATCATACCATCATCTAGCAATCTCGGGTTATAGCATAGCTAGTTTCCTCATATTCTCTTTGGATCCAAATCACAAAATAAACCAATAATTTCACAAAAATCACCAACATCAAGTTGGATTTATTTACAGATATACTTGTTCAAAATATGCTATAATGTTTTTATGAATACACAATATAAAAATAATTCATGTTAGTTTCGTCTGTTCCCATATATATTTTTTTTTTCATTTTACTTGTGTCGACAATAATCTATAACTAACATAGATAAAGTACACAAAAATGTACATGTATTCATGTGTTTTCGAGAGTTGTAAATAGAAGCAATTCATCAAGATTCTGAATATTGCAGAATACTCGACAACTGGCACTAAAATGATCAAGACATATCTTTATTCAAACCCCACAAAAACTGTTGGATAGACGTCTATATGATAGTCGTGTTCCAATAACAAACATTTATTTAATATGAACTGTAACTGGTTATTTCCTAATAATTATTTTTCTCTTATTTTTAAATCAATATTAAAAATATTGATACAGATCGCCTAGCTCGATAAATTGAAGAAAAGCAAGACCGAGCTACTGTCAGGAGGGAAGCTCGCGCCGCGAGAGCCTAGGCTCGCGCCGCGAAGCAGTGCAGCTTCACCAGATCTGATTTTCGTTATTTTTGCCTTAATTACTTAGTTTCCTTTTTCTTTGTTTCTTTGCCATCAAGCTAGGATTAATTATGGTTTAGATTGTTTCCTTTTCTTAAAACGTTTCCTTTTTTCGTTTATTTCTTAGGCTATTTAAAGGACCATTAGTTTGTCAATTTTCATCATTCAATTATTATTCAATAAAAGTTTGTTTACTTATCGTATTTACGATTTCTCGCTTTCGTTTCACGCTTGTGAACGTTGTCTATCTTTTGGGTTGACGCTTGTCGATCCGTTCCACGTTTCTCACTGCGTCAGTTGGTATCAGAGCTCAGTTTGCCTGTCTCTTTCCAACCTCGTGATGGGAGACCAACCCCGACTTAATGCCGCCGACATCGAGGCCATAACCGCGGTTGTCACCACGGCTATCGACCGCCTCGCCGACCGCATCGCCGATCGTCTCACCACCTCCAACGACCGCATTGCCACTCAACTCAACACTCTCATCAACGAGCATCCGGAACGAGTTAGGCACCCCGATCGTCGACCATCACCCCATCGTCGACCATCACCCCGTCGTCAACCTTCACCCAATCAACAACCACCACCCCATCGTCAACCGTCACCTCGTCGTCAACGAACCCCTAGCATCCACTCGAGCTCCGAATCAGAACCCGAAGGAGAGGAGGAGCAACCACCCCGCAACGACCCCGACTACCGCATGAAAGCCGATATCCCTTTCTTCCACGGGAACGTCGGCGTCGAAGAATTCTTCGACTGGCAAATCGAGGTTGATCGTTTCTTCGAGATCATGGGAGTTCCGGACCACAAGCAAGTCAAGATGGTTGCTTTCCGCTTGAAAAGCACCGCCGCCGTTTGGTGGGACCGCCTAACCACCCAACGACAACGACAACGAAAGGGCCCGGTTCGTTCGTGGAGGCGAATGAAGCAATTAATGTCAGATCGCTTTCTACCGGGAGATTACGAGCAAATCCTCTACCGGATGTATTTGGATTGTGCCCAAGGTTCCCGATCCGTGTCCGAATACACAACGGAATTTCTCCGCTATTCCGAGCGAAACGAAATAGGCGAAACGGAGGGTCAAAGAGTTGCACGCTACATCAACGGTCTAAAGCCTTCCATTCAAGAGAAGATCGGACTCCAAACCGCGTGGACCGTCTCCGAAGCTTCCAATTTGGCCATGAAAGCCGAGTTGATTGAAAAATCCGCCCGATCTTCTTACCGCCGTTACATCACCCAAATCCCCACCGAAGCTTCTAGCTCAAATCCCGATAAAGGAAAGAACATAATCACTCGCCCGAATCCTAAAACCGATAAAGACTCCGATCCCCCTCGAACCACAACCGCCACCAAACTGCCCGCACCAAAACCTAATCCTTACGCAAAACCCATGGCTTCTAAATGTTTTCGTTGCGGTGAACCCGGTCACCGTTCCAACGAATGCAATCAACGACGAACCACAGCACTTATCGAAGGAGACCAAGACGATGAGGAAGGAGAGTACGATGATCTCGATTTTGCGGAGGAAGATCTTGAGGAGAAGGTAGTATGTGTACTCCAACGCGTCCTACTCACTCCAAAAGAAGAAGGCCAAAGGAAGAATCTCTTTCGTACCTATTGCGCGATCAACAAGAAGGTTTGTAACTTAATTGTTGATAACGGAAGTTGCGAAAATTTGGTATCGCAAAAGATCGTGGACCATCTTGGTTTACCGACCCAACCACACGATGCGCCTTATTCACTTGGGTGGGTGAAAAAAGGACCCCAAGTACGTGTCACTCAAACATGCAAGGTGCCTTTGTCCATCGGAAAGCATTATAAGGCGGATGTTCTATGCGATGTACTCGAGATGGACGCGTGTCATATTCTACTCGGTCGACCGTGGCAATTCGACCATGACGTAACGTATCGAGGGCGAGACAACATCATGTTCTTCCGTTGGGGTGATAGAAAAATCGCCATGGCACCCGTAGCTCAATTCGATCGCACTCCGGAAAAGAAAGGTGAAAATCTTCTAGTCGTTACCTCCAACGAGCGCCTTCTCGAAGATACCTTCAAAGAAACACAAACTTTTTGTCCCGTAGTTGTCAAAGGTTTGTTGAGCACCGAAAAATCCGATGATATCCCGGAAGAAGTGGAAGAGATACTCCGGGATTTCAAAGACTTGACCGCGGACGATCTACCACCCGAGCTACCTCCCATGAGGGACATCCAACATCAAATAGATCTCATCCCGGGTGCCAATCTCCCGAACCTTCCTCACTATCGCATGAGCCCAAAAGAAAACGAAATTTTACGGGAACAAGTCGAAGATCTTTTGAGAAAAGGTTTTATCCGAGAAAGCTTAAGTCCGTGTGCCGTTCCCGTTCTTCTCGTGCCCAAAAAGGGGAATCAATGGCGGATGTGTATTGATAGTTGCGCCATCAACAAAATTACGATCAAGTACCGTTTTCCGATTCCTCGTTTGGAAGACATGCTTGACTCGTTATCCGGTGCCAAGATCTTCTCTAAAATCGATCTTCGAAGCGGTTACCATCAAATTCGGATCCGCCCGGGTGACGAATGGAAAACGGCGTTCAAAACCCCTTTTGGGTTATATGAGTGGCTCGTCATGTCTTTTGGGACATCCAACGCTCCGAGTACTTTCATGCGAACGATGAACCAAGTTCTACGTCCCTTTATCGGGTCTTGTGTCGTCGTTTATTTCGATGATATTCTTATTTATAGCCGAGGGAAAGACGATCATCTCACGCACTTACGGCAAGTTCTAACCGTGCTCCAAGAAAGCAAGCTTTATGTTAACCTCAAAAAATGTGCCTTTTGCACCCCAAAACTTCTATTTTTGGGTTTTATTGTCGGGGAAGCCGGTATCGAGGTCGATGAAGAAAAGGTACGTGCAATTCGCGAATGGCCCACTCCTAAAACCGTCACCGATGTTCGTAGCTTTCACGGTTTGGCCACTTTTTATCGGAGGTTCGTACGGAATTTTAGCACCATTACCACCCCCATCACGGAATGCCTCAAGAAAATTAAATTCCAATGGGGTCCCGATCAAGATCGTAGCTTTGCCTTAATTAAGGAGAAGCTAAGCACCGCTCCGGTCCTTGCCTTACCCGATTTCGATAAAGTGTTTGAAGTTGAATGCGATGCAAGCGGGATTGGGGTAGGCGCGGTTCTTTCGCAAGAAAAGCGACCGGTTGCTTTCTTTAGCGAAAAATTGAGTGAAGCCCGCCAAAAGTGGAGTACGTATGATCAAGAGTTCTATGCCGTTTTTCGCGCATTAAAGCAATGGGAGCATTATCTTGTGCAAAAGGAGTTTGTCTTATTTACCGATCATCAAGCTTTAAAGTTCATTAATAGCCAAAAATCGGTGAATAAGATGCATGCTCGATGGGTTAGTTACTTGCAAAAGTTTCCTTTCGTGATCAAGCACAAATCCGGGGTCCTCAATCGTGTAGCCGATGCTTTGAGTCGACGTGCCACCTTGATGATTACTCTTGCCCAAGAAGTTACCGGATTTGAGGTCCTCAAAGAGCAATACGAAGAGGATGACGACTTTAAAGATATTTTCCTCAAGTGCAAATCCGGGTCGTCGGTAGATGATTACCACATGCGGGATGGTTATCTTTTCAAAGGCAATCAATTTTGTGTTCCTATCTCGTCGCTTCGTGAAAAATTGATTAGGGACTTACACGGAGGAGGTTTAAGTGGTCATCTTGGTCGCGACAAAACTATCGCTAGTGTTCTTGAACGATACCATTGGCCACACCTAAGACGCGATGTTGGTGCTATTGTGCGAAAATGTTACACTTGTCAAGTGGCGAAAGGTCAAAGTCAAAACACCGGTCTTTATTTGCCGTTGCCGATTCCGGAAGATATTTGGCAAGATTTGTCAATGGATTTTGTTCTTGGTTTACCTCGAACTCAACGGGGAGTTGATTCAATTTTCGTTGTTGTGGATCGCTTTTCGAAGATGACCCATTTTATTGCGTGTAAAAAGACGGCGGACGCGAGTAACATTGCTAAACTATTCTTCAAGGAAGTTGTTCGTCTTCATGGTGTTCCGAAAACCATCACTTCCGATCGAGATGCAAAGTTTCTAAGCCATTTTTGGATCACCTTATGGCGTTTGTTCGGAACCACACTTAATAAGAGCACTACGGCGCACCCGCAATCTGACGGTCAAACGGAAGTTACAAATCGCACGCTTGGAAATATGTTACGGAGTGTTTGCGGAAACAAACCGAAACAGTGGGATCTTATCCTTCCACAAGTTGAGTTCGCTTATAATAGCGCCGTGCATTCCGCCACGGGTTGTTCTCCGTTCTCGTTAGTTTATACGTCTGTTCCAAAACATGTGGTGGATTTAATTCAACTCCCTCGACTTCCGGGAACAAGTGTTGCTGCTGAAAATATGGCCAAAGATGTGCAAGCTGTTAAAGAAAATGTTAAGGCCCGTCTTGAAGCCGTTGCCTTAAAGAACAAGGGGATAGCGGACCAACACCGACGAAAGAAGGTATTTCGTGAAGGAGATGATGTGATGGTATTCCTTCGGAAAGAGCGTTTCCCCGTTGGAACCTACGGCAAACTCCAGCCTAAAAAGTACGGACCTTTCAAGATCACCAAGAAGATTAATGACAATGCTTATGTCGTCGCTCTTCCGGATTCGCTTCACATTTCCAATACTTTCAATGTCGCCGATCTGTATGACTATTGTGAGGATGACTTTCCGTTAGATGAGAACTCGGGGTCGAGTTCTTCGGAGGTGGAGGAGACTGATACAGATCGCCTAGCTCGACAAATTGAAGAAAAGCAAGACCGAGCTACTGTCAGGAGGGAAGCTCGCGCCGCGAGAGCCTAGGCTCGCGCCGCGAAGCAGTGCAGCTTCACCAGATCTGATTTTCGTTATTTTTGCCTTAATTACTTAGTTTCCTTTTTCTTTGTTTCTTTGCCATCAAGCTAGGATTAATTATGGTTTAGATTGTTTCCTTTTCTTAAAACGTTTCCTTTTTTCGTTTATTTCTTAGGCTATTTAAAGGACCATTAGTTTGTCAATTTTCATCATTCAATTATTATTCAATAAAAGTTTGTTTACTTATCGTATTTACGATTTCTCGCTTTCGTTTCACGCTTGTGAACGTTGTCTATCTTTTGGGTTGACGCTTGTCGATCCGTTCCACGTTTCTCACTGCGTCATAAACCAATAATTTCACAAAAATCACCAACATCAAGTTGGATTTATTTACAGATATACTTGTTCAAAATATGCTATAATGTTTTTATGAATACACAATATTAAAATAATTCATGTTAGTTTCGTCTGTTCCCATATATATATTTTTTTCATTTTACTTGTGTCGACAATAATCTATAACTAACATAGATAAAGTACACAAAAATGTACATGTATTCATGTGTTTTCGAGAGTTGTAAATAGAAGCAATTCATCAAGATTCTGAATATTGCAGAATACTCGACAACTGGCACTAAAATGATCAAGACATATCTTTATTCAAACCCCACAAAAACTGTTGGATAGACGTCTATATGATAGTCGGTGTCCAATAACAAACATTTATTTAATATGAACTGTAACTGGTTATTTCCTAATAATTATTTTTCTCTTATTTTTAAATTATATATTAAAAATATTAATAATTGGTTGTAATAAGAAATAGGGGGACAAAGTAAAGGGTGACCGACACTTTGTTTTATAAATTGAAAATTTCAAATGCTCAACTGGCTTGTTGATTCTACACCCAAACCTTTTGTTTCTTGTATTTGGGACCCAAAAACCCTAACCCCCTATCCACCCTCCCCTTTTATTATTTCATAATTTGTATTTTATTTTAATTCTTTAATAGTTTTGTGATCTAATAATTTTATAATGTTTATGTTAGTTGTTTGTCATATTGGTGATGAACATTGTTCTAAATGTTGTAATTTGAAAACCTTATAGTAAGCTTACAAATATCAAATACACTATTTAAAATAATTGGTAGTATATTGATCATCTAAAACATGAACATATGTTTATAGTTTTTTTTTTTAACTTTAGAATGAAAAAGAAATTAAGACTTATAAAATCATGATATGTGATCACCATAGATGATTTATTGTTATTTGTTACTTTTTACCATCTAAAATAATAAAAATATGCTAAAACAAAATTATTGATATCTAATTCACTTTTAGATTTCTATTGAAATTTAAATTAACTATTTACATTGAAAACGATAATCAAAGTTGATTAACAACATAATTTAGATTTAAAATCAAGTCTAAGAAAACACTTGTTTTGTTTAGGTGTATGTGATAGTAAATTTTGATCAATTGAGTTTGTTCAATGATATTTAAGTAGTACTTTTCTTTTTCAGTTTTTCTTATAAAAAATAGAAACTATGAATAGTTAGAATATTTGCGATGTCTTTTTTTTTATAGGTTTTTCAAAAAGTAAAAACCTTCTTTTAAGGTTTTTCACATAGTAGAAATGTTTTTCAACTTGAGATTTTCGGTGAGCTTTTCATAGCAAGTCATACTTGCGCAACTGTTTTTTTTATGTAATTTATTAATGTCTCAGATTTGATATTTTTATACATTTTTTATAAATTTATTAATAACCCAATTTATATTTTTTAATATACATACTTTTAAATTATTATTTTTAATTTTTATTGGATATATTGTTATACAATTTAATTTTTGTAGATTTCTGAGCGACCCAATTCTTACTTTTATTGTACACTTGAATAAGGTTTTTTTTAATTTCTTTTATAGGCTTTTACATATTTTTCTTATAGATTTATTAATAACCTATTTTTTATTTTATTTTTACCTCACATACTTTTAAGTCTTCTTTTTAAAATTTATATTGTATATAGTTTTAAAATTTTTCTATGGGTTTATTGACAACCCAAATTTTTAAACATTTCTTTTAAATTATAAAAAATAAAAAATAAAACATAAAATTACCTAAATTCCCGTAAGTTCCAAGAAATAATTATTTTAACTATACTTATGTCTATAATATAATTTGAAATCACATATTTTAAATAAATAATATATAGCTTATTCAAAGGCTTTGTTTGGCAAGCATAAGCTAGCTTATAAGCTAGCTGATAAGCTAGCTTATAAGCTGGTCCATCCAAACATGTACCAAGAAGCTAGCTTATCAGCTAGCTTATAAGCTAGCTTTTTGAAACGCTACTTTGAGTAGCTTATGAGGAGCTTATTGTAGCTTTTTCCAATTATACCCTTATTAATATTAATTATTAAATTCAAATATACCCTTTTTGGTCATTTTACATACTCATAAGCTAGTTTTTGCCAAACATAGTTTGTTCAACAGCTAGCTTATCAGCTACTAGCAAGCTTATCAATCAACAGCTAGCTTATAAGCTATCCGCTAGCTTATCAGCTACCAGCTAGCTTATAAGCTACGCTTGCCAAACATAGCCAAAAAGTATAACTAAAATCATTATTTCTAAAATACTTTTTTTTTTGTTAAAATCCAATATAACTTTGTTAATTGTAATCTCTAATATAAAGTATTATTTTTGAAATTATCTATAAGAAATCTGTAACACATGCCCCCAGTGATTTCGAAACACGTACTAACCAACTAATATGAAACGTTAAATGAAACCAACGGAAATGCGAAAAATGACATTTTTTTCCACAAGGAAATGATTTTGGCGGCAATTGTGGGTGTGGAGGCAGCTCTTATATACGACGGATTTGGTCACCGCTAAAAATGCCTTTTGAAAAAAAAGACAGATTACAACTTTTTGTGGTTGAAAACTCATTTTCAAATTATTAAAATATTGAATTCAATCTTACACTTTGTAAACGATCATTACAAGTAGAGGTGCACAAAATAACTGAATAACCGAAAAACCGAAAAAAATAACCGAAACTGGTTTTAAAATAACCGGTTACAATTCTAACCGAACAGGTTATTTTTTTAACCGGTTTTCTAACTGGTTATAAATTTTGAGAATTTTTATGTAATTACCGGTTTTTTAACTAGTTTTTAACCGGTTTTTTATTAACTGGTTTTTAACTAGTTATTTTCAATATACTAAAAAATTAAGAAATATACTGCTGTGGCCAGGGAGATCAAACCCAGGTCACTTGGGTGACATGTGGGGTGATGGTCATGTCGAAGCTCCGTTCTAGTGTTCTCTTTTAATTTATATTATTGTAATTTGTAATCCAAAAATATGAACTTATACATATATATATATATGTGCATATATATGCATTTTTATTTGAATTTATATGTAATTCTATTTGAAATTATATTTATAATATTTTTATAGTAATGGTTGGTAACTGGTAATTTGGTATAATGGTATTTATATAATTATATGTATTGTTTTTATTATATTTATATTTGTATAATTATATTAAATATAATTATTATAAAATTATAAAATTAAACAAACAAAACAACTAAACAAAAGAAAACCCAAAAATCAGATTTTTAACCCAAGCTCAAAAAAAACCCAACAAAACAGGGTTTTTTTTTTTAACCGGTTTTTGTCCTAACCGGTTATTACTTTAACCTAACCGGTTGCAAGTAGTATTGTATTCGAGGTTCATAACCGGTTATATATTCGCTTGGTTTTTTTCCTAACTGGTTTTTTTCCTAACCGGTTTTGAAATAACCGGTTAGGCTATTTAACCGGTCGTGTGCACCTCTAATTACAAGATATCATACACCGGCTATTATTTTCTGAAATAATTGGACATGGTCGGAAAAAATAAAACTTTGACATAAAAAATGTATGTTTTGTGTTTGGTAAGTTTAAAATTAAATAGGATAAAATTAGACAGATTTTTCTAAAATTTATTTGATGATTTTATATATCATATTATAGTTATAATTGACATAAGTACAGTAAATAATGTTATTTATAAACAATTTTACGCAGTTTTCATAAACATAAATACATATATAACAACACCAATTTTTGAATGAAATTTTGTTGTAATTGATGGTGGTAGTTATTGAAAAGGTAGAGGTGGTGGCTGACGATACTACTAGTGGTGACAATGGCCATGGTGGTCAATGGTTGTGGTGAATGTGAACATGATAGGTGGTAGCAATGGTAACAGTCAACAATGGTGAAAGAGGTACTTGTTATCAATGTGGTGGAAGAGTGGTGATGGTTATGGTGGAATGGTGATGGCCAACGATACTAGCATGGTTAGCGATGAACAGTGATGGTAGGTATCAATGGTGGTTGTGAAGGTAGAAGCAGTAAAGATGGTGGATAGTGGTGATGGTGGCAGTCGACAATGATGGAGGAGGTAGTTGTGGGCTTATGGCTGTAGCAAAAGTAGTGGTAGCCAATGGTGATGTTAGACAATGATAGTGGTAGTCGATGATGGTAGTGATTATGGTAGAGGCGAGGTGACCCGTGGAGGTAGTGGATAGGGATGGTTAGTGGTCGTCGGTAGTTGTGGAGGTGGTGAAGAAGGTTATTATGGTAAATGAGGAGGTGGATGAGGTTAATGGTGGTTGTGTGGTATGGTTGTAGAGGAGGTTGTTGTGATAAAGGAGGTGGTGGAGATGGCAAACGTTGGTGGTGGTGGTGGCAGAGGTGGCGATAACGTTTTGTGATCGGTGATGGTGGTTGCGTAGGTGGTTTCATAGGTGGTAAGGGACTATGGTGGTTGGTAGTTGATAGTGGGAGAGGTTGTTGTAATGGAAGAGGAGGTGGAGGTGGCTGAAATGTCTATTGATGGTGGCGTTCTTGACTAGCGGTGGTAAACACTAAAACAAATATAGTATTAGGATTAATGGATTATATATCAAATACATATTAATTAGTAATATTTTAGTTTCTGATTCAATTTTCTTTGTTCTATGTTGTAACACCCGTAATTTTCGGATGTAATAATGGTTCTTTGATAAATTATGGGATTTAGAATTTTGGATCAAATCACGGATTTTCGTTCCAGTTGCCTGTTTTGGACCTTAAAAGCGCTGTCATAGTGCCGTTTTGGACTTTCGTTCCAGTTGCCTGTTTCAGACCTTAAGAAACGCTGTCATAGTGCTGTTTTGGGCTTTCGTGAGCTGTGTCAGATCAAGAACAGGTTAAATACCCTTCTCTCTTCATTTTATCATAACTTCCTCATTTCTAAACCATTTGAGCTGATTCTTTTTCCTATATTCTCCTCTTTCCAAGTTCTTCAAGATCCCATTAATGGATTGATAGTTAAAGTAGCAAGATTTGGAAGTTTGATCTTCATCATCTTCATCTTCTTCACCTCACTTTCCACCTCCATTGTTGCTAGAGTTGAGTTCTTCAAGATCTAGGATTTCTACTCAAGTTTTGGCTGGGTAAGCTTATCTAAACCACTTGAGGTTTGTTAATCCACATAATAGGAGTTATAAAACTAACCTAAGGTTTGATTTTCTTGATTTTAGGTTGTTCACATATTTGACCTAAATCTTGGATTTGGGGGTTTTGGTTACAAACCCTCAAGGTGAGTTCTCTATATGGTTTTAAGTATAGATCCAGTGTTGAATGATGTAGTTATGGAACTAATCCAAGGTATTAACTCCTTATCAGTTTAGGTGACTACTCAAGCTTTAAGCTAGGGTTTTGGTGAAAATTGGGGCTTTTGGCTTTACAAGCCCGAGGTGAGTTGCTATAAAACCGTTTTGTTAAAACTGAGAGCACATCATCTTGTTTGATATTACGTGTCTTGCTCGATATTATGGATAACTATGTGTTTGGATGAAATGCCTAAATTTCTAGGTTTAGGATTTGCCATGAAATGAATAAGTGACGATTCTCGTATGTGTGGCTTAACTTGGACCATCGTATACATGAAATGATTCATTGTGTGCTACAAATGCATGAGTTATATCCATGTGATTACATGTTGAATGTGTTTATGAGAAATGCGTGGATTTATGCATGCTATGGATTGATGCAAAGGAATTGAACCTCGAGCATATTGACTTACATGAAATGAATGAAAGTACTGAGACTTTCAATAATACCTAAATTGTATAACTAAAATGTTATGGAGCACCGCTAGTCAAAAAGCGGAATGCTATTGGTCACTAGTCAAAAAGTGGACCGGGATGTCACTAGTCAAAAGGTGAGTACCCAGGTTTTCATGCAACGTAAATTGGACAATGTGGCACTAGTCAAAAGGTGTACATTATGTCGTTTTTGGGAAATGAGATTGATTTAAAGTGGCACTAGTCAAAAGGTGTGCACTTCAAGTTTACACGAGTTCGACTCAGTCTTGGGTGGCACTAGTCAAAAGGTGTGCACCTATGTCCCTCGCCATTCGTGTGGCCGCGAATGTGCCTGGCCTCTGAGGTTGCCTATTTGAGTCTTCGTAGGAGGACGGCAACGGGGTGTCTCGACTCTGAGGTGTAACTTGCTTGGTGAAAGTGGGTCGCTCCCACGGTTTTCAAAGATAAAAGATAAACCGATTTAACTTGGTGCATTTTGTTGTTAATACACTTTCATATATCTTACATGGCTTAACATGCTTTTATATGTATGATGTTTACTTGATACAACTCACTAGGCTCCTTTAGCCTAACACTTGCTTGGTGTCGATGTGTCTCACAGGTACAAGGGACGCCGTTCCTAAGTAGGTGCCGGGATTGAGAGTGAGCTTTGGGGAAAGTGTGAAGAAACCGGTCCTTTAGACCGCGCAGACATTGACAGTTTGACAACCCTTTTTGTAGTCTCTTCCCTAGATAGGATTGAGACTAGATGGTTGTCACATTATTTATTTAGATTACAAACATTGTAATTATACACTACTACTATACCCCCGTTTTTGGGAAGAGCTCACGTTTTGGCGTATATTTGTACTAACACCTTTCGTAAATGAAGGTTTTTGTTTACTCCAAATTTTGGGGTGTTACATATGTTATCCCACCCTGTCCCAATTTTGTCAGTGTCCCATGTTGCACCAAATGTGGGACAATAAATTCTTGTTATGTCTCATATTATGCCAAATGTAGGACAATAAGTTTGTTCCGTCCTGTTCCACATACTAAATGCAACCTAAAAGTATATGATATTTACATATTATAGATTCATTTTTTACGTACTTTTTGTTTTGCATGAAATTTAAACTCTTTAACTTTTATGAAGATTACAAAACCAAGTAGAGTTGGGGCAAACACGTTTTTGTTCACACGGATGGTTCAATTAGTAGAAAAAGAACGGTGTCAATATTATGAGGCAAATAATGTAGAAATTAAACAATACAATTTAAATTTTAGGTCACGTCTAATTTACAGGATTGGATACGATTTGGAATCTAATTCCATTTCAATTTATGTTTAATTGGAAGGATTGCTTAGATTTGAAATCCCATTATACACTCCATATAGAAGTTCAATAGGAGGTAACCGGTAATTTACAGAAATTTATAGAAATTGCTTTTTAATAATTAATTAATAGAAAAGTACGTTAATTTTTATAATTAATTTTTTTTTTGGAAGGATGTTCGACTTATGGTCCGATTAATCCCTGACAAGATTAGGGCTAAAGCATGCCCCTTTGTAAATGTCCACATGATGCACATTAAGGGATTCGAACCAGGATTAAACGCTATAAACCCCCAAGCCTTATGCATTCCACCACAGCCCTCATAGACTATAATACAAAATTTGCTTCTTAAATGGAAAAGGGGATACCAAAGAGGAAAGATGTATCTCGTTTTTCACTTCACGTGTACTTGCACACGTGTGATCAACTATAGTAAATAGATGTATCTCGTTTAAACCTCTACCTAACAAAATATTCTATATTTCATCACCCCACTGCATTTTAACTTTGAGTAAATAATAGGTTTTAACTATCAAATTATTGTTCAGTTTTAATTTAATCATCAAAAAATTTTATTTGATTTTACCATTAAAGTTTTGAATTTATTATATGTTTTAAACAAAAAAATTTATAAAAAATTCAAAAATGGTGTAAGCCTTGAGGTTTTGTTAAAAAAAGTGATTGATCTCTTAAGTTTTTTATGATTTTTGATTTTACTCTCTTTGTTTTATTATACATGTTAGTTTTATTAAAAAAAATTTGAAGGGTTAAACCATTTTTAACAAAAATTTAAGGGTTAAATCATTTGTAGAAAACTTTAATCGTTAAACCAAAAAGAAGGTGTAACTTTGAAGATTGAGTCATAACAAATTCAAACTTTATGGTGAAACCGTTAAAAAAAACTTTAATGTTTAAACCAAAACAACAAAATTAAATTAAAACTTTGATGGTTAAACATTATTAACCCTTTAACTTTTATACATAAATTAATAATAACTATTCTTACTAATAAAAAAAACAATTAAACCAAAATTAAAAAAAAAAAAAAACAATATTTTATCTATTTTAAAGAATATGTTAAAGATATGTAATAATTTCAAATGTTGCAAAAAATACAACCCTTTCTCATTTCTCAACACCTTCATGGTTTCTTTCTCTCCTTCTTTAGAAACATAAAACACACCTCCAAATTCCCACACACAAAAACACCATCTCCTCCACCTACACAATCAATCTCCATGTGAACTCATGCATGTGTGTGTGCTCTTTTCTTCTCTTTCTTTTTAACTTTCCATTTGTCTTTATCAAAACCTCAGATTTCTTCTCTAAATTATATAATAATCATCTCAATCTCACTGATCTCTATTTAAATATTCATAAATCTCTTTCAACTTCTGACTCCATTGCCAGATCAAACTTCAATTGCTTTTCAATTTTTTATTCCAACAACACAAGTTTTCTAACAATTCCTCACATGTTTGACCTCAATTTCTGCTTTATAAATCCCCAAAAACCCTTTTTTTAATTCACTTCACATGATCTTTCATCACTTTCAAAGCAATTCCTTTAATGGGGTTTTCATATAACCTCCCTGCAACTCGCCGCCGGCCAATTTTCCGGTGATTCATATCGGAATTCAAAAAAGCCCCAATTTTTATGCATTTTTCTTATTCAATTGCCATACACCCTAAAACCCTTAATTGAATTCGAATACCCAATTCGAAGATTGATTAAATTCGTTATGTCGTATGTCAATTCGAGATCCGTAAGGTATTTTCCCCAATTAAATTTCGTAATTTATGATCAAATTCTTGTGAATTTGATGAAGTTTATATGTGAAAGTATGAAACTAGGGTTTATCATTTATGGGTGTTTTAATTTGTTACCTTAAACTGAAATCTACAGGTTTCAAGATGATATAAATATCGACCCACCAAAGTTTCAATCTACTAATGGCGACGGTTTGTTTAAGGTTAAATACAACATTGATGGAAAACAGCTACCCGAGACCCGAAAACCCGATAAACGGATCGAGAGAAACCCGCGATCGATCTTGAAATCGAAGGTCCTCTCGCGGGTTTTCTCGAGGATTACGAGCGGGTGAAGAAGAAAATCTTGGATCCCCGGGGCCGGCGATCCGGAAATGGAACAAGATTTTCTTGATGGCGTGTTTCGTGTCGCTATTTGTCGACCCGTTGTTTTTTTACTTGCCGTCGGTAAAAGACAACGTTTGCATCGATATCGGTTCACCCTTGAAGTTAGTCTCACTGTGGTTAGATCTGTGGCCGACGCTTTTTACATGATCCAGATATACATGAAGTTCGTGACCGCCTACGTGGCACCGTCTTCCCGCGTTTTTGGAAGGGGAGAGCTCGTGATCGACTCGTCCAAGATGCGAAAAGATACGTAAAAGGCGATCTTTGGATTGATATTCTAGCTGCATTGCCTCTTCCGCAGGTATACGCGATATAAAAATCTAATTTTTTAAGGTTCCAGCTATGTATGCAGATTAATCTCGGTAATATGACCGTAAGAAATCTGCCCGATAAACTCAATGGCTACAATTGTTTCATACGCTTGGATTTGAACCTGGGAGATGGGACTATTCCACAACCCTTGTAGTTATAAAAAAATTGATTTTTGTGTTTTATGGTTTCGTTAAATGTATCAAAACCCGCTAAATTTTGTGTGTTTTCTTGATGATTTAAGGTGCTAATTTGGATAATTATACCGGGTTTAAGTGGTTCGACGATGGCAAACACGAAGAACGTTCTTCGGTTCATCATCATCTTTCAGTACCTTCCGAGACTCTATCTTATCTTCCCGCTTTCGTCGCAGATAGTCCAAGCTACGGGCGTCGTTACGGAAACAGCTTGGGCTGGAGCTGCTTATAACTTGATGCTATACATGTTGGCAAGCCATGTAAGTCCTGTAATAGAATCTGCTTTATAAGACATCAAATATTTTTGATAAACTGCTTTACAGAATTTAATTTTATAGGACCAAAGTGTTAGAATAAGATGCTATAACACACTTTTGAAATAAAGTGTCATGTTGCTTTTTTGGTGATTACTTTTGAAAACTGTCGTATTAACATATATATGACACTTGCTTTTATAACAGTTTTTCATACAATGTCGTAAAAAAAAAACTAATTTGACGTTTTATTTTAAAAGTGGGGAAATTGGTTCAAATAGCCAAAGTACTTCGGTAATAATAAGACGGTTTTATTTCAAAAGTGAGGAAATTGATTCAAATAGCCATAGTACACCATTAGACTGGTCTGTCTTTTCTTTCTCACTTTTACCCAAATGTCATTACGTCTGCAATATTGTGGATCTACCTAAAAACAAAAAAATAACGAATTAGGTCAGTTTTTCTTTAAAAGAAATTATATCTGGATCCGCAATTACAAACCCGGGTCTGCAAGTTTTTTTCCTTTTTATTTTTAAAGAAATATTGACCTGATTCATTTTTTTTGGTTTCTTAGTTAGGCCCCGCAATATTGTGGACTTGGATATTGCGAATGCAGTGACATTTGGGTAAAATGGGGAGAGAAATGGGCTGAGAGACCAATTTTTTTGTTTCTTTTGGCTATTATCCCTTATATCAATTTCCATTGGAAATGAACAGTAAAGTTATAGAATAAAATTCAATTTTGGTCCCTGTAGTTTGATATTTAGAGTGCCTTTAGTCATTGATTTTTAAAAACTGTTTTTTCATCCTTATGTTTTTTTTAATTCTATTTTTATCCCTCCATCCAACTTTGTTGCATTAAGTTGGTTAACTAATCCAAAAAAATATTTGATTAAATTACATATTTGGTCCTTATGGTATACCATATTTATATTTTTTTATTCTCAAATTACATAATTCACATTTTGTTACTTTTATTTTATTTATCTATTTTATTACGACATTTTGTTTTATTGGTTAACTATAAACTATTATAACTCTAATAAAAAATAATCAAGTAATTTCATTAAACTACTTATGATAAAATCTATCACAGTTTATAACCCGACGAGAAGCTCGGGCTCTCAATAACTAGTTTGAGTCAATTTCTCTTAAAAAATGTGAAAAAAAAACTTGTTAGGATGCCTAAAAGTGTCTTGTCAACTGACAGAACTTAAGTCAACATTCAAGTATATTTGGCGTCTTATAAAGCTGATTTTACAGTTTATAGGAGCTTGTTGGTATCTTTTATCAATCGAGAGGCAAGAAGACTGCTGGAGAATCGTGTGTCTTGCAGAAGATCCAACTTGTGAGGACAAGTTTTTCGACTGTCAACGAACAAACGAATCCAGCCGACGCTCATGGTTCCAAACGAGCAACGTCACAAATCAGTGTCAACCCACCACCGATTTTTACCCATTCGGTATCTACGGGGAAGCATTGGAATCGGAAGTTACTTCTGCTTTGTTCTTCAATAAGTACTTCTATTGCCTTTGGTTCGGCTTGAAGAATCTCAGGTAGATATTACAAATTTACCATCACGAAGAACATGAAACAATCCCGTAACGATTTTGGTCGATTTTTTTATCCAATTCTTGAATCTGATTCATTGATATTTTGTTGTTTGAATATGTAGTTCCTTGGGCCAAAATCTGATGACGAGCACTTACGTTGGCGAAATCATGTTTGCGATCGTGATCGCGGTTGTGGGATTGGTTCTTTTCGCGTTGTTGATCGGGAATATGCAGGTACGATTACGTTTACGTTTCTCGTCGTTTAATCGAGATTATTTGAGATGGTGTGTTCATATTTGGTGACGGGTTTTCGGTTTGTTGACAGACGTATCTGCAATCGACAACGGTTCGACTAGAAGAGTGGAGAATCAGGAGGACCGATACGGAGCAGTGGATGCACCACCGGCAACTGCCACCGGAACTACGGCAGGCGGTTCGGAGATACGATCAGTATAAGTGGGTGGCGACTCGAGGGGTGGACGAAGAATCGCTTCTCAGAGGCCTTCCGTTGGATCTTCGTCGAGATATAAAACGGCATCTTTGTTATGATCTTGTTCGACGAGTAAGTTTGATTATTCGCGGTCACAACATAATCGGTTTTATCATACTGATATTATCTTTAAGTGTCGGATTAGACCGCTTAATAAGAATTAGTTTTACGTTATATTTAAATGTGTTATAATAAGTTGATAGGACACTTTTTTTTTTAAAAAGGCGTTTGTATTGGTATTTTTATATATAACTATTTGAAAATAATGTCTTATAAGAAACAAGTCTTTTGTATAGTTACACCGATTTTGTTAACATCCTATAAAACCGATTTTGTTACAATGTCTCTTTGTTATGCGGTCTCGATGACAGATTAAATGGTATTTCTGAGTATAGGTATCATTGTTTGATGAAATGGACGAACGGATGTTGGATGCGATTTGCGAGAGGCTAAAACCGGCTTTATGTACTCAAGGAACTTGCTTAGTGCGTGAAGGAGACCCGGTGAACGAAATGCTGTTTATCGTTCGAGGAAACCTCGATTCGTACACCACGAACGGTGGTCGAACCGGGTTCTTCAATTCGTGTCGGATAGGTCCGGGTGACTTCTGCGGTGAAGAGCTTCTGACGTGGGCCCTGGACCCACGTCCGAGCGTCATCCTTCCGTCGTCCACCCGTACGGTGAAGGCAAACTCGGAAGTCGAAGCTTTTGCTCTCATAGCGGAAGATTTGAAGTTTGTGGCATCGCAATTCCGGAGATTGCATAGTAAGCAACTACGGCACAAGTTTCGGTTTTACAGCCACCAGTGGCGGACATGGGCGGCTTGTTTCATCCAGGCGGCGTGGCGGCGGTATAAGCGGCGGAAGAGTGTTAGGGAACTCAAGGCTCGTGAGAGCTTTACGAGCGTTGATTACGAGTCGGGGGCTAGCTCACCGGTGCGGCCCGGGAACAGTGTGGCGTCACCGGACCCGGGGTTCGGTGCGTATGTGAAGAGGATGGGTGCGAGTCGGAGGCCTGATGGCTCGAAACAGAGTGGTGGTTCGTTGCAAAAGCCGACGGAACCGGATTTTTCAGTAGATGAGGAGTGATTTGAAAAAATATTCTTAAAATGTGCAAAAAGTGAGAAGAAAGAAAGATAGGGAGAGAAAATGAAAATAGTGTTTCAGGAATCAGGAATATGTGAATATGTAGACTTATTCGGTACTTCTATTGTGATTCTTGAATTATGATATTGGAAAAAAATAATAATTTGAGGTGAAATTATTCAACATCATTCTTATAGTTTTGTTTGTAACGAACTTGGTTTTTTTATAGGTTTAATTTTTGTATAGTGCTTATATACAATAAGGTTTTTATAGTGTATATTAGTGCTAATTTTTGATAACATTTTTATATGTTTATTTTACTTGATTTACCTTTTTAATTTTTTTGGCTGACAACAGAAGAAGTATAAGAATCGAGTATGACTTGTGTACCTTTGTTGATTGGTGGCGGCCAATAATGGTGGATCGAGGTGGATGTGGTAGTTGTCGAGGTGATGGAGATGGTGATGAAGAGGTGGTGGTTGTGGTAGTAGTTTCAATAGGCTGTAGTGACCATGAACCATATATAAATAATGGGGTTATATCAAATGAGAGTATATCTGTAATTTTTTTTACATTATCTCATCTTATTTCACATATATTGATGAACAATAAAAAAAAAAAAATTTGTCCCTTCAATCTCACATATTTCTATCCATGATGCATCAACATATACAAGTTTTTATCTTGTCCTATAGTACCGAAAATGAAACAATATGTTTTATTCTGTTATGTCTTGTTCAGTAACAATGTAACCATAATGATTAATCACAAACCAAATATACAAAGTACAATTTTGTTAGACTAAACATGTAAGTTAGTTAATAGTCTAGGGATTAAAGTTGTACATTTTGCAATCTGAATATTATACCATTTCTGGTAAATGTTCTTTACTTCCTCTATTTTCTGTTTATAGTTCAATGTTTAGATGCTTTTAAGTTTTAACCTTCAAGTTAGATTCCAAACATTTGGAACATTTTTCGTTGTATGGCAATTGGGATTCCTTGTCTAGAATATATTCTACAAGATTTTTTTTATTTATTTTTTTTTTTGGGGGGGGGGGGGGGGGGGGGGGGGTAATTGTGGACTTTTGGATTTGTTTAATTGCACCGATTGGTTCTCAGGTGACCACAAATGACGTAGAGTTATAGCAGGTGAATCTTCATGGTCACAAGATTTTACAATACCTAGATATGAACTCGGGGTAGTTAGATTTCATAAACACTCAAAGCTTACCAGGTGCCACATCCAAATGGTTGCAAAGATTTCTATTGTAGTCTTGCTCCATTCATGCAAAGCACTCATCACACTTTATCATATGCATATACATGGTTGTTTGCTTGTTTTTCTATTAAGTTTTATATGGATTAATTAATATTTATAAATAAAGTTGTATATATGTATACATCGGGTTAGGTTTATATGAGACTAAGTTGTTTCTGTGAGACCGATAAGACCCATATTTTTCATGTAAAACTTCACGCAAATACCATGATGGTAAAAAAAAAAGCGAACACTCATACTAAAAACACTGTAAATGTTACATTTACGGTGTTTTTGATGTGAATGTTTGAATTTGTTTTTACCTTCACAACATTATTTTTGGAAGGGTATCTTAGGCTATGCCTAGATTAATCCCGACAATTTATGACTCTAAGACATGAGCCCCTAATAATTCAGTGGCCACAATTGTTGTGTACACCTGGATTTGAACCCTGTGCAGATGAGATATTTCACCACATCCCTTAGGCCTCAAACAGTACACCACAACCCTTGTGGTTACCTTCACAACATTCGTTGTGAATGTTTCATTTTTTACCTTGTTTTGGATTTTTTTTAACTCGACAGTGTTTTTTGGTATGAGTATTCGAATTTTATTTACCTTTACGGTATTTTGTTATGAACTTTTATGTGTAAAGTCTTGGTCTCACATGAACCTGAGTATGTATACATAATTCTAAATTGATGCTTATTTATTATGCTAAATAAATTGCTTGAGTGATTCAAATGACCATTTTCACCATACTTTTCTCTCATTTAACACCAATATAATTGATCTCTCTCTCTTGCTATTTTATTAAACACATTATACACAATGATATTTAAAGTGAAGTAATTTCATCAAACACTTTCTCGACCATCAAAAAGCTAAAAAATTGCAAGCATATTAAAAAGGTAGATCTTGTTTATGCAATATACTATTTTTGTGGCAAAGAAAGAAACCTCATCTAACACTCCTTACTGTTTCTCCCCCAAACACAACACTTGGCACAAGGAATCAAGCAACATGTTATCCAACTTTTTCATGTTCTATCTTTTGCATAAAAGTGCCATTAAAGATACTAATACTGCCTTTAGCTTACTTGGTAAAATGGTAAGATATTTTTGTCTAAATACATAACATATCATGAGTTCAAACCCAAGCCCCACTGCTACGCTTAGCTGTCGAGTAAGCTAAAAATGTCCTTTCACATTAGCATCATTGTAGATGGGTTTCATATGAGGCCGGTTAGGATTGCCAATAATCAAATTTTTGCCCAAAAAATGAGTAATTTCATTAGTTTAATAAAATTTGGTGGAAAAGAATAGATTAAGTATACCCCGATGAACTTAGTGAATAAGCCAACAACAAACTGATTAAGCTACTTCTTGACATATATGTATGACTTATTGAATAAACTATACATACTGTTAAGCCTATTAAGTTCACTTCCAAAATCCAAACAACTTCTTAATTGCATACAAATACAACATACATGTTTGAACCCTTTGTTTATTTTTACTCAATAATATAAACTAGTAAATTGAACATTGTAATCCAATAATCAAGATACTTACATAAAACTAAAGAACATAAAGCTAGCAAAACAAAGAAAATTCGACGTTTTTATGTTTAATACATGTCTAGTTCACAAAGTCGGACATATTAAGCAAAGTCTTGTCATTCACTCTGACTATTTTGATGATTTTGTATTTCTTTCAAGACTAATATGTAACAAAAATTAACTAAAAATGACTATAACTGATTATTCATTTATTATAAATTGATGGCATTCAAAAGTCATAAACGCAAGGGATATTAAATGATAGGGAACGATTTAAGCAATCAATGAGTATTACCTTTTCTTTTATTTACTTAGACTAGTATTATATTCTTTGTGAATTATTTAAGAGCATCATTTCTTTTATTTATCTAGAGTAATATTATATTCTTTATGAATAGTATAAGAAGCATCCCTAATATTAATGGAGGTTCTTTATCTTTTTTAATATTAATGGAGGTTCTTTATCTTTTTTGTCTTCTTTTTATGATATCGTTTCCAATTTATGAAATAAAAAACTTACATTAAAGTTTACAATTTCTATAAGAATTCTTTTCATACATAACATCAATATTATAAAAATATTAATAGTTATGAGGTCATATACATAGAATTCTAAGAACATTTTTGGCACCTATTCTATTTATCGTTTTATCAACAATGTTATTTAAATATTGGACATCTATTTTATTTATCAGTTTTATCATTAACTATATTATTCAAATATTTGATAGATTTAATAAAACACTACTTCTTTATACTAAAAACTAAGTTTTCAATATTATTCATTTATGATAAAGAATTAAATATTATTTTCTTTATAAATATGAAGTTTTAAATATTTTTATAAATTTATGTATTTCAACTATCTCATTTCTTTTCTCTATTTTAACGTATAGAATAATATACTTGTTGGAACAAATATATACCCCAAATCTGTAAAATTTCTATTTTAACGCAATCATTAAAAATTCTCTATTAAGCGGTGTTTGGATAAGCTTTTTGATGTCTAAAAATATTTTTGGTCAAAAGTGATAGATCTGAATATCAATCCACCATGATTAAGAAGCTTCAATTTCACTCACAAATCTCACTTTTATTGATATGAACAATATGAACACAATACAAACTCT